>OY987226.1:33913885-34489198 GCA_963920705.1 Odiellus spinosus
TTTTCCGAATAACCTTGTCTAATGTAATGTCGTAATTTATTCGCCAAGCGATGAATTCTACCCTTCCTATGTTTGGAAATTACTACCGCACCAATCGAACGTAACCATCACCAAAGCCAGGTAACTCGTGTACGCGGCCATCTAAAGAAATGGGGTAATACCATAGAATAGTGGTTTTTACCACGTACCTGACGTCAATATAATCTTGCGAGATATAGAACTCCGTGCTATAATCACTCCAAAATGGAACGCAAAAATGCGATGGAAAGGCTTAGCTATTACTTTATTGGTGCGGTAATCTGAATCTTAGTGGTTTCCAGATCGGCTTAGGGTGAAATTTTTATTTCGAAACTGGTTTATAGCTTTCTACGGTGTTATAAAGGCTTAGCTAGGAACTATCTAAATTGAATTAAGATACGTGTCAACAAAGAGTTGTCTAAATGTTGGATAACAGGAGAGGCCACTAAAAGTATTTTCCAAAAATTGAGGAAAGACCGCGTGCGGGATGGGATAGAAATCTTCAGGTTTGAGAAATTGGTGGGGACTTAAGAGTTACTTGATAACCTTGTGGTTAAGTTGATTATGTTGCGAGATGACGAAGTAATTCCAATCTATAATGACCCTACCATCTTTATCAAAAAGTGACAACGCAGTCAAACCTCCTTATTTGCGGTTTTAAAATCTCCTTTAAAGTCGCTTTTTTTCCTAGCTTAGCAGACAACGTTGTACAAGACAAATTGTACAGTCAAAGCTAAGCTGAGTGCAGAATGGAAGAGCATTTTAAAGGGGCAAATTTCAGATTAAATAGGACCTTTAAGACCTCTCAACAAATGGAGTATATTAACACTAGAGATAACTCAATATATAGGCCCATTGTGTTTGGTTCGGTGATTTTATTATTAAATTATTATTAATATTATTTTATTATTAAACCAAAATTTGGAAAAGTGTGGGAGAGACCACGTCGGAGATGGTGTAGAAATCGTCTGAGTTAGGCCCTTTAGTGGGACTCGAGAGTAACTTGGTAGCCTTGTTTCGCAGTTTAGTGGGACCTCTCTCTTTTATCCTCCATAATTGGTGAGTGGCTCTTTGACTTACTAAGGCTGAGTGAAACCTTACGTTGGTGCGTTTATTTTCTTTTTGGATTCCAGCTAAGCAGACATTACAACTTTAACCCTATTTTTTTTTTTTTTTTTTTTTTTTTTTTTTTTTAATTATCCTTTGGCGAAAAAAAGTTATGTCAAGAAGTCTTGGGGAAGTCTTTAAGACATTTGTAGTGTTCTTGAGGACCTCTTCGGATTCAAACAAACTTTTTTTAATTAAGCCTATTTTTGCAATAATGAAACAATAATTTGTCAGATGTGACTATAAACCACTAAGGGAAAAATGTTAAAGTAGAAGAATATTTTTACGCGAAATAAGCATGGATCAAAATGGAATTTAGGTTTAGAGAAATACGTGTGTATATATATATAGCTTTGTATAAACTAGCATTTCAACGAATCTCAAAACCAAAACTGCCCAAAACAACATTTTTATATTTTTGTTGTTTAAATAATAAAGTCTATTCTATCTCCGCGCTGCAATTCTAAAGTTTAAAGAAAACAGATCGACAGAAGGCTCGAAACCTTTCGTAAATAAAGTTTCTCTGTAAAAAAAATAACTTAATTTCAACTTTATTACGACTGTTTGGTCACGTCACCCGCTTATCTGATTAATAACAAAGACCCAATGGAGTTATTCTAAAATGACAAATAGATATTGAGTACTTTGTCTTTGGTATGAAGTGGCCAATTGAAGGCAAGATCTATTAAGCGTAAGCCCAAGTCTAAATCATCAGTAAATTCTAGCGGCGTTCTTAAAGCAAATAGGCCCTGCCTTAAAAAAGCGCAGCGACACTGATTATGTGATGGGAAAGCTGTTGGCCAAACCACAAATATTCTATATTTTTTTTTTTTTTTAAATCTAATGCAAAGAAAAAAATCAAAAATTTGTATGAAAGTAGACTTGCCTCGATAAGTGTGCGTTTATTAACTTCATCGTAAATACTCCAAATTCTGCTTTCATTATAGAAATGTTTCCCACTTAGATATATTAAGTTTAAATATTGAATTCAATTTTCATTTTGGTTGATCAATAAGTACAATCAAAAACATTTGTTACCCTTCCACCTATTTGAGTTACGAGTTGAGATTTTACGTTAGACTCCGTGGGTGTTTCTTGACTAGCCCGTGTATATATATATAAAACACATTTTCATTGTTTAATTTTACAATGCCTTGGTGAAACAGGGTTGCCACAGACCTGGAAAAGTCGGGGAAAAGTCAGTGAATTTTAAAATTGTCCAAAGGTCAGGGAATTTTCAAATTATCCAAAAATAAAATTGTGCAATCTCATAGTACGGATTCAGTTAGACCAGGGAGGCTTCCATAAATATGTGTAAAAATTTATTATACAGGATCAGAGCCTTTAAACATTTATGGAAAGTCCCTATTGAGAAATGCAATTTTTTATTAATACTTTCTCATAGTATACTGTCTAACGGAACATTTATGTTTTGGGAGAGGTGATTCGCATGAGGAAGAGCTCCCACGCGAATCTCTAGCAATCTTGGAGTTCCCATACAATGCAATACGGGGTTTATATAGTCTTTGAGCGGAGTTTCTACCGCCTTAGTTTAAATATTGCGTATCAAACCGCCTCAGCTTTTCTCATTTTGCAAAGTTTGGACAGTTATTGAAGAATTAAAAATGTTTTACTCTTGAAATTGCGTATTACTACTAATTTAAACCTTTAAATTGGTCAAGGAAAACCAGGAAAAGTCAGGGAATTTTGTTATGAAAAATCTGTGGCAACCCTGTAAAGTTCAATGCAGAGTAGCCTGGCACTACCACACTACTACCAGTTGGGTCTGGATGCTTATTGTAATATTTAATTATTAATGTCACTAGATTACCTTTACTTATCTACTTTAATAACCATAGTCCAAGGCTCTTGCTATTAGGACATAAGCATTTTAGTGTCTTATATAACAAGAAACAAATTTCGTTGCATACTGCCTTAGTCGAAGTACTTTTACACTCGATTTTGAGTGAATCCCAGATATTATGGCGCGTTGCCATTTACCCAGTCTCTAACCCAATTTATAACTGATATTTAGATCAATAGCAATAATAATTAAATATACAATAACTTCATAAACGAAATTCGAAATGGTCTCGTACCCCGGCTGTCAATTAATTTTCCCACATTTCACATGTTGAAAACTTCGAATTAACGCGTTATTTAACCAATGTACAAATTTTAACATTATTTGCAAACAAACCAAACAAAATGTGCTCTCTTAATTAATCATTAACTATCAACTGTCAATTTTAAATTGCATTGTTTTTAATGATCTGAAATTGGAATCAATAACTAAAATATTACGAAATTTGTTTTTTAAATCTTACACGTGTTAATTTGAAAACTTTGTTATTCAAACTTGAATTACAATGTCTGTGATATTTTTAATTGATTATTAAACGTGGAAGATTATGTTATTTTATTTCGATTTTTAATAAGTTTTCTCCCCCAATTATCCATAGCTCTTGGCTATACACGCCCCAAAATGTGTAGCTGACGAGTACAGCTTTAAAGTATTTTTTAACAAGCCATTTTCTTTTTCCAATGGAACATAACCTATTCCACATAGACATTCATCAGAGTGTAGTCATTTTTACAATTTGGTTGAATGCCGCACCCCTCCCTTCGACCATCGGCCGAAACCACCACTCTATACCCCCCGAACTTGGAGGATGCGCCCAAGCAACGAACAGAGACTCAGAGATAAAATACCCCTCCATTCCGATAGGGGGGAAGCAGTAACTCTTCCATGATACAAAAGGAGGCTCCTACCCCATAGAAGGGCAGTCTTGGATGTCCAATCTCTCGGGTCAACCCTCGAACCACTAACCTCTCGTATATCTAGAGGCAGAATTAGTACGAAGTTAGAGTACGGTTGATACCGGGTGATTGTAGGACAATTTGCGGCTTAAAATCAACCAACGTCGTCCTGTTTCTTAACAATACTCATCAGTATCTAGTTAACTTGACAACTAGTCAACATCCTCATAAACAGTGTCTAGTCAACTTTACAAAATGGTTCCAAAGTCAACTCCACCATCTATTCCACAAAGACATTCATCAGTGTCTACTCAACCCAGGGCTCCCACCAGGTCCCTAAAACCCCCTACTTTTTTCTGAGGTCCCTAAACCACCATAAAAATCATGATTTGGTCACTAAATCACCATTAAATTGTGATTTTGGTCCCGAAATCACCATATTTCTAGTAAATTTGGTTAAAAGTACCGTCATCCTGTAATATTGAACCCAAATATTTATGCTAAGTCGAAAAACTGGCTTAGTCAGTATGATATAATATCAGCCAGATTTGTGATAAAATGCTTTTACAAAAAAAAAAAAAACTACTTTAAAAGTAATTTTGTGAAAATTAAAGATGTAATTTCTTCTTAAATTGGTTCCTATTTGCTCCCTATTTATAAAATTTTGGTTCCTATTTCACCCTATTTCTAGCCTCAAAAATCCCCTATTTCCCTATTTTTTTTTTTTTTTTTTTTTTTTTTTTTTTTAAGATTTTGGTGGGAGCCCTGTCAACCTGACAAATTGGTCGCAAAGTCAACAACCACCGTCTATTCCACATAGATACTCATCAGTATCTAGTCAACCTGACAAAATCATGGTCCCAAAGCCAACCTCCACCGTCTATTCCACATAGACATTCATCAGTGTCTAGTCAACCTGACAAATTGGTCGCAAAGTCAACCACCGGCCACCGTCTATTCCACATAGATACTCATCAGTATCTAGTCAACCTGACAAAATCATGGTCCCAAAGCGAACCTCCACCGTCTATTCCACATAGACATTCATCAGTGTCTAGTCAACCTGACAAATTGGTCGCAAAGTCAACCACCGGCCACCGTCTATTCCACATAGATACTCATCAGTATCTAGTCAACCTGACAAATCATGGTCCCAAAGCCATCAACCTCCACCATCTATTCCACATAGACATTCATCAGTGTCTAGTCAATCTGACAAATTGGTCGCAAAGTCAACTACCACCGTCTATTCCACATAGATGCTCATCAGTATCTAGTCAACCTGACAAATCATGGTCCCAAAGCCATCAACCTCCACCGTCTATTCCACATAGACATTCATCAGTGTCTAGTCAACCTGACAAATTGGTCGCAAAGTCAACCACCGGCCACCGTCTATTCCACATAGATACTCATCAGTATCTAGTCAACCTGACAAATCATGGTCCCAAAGCCATCAACCTCCACCATCTATTCCACATAGACATTCATCAGTGTCTAGTCAATCTGACAAATTGGTCGCAAAGTCAACTACCACCGTCTATTCCACATAGATGCTCATCAGTATCTAGTCAACCTGACAAATCATGGTCCCAAAGCCATCAACCTCCACCGTCTATTCCACATAGACATTCATCAGTGTCTAGTCAACCTGACAAATTGGTCGCAAAGTCAACCACCGGCCACCGTCTATTCCACATAGATACTCATCAGTATCTAGTCAACCTGACAAATCATGGTCCCAAAGCCAACCTCCACCGTCTATTCCACATAGCATTCATCAGTGTCTAGTCAACCTGACAAATTGGTCCGAAATTCAACCTCCTTCGATTCAATCAGTATCTAGTCAACTTTACAGATTGTTCCCAAAGCCAACCTCCACCGTCTATTCCACATAGACATTCATCAGTATCTTATCAACTTGACTAATTGGTCCAAAATTCAACCACCACCATCTAATCCTCATAGAGATTCATCAGTGGTTAGTGAATTTTACATATTGGTTCCACAGTCAACTTCCACTAGCTATTCCAAAACTAGATATTAGTATCTAGTCAACTTTACAGATTGTTCCCAAAAGTCAACTTCCATCGTCTATACGCATCAGTATCTTATCAACTTGACTAATTGGTCCCAAATTCAAGCTCAACTATCTAATCCTCATAGATTCAACTTTACGCATTGGTGTTCCAAAGTCGACCTCCATCGTCTATTCCACAGAGACATTCAACAGTGGCTATTCAACAAATTGGTATCAAAGTCATTCTCCACCATATGTTCATCATAAATATTCATCAGTGTCTACTCAACTTTACAGATTGGTTCCAAAGTCAACTTCCACTATCTACCCCAGGCCCCACAGTGTCTAGTCAACTTGACCCAATCCTGCGCAATGGATGGAAATGCGCAAATGGAAACTGCGCGAGCGGATGCAAACCAGTTATATTGCCCGTGACATGCAAGGTTCCTTAAACACTCGCGCACGATATACCAAGCTAAGTAACGCATCAGCTCGGGACCTTCACTAGGTGGGCTCGAGGATGGTTTCCACCTGACCCCACTTTGATACGACAACTCGTTTGGATCGTCCAACAGCTTCAATCGCGTTACAGCGTGAGTCCATATCATCTTAGAAGTACCAAATTCTTTTCTTTCTAATGACGTAAGAAAACATTCTCAGAAATATCGATCATTCGTTACAGAGCGATAAAACAACTGACCTAAAATTGACCCCAATCTAGTGGTGGGAATAATCGCTTTTAAAGGCCTTATCTGCTCTGAAATTTGTCCCTTTAACACAACCTAGGTTCTTCCGTTTAACTTGTTACGGTCAACGTCGACCGCTAAGCTAGAGGGAAAAAGGTTTGATTTAGAAACCTTGGTTTTCATTTGACCGAAAAAACGGACTTTTCAGCTCGACGTCAAAAGCCAGATTTCGGTTTTACGTCGACGTCCGGCGATGCAACGTCTTCACTTAGCGTAGTTCGCGGCGATACTCGCCAAGCGGAAGTAGTGGCGGATATCAGTGCCTCTCTGGCATTTGCGCAGAGTAGCTTATTTAGGAAATATGGATAATGGACGCCGAAACGTATCTGATTTTTAATGCTCATGTTAGCTTAAGGGGGAAGTAAAAGGTTTTGTGTTTTGAGAAAAAAATCCTAGATGGCGTTGAAATTGGTCTCTTAAAAAAATTTTTAATTTAATTTTTTTTTTTTTTTTTTCGCTAAACAAATATAAAGTGGAAGATAGGGAATAGAAAACACGCGAGATGACGTCAATAAACCTAAAAACGCCGAATGAAAACCAAGCTTTAAATACTGAACTTCCGCCTAGACAGCGTAACGAGCTTACGTTCCGACACGTAACGGAACACGTACTATTGGAACATTTCTAATCTTCCTGTTATTTTCCTATTTTAATGAACAAATGGTCGTTTATTGTTTTAACAGGTACGCGTAGGGAGTGGCCAAATCAATAATACGACCCAGTATAAACTCGTTTTAGACAAAGTTATTCGAGGAATCTTCGCACTAGAGCGGTCGAATATGAATCGAGAAAGGTTTAAACAGCGTCCTAATCACGGATCGCTGTCGATCATTATGTAATATTGAGCGTATCATTTAAACGACGAAAAATCCCAAGAAATGAGCTAAAATATATTAATAGCAGAGTTTTGGACTTGTTGTAAAAACTGAACTTTTTCAACGGTCAATTTCGCTATGTTTGTACCCATAAATTAAAATGATGACCATTTCTTATAATTTTGAGGTAAGTTTTTGCATGTCAACGAAAGTTGTTGAGAAAGTTCAAAATGGGAACCTACTTGTTCAATCTCGAACAGTTCTTTATGATATTTGACTATTTGCATCCAAAAACGGCCATTCGTGGGCTTGAGATATTCTTAAAAAGCCTACCATTTTCTAATATTCCAAGAAAAAGCTTTTAAAAATGTGTATTACACTTTTGGATACACTTTTCAGGCGATTGTCAGAGCGTCCACTTGAACCACAGATGGATTCGTTTGATCGATAAGCTCGCGTAATAGTACCTCTTCAGACGAGGCGTAATTGGCCGGTTTAATCAGATTTAACTGATGTTTAAATAGTCTTCTCTGTTCTACAAACCTCGGTTAAATCTGATTAAACCGGGCTAATTACTCCTCGTCTGAAAAGGGTATTAAACGAGTTCCATAACCTAACCTAACCTAAACTAATCCAGTTGTCGATCAATTGGGATATTTTTCCGATAATTTGGGAGTCGATAAAGTGGATCTTTTGTCGATCACTTAGGAATGCATCATTGGGATGTAGTTTTTAATTCTATAGATTGATTTTACGTAACCATTAAGCTTAACTAACATTTTAAAACTTCCTTTCAGAGCATACTAGCTTTTGGTTTTGACAATAGCTTTTGAAATTTAGAAACTACAGTTATATGGTAGGGTCGCCTAATTCTGAACGCTTCTAATTCTGAACAATTTCATTTAAAAATGTATAACGTAACTTTGGTTGGGTATATTCTTAGAACCCGGTAGGGTTCTATGTATTGGGCCCATCATCATCTGTAATGCTATTTTGATTTCCTAAAAAATTCAGTCTCTAGCCAATCAAAACGCTCCATTCTCCCATAGAATAACATTAAAATCGACTCTTTCGAGGACAAGTCCAGTGATTGACAGAACTAAAAGAGGAATTATTTGTTACAGATATAATCACTTTTAAATGGTAGAGCAAGGTTCGAATGTTGAACTTTTCAAGTTTCATTTAAAAATATTAAGTCTAAGTATTTTAAAATTAATTCTAAAGTTGACCCTTTTTTTGGTACTTAGCTGGTTTCGCGCATGGCCAAATCGTAATGTTATTCTATGGGATTTGGTTTTTTGAAAGTGGCTTACCTTTCAGATTTATTTTCTAATACTTCCGGATATTTTTCAGACTTGGATTTTCCGTGTGGTATGAATTAAGATTCGAGCTTTATTTTAAGACTAATTTCATAATTTTACACCAATTAGATGGCCCACAATCTATTTATGAAAACGGAGGGAACTACAAGGCGGAGAAATAGATTCGCCAAAAACCTAAGCCTAATTTGACAAATTAGGCTTAGGTTTTATATGGCTTTTTAAAATCACGAGCACGAGCGCGCGCGCTTGATTTGGAGGCTATGGGTATTGAACTCTAATGACTTAATTTCTCCTTCTTCATATTTTTGCCGTTTATAGACTGTGACCAAACTAATCGGTATAAAATTATGAAATTAGTCTTAAAATAAAGCCTGTAAAATATTTGGAAGCATTAGAAAATAAATCTGAAAGGTAAGTCTCTTGCAAAAAATCTAAATCCCATAGAATAACATTAATTTTCAATTTCTCCGCCTTAAAAGTACTCTCCTTTTTAAAAATGAGTGAAATTCCGAACGACTTGCCATTCCGAACGGCAATAAGGAAGGTATTAACATCAAAAATAATGAAAAAATTAATTGGAATTTGGTTTAAAGGGCAATGGGGAAAATATAAAGATTTCGCTGCGGCTGTCGGAGGTATTAACATCAAAATTGCTGAAATAATTAATTTAAATTTGGTTTAAAGGGCAATGGGGAAAATATAAAGATTTCATTGCGGCTGTCGGAGGTATTAACATCAAAATTGCTGAAATAATTAATTTAAATTTGGTTTAAAGGGCAATGGGGAAAATATAAAGATTTCACTGCGGCTGTCGGAGGTATTAACATCAAAATTGATGAAAAATTTAATTTAAATTTGGTTTAAAGGGCAATGGGGAAAATATAATGATTTCGCTGCGGCTGTCGGAGGTATTAACATCAAAATTGATGAAAAAATTAATTTTAATTGGGTTTAAAGGGCAATGGGGAAAATGTAGAGATCTGACTGAATCAAGTGAGGCTGCCCCAGCTATTAACATCAAAAATTATGAAAAAATTAATTTTAATTGGGTTTAATGGGCAATGGTAAAAATGTAGAAATTTGACTAAATCAAGTGCGGCTGCCCCAGCCATTAACATCAAAAATTATGAAAAAATTAATTTTAATTGGGTTTAAAGGGCAATGGTAAAAATGTAGAAATTTGACTAAATCAAGTGCGGCTGCCGCAGCTAATAACATCAAAAATTATGAAAAAATTTAGTTTAATTAGGTTTAAAGGGCAATGGTAAAAATGTAGAAATTTGACTAAATCAAGTGCGGCTGCCCCAGCTATTAACATCAAAAAAATGTAAAAATTAATTTTAATTGGGATTAATGGGCAATGGTAAAAATGTAGAGATTTGACTGAATCAAGTGCGGCTGCCCCAGCTATTAACATCAAAAATAAGGAAAAAATTAATTTTAATTGGGATTAAAGGGCAATGGTAAAAATGTAGAGATTTGACTGAATCAAGTGCGGCTGCCCCAGCTATTAACATCAAAAATAAGAAAAAAATTAATTTTAATTGGGATTAAAGGGCAATGGTAAAAATGTAGAGATTTGACTGAATCAAGTGCGGCTGCCCCAGCTATTAACATCAAAAGTTATGAAAAAATTAATTTTAATTGGGTTTAAACGGCAATGGTACAAATGTAGAGATCTGACTGAATCAAGTGCGGCTGCCCCAGCTATTAACATCAAAAATAATGTAAAAATTAATTTTAATTGGGATTAAAGGGCACTGGTAAAAATGTAGAGGTTTGACTGAATCAAGTGAGGCTGCCCCAGCTATTAACATCAAAAATAATGAAAAAATAAATTTTAATTGGGATTAAAGGGCACTGGTAAAAATGTAGAAATTTGACTGAATCAAGTGAGGCTGCCCCAGCTATTAACATCAAAAATTGTGAAATAATTAATTTTAATTGGGTTTAAAGGGCAATGGTAAAAATGTAGAGATCTGACTGAATCAAGTGCGGCTGCCCCAGCTGTTAACATCAAAAATAATGAAAAAATTAATTTTAATTGGGATTAAGAGGCACTGGTAAAAATGTAGAGATTTGACTGAATCAAGTGCGTCTGCCCCAGCTATTAACATCAAAAATAATGTAAAAATTAATTTTAATTGGGATTAAAGGGCAATGGTAAAAATGTAGAGATCTGACTGAATCAAGTGAGGCTGCCCCAGCTATTAACATCAAAAATAATGTAAAAAATTTTTTTAATTGGGATTAAAGGGCAATGGTAAAAATGTAGAGATTTGACTGAATCAAGTGCGGCTGCCGCAGCTATTAACATCAAAAATTATGAAAAAATTAATTTTAATTGGGTTTAAAGGGCAATGGTAAAAATGTAGAGATTTGACTGAATCACTTTTTAAAGGGCTAGTCTTTTAATATAGAAGTTAACACTTTCGTGTTAGACTGAAGTGACAGATATTATATCAAAAATGTCTTTGCGAACAAAGACCCAGAAGGACATGTTATGGCCTTGAATGTCTGAAGTGACAGATATTTAATTTTCTTTTAAAACATTAAATTTAAATACAATTAAATTTTCTTTTAAAACATGAAATTTAAATACAATTAGATTTTCTTTTAAAACGAAATTTAAATATAATCACAATCTGGCACGATTTAGAGTTTCAAATTTCAATACAACTGATTTTATTCACTCGGAAATATTTAAGAAAAACATAACAGACGATTTTCTCCCATTGACGCTTAACATTAAATTTCGATAGAAAAATATACTTAATTTAGCTTTGGCTTTAGGCATAGACTCAAAGTTCTATGATCTGATCTCATACCTTAATTGGATAATGTTTTCTATCGATAATGTTTTCTATGGATAATGCTTTATTATAACTCTTCGACTTTAGTCGAGGCAATTCGTTCTCGTTCATGTTAGCTTATGAATGCTTATCAAGGAATTTAAAGGGAAAAAAATTCCCCATATTTTAATTTTTAATCTAGGTTGCAAACGAACAAACCTAATCCATGGATAATGTTTTATTACAACTCCTCGACTTTAGTCGAGGCAATTCGTTCATGTTAGCTTACGGATGCTTATACAAGGAATTTAAAGGGAATAAAAATTCACCATATTTTAATTTTTAACTTGGGTTGCAAACGAACAAACCTAATTCATGGATGTTTTTTTATAACTCCTAATAACTAATTAGTGGTCCCTTATGGAAATCATCATTTTAATTGTACGGTTTTAATGAAAAGAAAAATGAAAGTATTACAATTTATTTAAAAAACTTATCCGCTCTACAATTCGTCGCTTTGAAATTCTCTCCGCTTGCGCGCGCAATATAGCTTTGAAAGTACAAATTGTTATGGTTTGCGTCGTCTGCTAATCTAGAAAAGAAGGTGACTTTAAACGGGCTTTAAAAAACACATTTCCCTTTATCATATACCCATTCCAATAAACCGGCGAGTATTTTTAACGATCCGTTCAATTGCGAGTCGTGGAAATTCGGGTTAAACTAAGAAAACAAAAAGTGGACTCGCGTTATACTGAAAAATAACAGTTCAATACACGTTTTCCCTGAAAAATAATTAAGCGAAATTTAATGTTAAGCGTCAATGGGAGAAAATCGTCTGTTAGGTTTTTCTTAAATATTTCCGAGTGAATAAAATCAGTTGTATTGAAATTTGAAACTCTAAATCGTGCCAGATTGTGATTATATTTAAATTTCGTTTTAAAAGAAAATCTAATTGTATTTAAATTTCATGTTTTAAAAGAAAATTTAATTGTATTTAAATTTAATGTTTTAAAAGAAAATTAAATATCTGTCACTTCAGACATTCAAGGCCATAACATGTCCTTCTGGGTCTTTGTTCGCAAAGACATTTTTGATATAATTTAAAGGTGGAAGGGCTCAGTTTGTAGATTAAGAATGGGGCTATTCGCGGAACGCGATTTCAACACTCTAGGAAAAGATCCGGAGAAGATACGACCCTATTTAGCCAACCGCGATAATTAGTCTTATTAGACCGTTTTTATGGGACGTTTTCCCTTTAGGTTCCGGGAAATAAGGTTTTACCAGCTTCGGAAAAAATCGCGGGCCTACGCGCTCGATTTCATCGTACAGTTGGAGTTCCCCGCTACAAAATAAACTTCTCAAACCCAGAAATTGGCCACAAACTCTTCGCGAAAACGTAACTTTAAAATTTGTCTAAAAAATTCTAATTCTGAAAATATATGAAAAACTCCCAAAATTTGCAAAAGGAACCACTTCCGCGCCTCGGATCGAGAAACGAGTGTCACCAATGGATTTCTTGGCCGAATTTAACAAGGTAAAGGCGGAATTATCGCGCTCGAGCCAGTATTTGCTAAGTTATCGACGATTTCCTTCCAAATCCATTCCTTTACGGGTTCTATGCCAAAGCAATGCAAAAATTTTAAATCGATAATAACTTCGCAAATACTGGCTCGATCGCACTAATTCCGCCTCTCCCCTGTTAAATTTGGCCAAGGAATCCATTGGTGACACCAAAGGGGATAGAAAGTAATCCCCTTTTGGTGACACTCGTTTCTCGATCCGAAATTTTGGGATTTTTTTATTTTTTACATGTTATAAGATAGTTCAGAATTAGAAGCAGGGGGGGGGGGGGCGTTCAGATTTAGAGCATGGGCGTTCAGAATTAGAATCGTTCGTTCAGAATTAGAAGCCGCTACTGGTGTCTTTAAAACCGCGTCCGCGTCAAAAGTACGCGTCATGGAATGACGAAAACATGCGCAACGGGTCCGCGACTATTCAAACTTGATATTAGATAGTTAACTCCATAGCTAAAATTTCCATAGTAGACGAGATCTAAGATTTCTTAAAAAGTGTTCAGAATTAGGCGACCCTACTCCTAGAACGTGAAAATTATCACTAGGAAATCTATGCCTAGTAATTAAAAAAAGAAATTCATCTTAACTTCTACCCGCGAAGGGACGCGCCACCCTCGATTTTAGCCACGTTCACACTAGAGACTCTGAAACCGTTTTAAATTTTGGGTCACCTATGTAGATATTTGATCAAAAAATTCAAATAATATTTCGAAGAGTAAATTTCAACATTCGAAATTGGTTTCAAAAAGTCAAGTGTGAACGTAGCTCAAGCTGCACTACGCAAAGAGTTCGAACTTCAAGTCGAGCTTTGGTAGTGCGCAGAGTTCAACCGATTGATGAAGCTACAATAAATCGATTTATGAAGATCACGCGTGAACGCGTGACGCTTAAAACGATTCCCGGCGATTTCAATATCGGTTTGATTCTACCGTTTTCAAATTGATTGAGAAATGCTAATGTGAACGTAGTTTAAGTAGCGCTATATGTACGCGCTATGGAATATTTTGAAACGTAGCGAAACAGATTTGACATTTTATTTCTACGTGATCTTTATTTTAAGTTTTAGCCTCCGAAGCTTGGAACGCGAAGTTGGCGTGACGACACTCTCGACCTAGGATCATTACAGAAAACAGCGAGGATATTCCCTACGGGACAATCATCCCCGCAGTCTTTTTATCGTCAAACACCTGAAATATACACCGGTAAGAAATCAATAGAGTCACTTACCTAAACCCAGAAGCCGATGAAACCCTCCTTTGAACTCTATTACTCCCGGGTCTTGTCTACTCCTCTCTGTATGGGTTTGTTTCAAAAATCGCGATTCGTACGCCTCCTAACGGTAGATATTTTCGGAGCGGGAGTTCGCCGAGCGAATATCTCTAGCAGCCTCGGAGTTCGTCCAAAAAACGTCGTCGTTTGTGGAGAGAGAATTTCCAATTTTCCGTAGACAGGGGGTATGAAGTAGGACCCCTCCGATCTCGTAAAATTGTGAATTTTACCCATACAGAGAGGAACGTTAGAGTAGTAGACTTCAAAGGAGGGTTTCATCGGCTTCTGCTAAACTGAATAGCAAAATTGAAATTTTTATTCGTATAAATATTTGAAGCGCGAAACGAAGCGAGGTTTTGTATATTTTGTTGATGGTTCATCGGTGCCATACATGGTCTAAGTTTTCTTCACGGTAAACCATCTTCATGGTTGTGGGAAATATTTTTTAGAAACGAAAATTGAAAAATGGTTAAGTTTATTTACAGGAACTGCTGACTTCGGAATTTCGGCTATTTCAATTGATTGAATTGCTTTAGCAATTAGAATTTGGAGTTAGAAGGGGTGGGCTTTACTTAATCGGATTAAGCCGAAGTTTTAATCAGATTAAGCCGAAGTTTTAATCAGATTGAACCGGGGCTTTAATCAGATTGAACCGGGGCTTTAATCAGATTGAACCGGGGCTTTAATCAGATTGAACCGAGGTTTTGTTCAGATTTAACCGAGGTTTTGTTCAGATTTAACCGAGGTTTTGTTCAGATTTAACCGAGGTTTTGTTCAGATTTAACCGAGGTTTTGTTCAGATTTAACCGAGGTTTTGTTCAGATTTAACCGAGGTTTTGTTCAGATTTAACCGAGGTTTTGTTCAGATTTAACCGAGGTTTTGTTCAGATTTAACCGAGGTTTTGTTCAGATTTAACCGAGGTTTTGTTCAGATTTAACCGAGGTTTTGTTCAGATTTAACCGAGGTTTTGTTCAGATTTAACCGAGGTTTTGTTCAGATTTAACCGAGGTTTTGTTCAGATTTAACCGAGGTTTTGTTCAGATTTAACCTAGGTTTTGTTCAGATTTAACCGAGGTTTTGTTCAGATTTAACCGAGGTTTTGTTCAGATTTAACCGAGGTTTTGTTCAGATTTAACCGAGGTTTTGTTCAGATTTAACCTAGGTTTTGTTCAGATTTAACCGAGGTTTTGTTCAGATTTAACCGAGGTTTTGTTCAGATTTAACCGAGGTTTTGTTCAGATTTAACCGAGGTTTTGTTCAGATTTAACCGAGGTTTTGTTCAGATTTAACCGAGGTTTTGTTCAGATTTAACCGAGATTTTGTTCAGATTTAACCGAGGTTTTGTTCAGATTGAACCGAGGTTTTGTTCAGATTTCAGGGTTCGACATAATAAAACCCAGCCCAGTAAAAAAGTTAATCAGATTTAACCTAGAGTTAATCAGATTTAACCTAGAGTTAATCAGATTTAACCTAGAGTTAATCAGATTTAACCTAGAGTTAATCAGATTTAACCTAGAGTTAATCAGATTTAACCTAGAGTTAATCAGATTTAACCTAGAGTTAATCAGATTTAACCTAGAGTTAATCAGATTTAACCTAGAGTTAATCAGATTTAACCTAGAGTTAATCAGATTTAACCTAGAGTTAATCAGATTTAACCTAGAGTTAATCAGATTTAACCTAGAGTTAATCAGATTTATTCTAGAGTTAATCAGATTTAACCTAGAGTTAATCAGATTTAACCTAGAGTTAATCAGATTTAACCTAGAGTTAATCAGATTTAACCTAGAGTTAATCAGATTTAACCTAGAGTTAATCAGATTTAACCTAGAGTTAATCAGATTTAACCTAGAGTTAATCAGATTTAACCTAGAGTTAATCAGATTTAACCTAGAGTTAATCAGATTTAACCTAGAGTTAATCAGATTTAACCTAGAGTTAATCAGATTTAACCTAGAGTTAATCAGATTTAACCTAGAGTTAATCAGATTTAACCCAGAGTTAATCAGATTTAACCCAGAGTTAATCAGATTTAACCCAGAGTTAATCAGATTTAACCCAGAGTTAATCAGATTTAACCCAGAGTTAATCAGATTTAACCCAGAGTTAATCAGATTTAACCCAGAGTTAATCAGATTTAACCCAGAGTTAATCAGATTTAACCCAGAGTTAATCAGATTTAACCCAGAGTTAATCAGATTTAACCCAGAGTTAATCAGATTTAACCCAGAGTTAATCAGATTTAACCCAGAGTTAATCAGATTTAACCCAGAGTTAATCAGATTTAACCTAGAGTTAATCAGATTTAACCTAGAGTTAATCAGATTTAACCTAGAGTTAATCAGATTTAACCTAGAGTTAATCAGATTTAACCCAGAGTTAATCAGATTTAACCCAGAGTTAATCAGATTTAACCCAGAGTTAATCATATTTAACCCAGAGTTAATCAGATTTAACCCAGAGTTAATCAGATTTAACCCAGAGTTAATCAGATTTAACCCAGAGTTAATCAGATTTAACCCAGAGTTAATCAGATTTAACCCAGAGTTAATCAGATTTAACCCAGAGTTAATCAGATTTAACCCAGAGTTAATCAGATTTAACCCAGAGTTAATCAGATTTAACCCAGAGTTAATCAGATTTAACCCAGAGTTAATCAGATTTAACCCAGAGTTAATCAGATTTAACCCAGAGTTAATCAGATTTAACCCAGAGTTAATCAGATTTAACCCAGAGTTAATCAGATTTAACCCAGAGTTAATCAGATTTAACCCAGAGTTAATCAGATTTAACCCAGAGTTAATCAGATTTAACCCAGAGTTAATCAGATTTAACCCAGAGTTAATCAGATTTAACCCAGAGTTAATCAGATTTAACCCAGAGTTAATCAGATTTAACCCAGAGTTAATCAGATTTAACCCAGAGTTAATCAGATTTAACCCAGAGTTAATCAGATTTAACCCAGAGTTAATCAGATTTAACCCAGAGTTAATCAGATTTAACCCAGAGTTAATCAGATTTAACCCAGAGTTAATCAGATTTAACCCAGAGTTAATCAGATTTAACCCAGAGTTAATCAGATTTAACCCAGAGTTAATCAGATTTAACCCAGAGTTAATCAGATTTAACCCAGAGTTAATCAGATTTAACCCAGAGTTAATCAGATTTAACCCAGAGTTAATCAGATTTAACCCAGAGTTAATCAGATTTAACCCAGAGTTAATCAGATTTAACCCAGAGTTAATCAGATTTAACCCAGAGTTAATCAGATTTAACCCAGAGTTAATCAGATTTAACCCAGAGTTAATCAGATTTAACCCAGAGTTAATCAGATTTAACCCAGAGTTAATCAGATTTAACCCAGAGTTAATCAGATTTAACCCAGAGTTAATCAGATTTAACCCAGAGTTAATCAGATTTAACCCAGAGTTAATCAGATTTAACCCAGAGTTAATCAGATTTAACCCAGAGTTAATCAGATTTAACCCAGAGTTAATCAGATTTAACCCAGAGTTAATCAGATTTAACCCAGAGTTAATCAGATTTAACCCAGAGTTAATCAGATTTAACCCAGAGTTAATCAGATTTAACCCAGAGTTAATCAGATTTAACCCAGAGTTAATCAGATTTAACCCAGAGTTAATCAGATTTAACCCAGAGTTAATCAGATTTAACCCAGAGTTAATCAGATTTAACCCAGAGTTAATCAGATTTAACCCAGAGTTAATCAGATTTAACCCAGAGTTAATCAGATTTAACCCAGAGTTAATCAGATTTAACCCAGAGTTAATCAGATTTAACCCAGAGTTAATCAGATTTAACCCAGAGTTAATCAGATTTAACCCAGAGTTAATCAGATTTAACCCAGAGTTAATCAGATTTAACCCAGAGTTAATCAGATTTAACCCAGAGTTAATCAGATTTAACCCAGAGTTAATCAGATTTAACCCAGAGTTAATCAGATTTAACCCAGAGTTAATCAGATTTAACCCAGAGTTAATCAGATTTAACCCAGAGTTAATCAGATTTAACCCAGAGTTAATCAGATTTAACCCAGAGTTAATCAGATTTAACCCAGAGTTAATCAGATTTAACCCAGAGTTAATCAGATTTAACCCAGAGTTAATCAGATTTAACCCAGAGTTAATCAGATTTAACCCAGAGTTAATCAGATTTAACCCAGAGTTAATCAGATTTAACCCAGAGTTAATCAGATTTAACCCAGAGTTAATCAGATTTAACCCAGAGTTAATCAGATTTAACCCAGAGTTAATCAGATTTAACCCAGAGTTAATCAGATTTAACCCAGAGTTAATCAGATTTAACCCAGAGTTAATCAGATTTAACCCAGAGTTAATCAGATTTAACCCAGAGTTAATCAGATTTAACCCAGAGTTAATCAGATTTAACCCAGAGTTAATCAGATTTAACCCAGAGTTAATCAGATTTAACCCAGAGTTAATCAGATTTAACCCAGAGTTAATCAGATTTAACCCAGAGTTAATCAGATTTAACCCAGAGTTAATCAGATTTAACCCAGAGTTAATCAGATTTAACCCAGAGTTAATCAGATTTAACCCAGAGTTAATCAGATTTAACCCAGAGTTAATCAGATTTAACCCAGAGTTAATCAGATTTAACCCAGAGTTAATCAGATTTAACCCAGAGTTAATCAGATTTAACCCAGAGTTAATCAGATTTAACCCAGAGTTAATCAGATTTAACCCAGAGTTAATCAGATTTAACCCAGAGTTAATCAGATTTAACCCAGAGTTAATCAGATTTAACCCAGAGTTAATCAGATTTAACCCAGAGTTAATCAGATTTAACCCAGAGTTAATCAGATTTAACCCAGAGTTAATCAGATTTAACCCAGAGTTAATCAGATTTAACCCAGAGTTAATCAGATTTAACCCAGAGTTAATCAGATTTAACCCAGAGTTAATCAGATTTAACCCAGAGTTAATCAGATTTAACCCAGAGTTAATCAGATTTAACCCAGAGTTAATCAGATTTAACCCAGAGTTAATCAGATTTAACCCAGAGTTAATCAGATTTAACCCAGAGTTAATCAGATTTAACCCAGAGTTAATCAGATTTAACCCAGAGTTAATCAGATTTAACCCAGAGTTAATCAGATTTAACCCAGAGTTAATCAGATTTAACCCAGAGTTAATCAGATTTAACCCAGAGTTAATCAGATTTAACCCAGAGTTAATCAGATTTAACCCAGAGTTAATCAGATTTAACCCAGAGTTAATCAGATTTAACCCAGAGTTAATCAGATTTAACCCAGAGTTAGTCAGATTTAACCCAGAGTTAATCAGATTTAACCCAGAGTTAATCAGATTTAACCCAGAGTTAATCAGATTTAACCCAGAGTTAATCAGATTTAACCCAGAGTTAATCAGATTTAACCCAGAGTTAATCAGATTTAACCCAGAGTTAATCAGATTTAACCCAGAGTTAATCAGATTTAACCCAGAGTTAATCAGATTTAACCCAGAGTTAATCAGATTTAACCCAGAGTTAATCAGATTTAACCCAGAGTTAATCAGATTTAACCCAGAGTTAATCAGATTTAACCCAGAGTTAATCAGATTTAACCCAGAGTTAATCAGATTTAACCCAGAGTTAATCAGATTTAACCCAGAGTTAATCAGATTTAACCCAGAGTTAATCAGATTTAACCCAGAGTTAATCAGATTTAACCCAGAGTTAATCAGATTTAACCCAGAGTTAATCAGATTTAACCCAGAGTTAATCAGATTTAACCCAGAGTTAATCAGATTTAACCCAGAGTTAATCAGATTTAACCCAGAGTTAATCAGATTTAACCCAGAGTTAATCAGATTTAACCCAGAGTTAATCAGATTTAACCCAGAGTTAATCAGATTTAACCCAGAGTTAATCAGATTTAACCCAGAGTTAATCAGATTTAACCCAGAGTTAATCAGATTTAACCCAGAGTTAATCAGATTTAACCCAGAGTTAATCAGATTTAACCCAGAGTTAATCAGATTTAACCCAGAGTTAATCAGATTTAACCCAGAGTTAATCAGATTTAACCCAGAGTTAATCAGATTTAACCCAGAGTTAATCAGATTTAACCTAGAGTTAATCAGATTTAACCCAGAGTTAGTCAGATTTAACCGTGGTTTTAATCAGATTTAACCGTGGTTTTAATCAGATTTAACCGTGGTTTTAATCAGATTTAACCGTGGTTTTAATCAGATTTAACCGTGGTTTTAATCAGATTTAACCGTGGTTTTAATCAGATTTAACCGTGGTTTTAATCAGATTTAACCGTGGTTTTAATCAGATTTAACCGTGGTTTTAATCAGATTTAACCGTGGTTTTAATCAGATTTAACCGTGGTTTTAATCAGATTTTACGGAGGTTTTAATCAGATTTAACCGTTGTTTTAATCAGATTTTACGGAGGTTTTAATCAGATTTTACGGAGGTTTTAATCAGATTTTACGGAGGTTTTAATCAGATTTAACCGAGGTTTTAATCAGATTTAACCGAGGTTTTAATCAGATTTAACCGAGGTTTTAATCCGATTTAGCGGAAGTTTATTGTACTGATAAGGCTATGAAAATATCGGTTAAATCCAACTAAAGCGGCTAATTACGTCACGTCTGTAGACGGTATTAGAAACGAAGGCTGTGACAGATTTTGGGCATGTCGTAATATTTCAATATTCGACGGAAATCTGTGGGACGTTTCAAAATGGAAGTCGCTTGCAATTCGAGCAATCCTTACAACTTTACATATGTCATTCGAGAAGTAAGATTCAAATATTTTATTTCTTTTTACCATTACCCGAATCCTAATCGGTGCTTTGTTTCCCAAAACCGCCTCCTATTTCTCCTCCACTCTAAAGAAGAGGGCAAAGGGACTTGATCCCAGACCAATATGTAGCATTACGCTCTCAATTACAAATAAAGACATTCAGGCAGTTTGGTAGTTTGGGACCCCCTCCCATCCTAGTTTTAAAACGTTTTAGTCTTTTTCGGGCTTCTGGCAGTAAATGGGCACGGGGAAAACGATGTCGTCAAAACCTTTCAGTGGTAAATTTTTTTTATTTATATTTTTTTTGGAATTTTGGAAAATTTGTGAATTTACATGTTATTGATTAAAACCAAATATATTTTTATATATCCGCTAATCCAACCTAACCTATGGCTCATGGGATTTTAACAAGCAAATTTCCAAATTAAAAAAAATAAATAAAAAATCAATTGTGCAGAAACTTTTTGATGGCATCGGTTTACCCACCCCAATTACTGCCAGAAACGACTAAAAACTTTTAAAAACTAGGAGGGGGCATCATTTGAATTGTTAAGGGGGTGCACCGTAAACAGAGTATATAACACCCCCGCCAATCCACGCGACTAATCATTTGTCCGCATAAGTGCCGCACGCGAAACCACGCCCAGAACGGGAAGCAAGGCCAAAGAGCGAGAACCGAAGTTAACCAGACCTGTGATCCCGCACACACGTGCCGAGGGACTAAGGCAGCAGAAGGAAAGGTATATGGCTTGGCGACCAGAACCCACACAGCAGTGCCATACGGCGCCTATCTTGTAACCGTGACCCAACAAGACCGCCTCAATGGCAGAGGGAGCTGCCTGAGGCCGTACCCCACAGAAACGGGTAATACGACCCCCGCGAGCCGGCCGGGTGTGGGCGAGACGGCTGTGTTCCAATTCGCGGAACTAGGACGGATCCTAGAACCTTGGAGGAGAGAGTAGGATGGAGTGGAATTCTCTATAGGTTTAACACGAGAGGTATTTCCCATCTATGGAAGTAAAAATTAGCTAGAATGCCTCGGGTTTTGGTTGGTTACAAGCTGTATGTGGCACCTAGTTTTAGTAATGAGAAGTTATATATTTTCGAATTCGTTAGTGGCGTCTGCTCGAGTTTTGTGGTAAGCTAACCAAGGGTTACCGTTAACATTAAAATTTGAACTGGAGACTGTACTAGGTATTGTTAAAAAGGAGAATAATGGATAAATACTGTTGTTATTTGGAGTGTTTTTATTAAGATTTTTATTTTATTTACATTTTTTAATTTGGTTTAATTAGATTTTTTATTTAGATTTATTTAGATTTTTATTAAGATTTATTTATATAAATTGTTTATTTAGAATTTTTTGTTTAGATCTATTTAGATTTTTTATTAAAATTTTTATTTTTATTTAGATTTAACTTAAAAAACTATCGAGAATTCCATTTAGATTTGTTCCTCGGAGGAACTTCCATCGAGTACACCTACCCTCCTCCAAGCTCCAACGATATTCCCTACCCCACGTGACCTCTTAAATAAAATGATTCATTTTTCTACCAAGAGGTGGCAGTGCTTACTGTAACCAACCGCGGAAACTCGGGCCCCCTCACCACGACAAGGATGGAACACTACCCCCACCCTGCGCACGGACAGGTGGGGGAGGGGGAAACTAGGAGGGGGTCCGAAACTACTAAGCAGACGAAATGGCATGCCAATTGATGAAGTCGAAATATCCATACCAATAAACCAACTTCCAGGGGCTACGCCATTGTGGTACATATATAATGATGAATTATCACGATAGATGGCGCGCCGCTCTCGTGCCTATATACGTATTACACGGCCGTTGCTATGGGAAACGCGTCAAGTATCGAAGCGCGAGGGGACGGGTTACCGGCTTACCGCCTACTTAGCCTCTCTCGTCATAGCTTAGCCAATCAAAATAGGAACTACAATAGCGACATCTCTTAACAGATCGGCGCTTAAAGAGTATAGCCCAATGGGGGCTCACCCTGGAAGTTCATCTTCATTTTCTAATTTGTCAATAATATCATTTTAATTTGGATAAAAAAAATAGAGAGACGAAGCGGACGCTGACGAATTTCTGACAAGACCGTATTGGCCGTATGAAAGGGTGACCCAGCAGGTCCCTAGACTTATTTACCGTCATTTGAAGAACGTCAAGTTTCAGTTCGCGTATACTCGAGAAATAAGCCGACGTCTATCGAACGCCAACGTCAACGTCAAATTCGAAGCGGGTTTTAATATAGGTGACACGGCTATAAAACATGGCGTGAGTAAATACTAAATTATCAGACTGTTCTGGCCGATGAAAATCCAAATAATAAAAGAATATAGGACCCTAAAGGGAAACGTTCCGTTAAAGACGATCTAATTAATTTGGCTAATTATCGCGGTTGGCTAATTAGGGTCGTATCTTCTCCGGATATTTTCCTAGAGTGTTCCTCGAATCAAGAAGGATCAGACAAGGAGAGGAAAAGTGGGGCTCCGCTGAGTTAGAGAGAGATGAGGCAACCTCCCACTCGGGTAGAAAGGGGGATAGGAAATTCTCGAGGTAAACTGTTGCCACGTGGTCGCTAGCGTCTCATAAAGGATCTGTTTTACCCACGTGACAACATTTTACCACTGTTTCATATCTCATTTAAATTTCCCGCTCATATACCATAGTGACTATTCTCACCCTAACATATTAATCCTTGTAAGCAGACAACTGTGCCAGAAGTAAACGTGCTTCTTCATTAACGGCGTTTCTTCCGTTTTTTACTTTCTCGTACGTACAGTATTCGCTCTCTTCGGTCTCTCCGGGCACAGGCTTAGGCCTTTGTTTACGTTTTCCGCAGTCTCCGCTCTCGCGCGGCCTATAGTTTTTTTTCTCTAAGATGGCCACTGCTCCTATGCCTCCCTACGCTCATATACCACCGCCTACTCCCGTTTCTCTTGATGGGGTGGTGTATGCTAACTGGAAATTATTTAAAGCACAATGGGACAATTACCAAAAAGCAACAGGACATACAAAAAGCCACTTTCTTGACGGTAATGGGAACACCTTGCTTCCAAATTTACCAGGATTTATCACTTTCAGATGCGCAATCTGCCACAGTCGACCTAATACAAGATGCTTTGAAACTATATTTTGCAACAAAAAAGAATGTCATATACGAAAGATACCTTTTTCATACAGCGTTTCAACAGACAACGGAGTCGGTAGACCAATACGTACAACGGCTAAAAAAGTTAGTCAAAACTTGTGAGTACCCAAGCACTCCACCAACCGGTGCTCCGACAGGAACAGACTCTCTAGCGGAGGAATTTGTTCGCAATAGGCTCGTACTGGGAATG
Source organism: Odiellus spinosus (assembly GCA_963920705.1). Lineage (NCBI taxonomy): Eukaryota > Metazoa > Arthropoda > Arachnida > Opiliones > Phalangiidae > Odiellus > Odiellus spinosus. Next base: position 33,938,464 of record OY987226.1, read on the forward strand.
CTAGATGCACGATTTCGCCCGCAATTGTTGAACAAACCTAACTTAACCTTGACTAAGGCTGTAGAACGGTGTCGCACTAATGAACTAACCTGCAAACAAGTAAAACATCTAGGCGATAAGAACACGCCTGACGAACAAAATATTGTTAATCTCCTAAACAAATCTTCTAATGCAACAACTAAAGGTACTCCTCGTAAACCACAAAGCATGCTACGAAGAAATTGTTTCTATTGTGGAACTATGCACACACAAGATAGACAAGCGTGTCCAGCCTATGGGAAGACATGCAGCAAATGTAATCAGCAAAACCACTTTGCGAAAATCTGCAAATCGCAAAAACAGAATAACCCTTCAAAAAAGGTACAGAAAACAAAAGCTAAAAATAAACAAGTTCATACAGTTGACGAAGATGGGCCACCGAACTCAGACGACTCCTGTTACACGGTAGATTATGTAACAAGGCAACAAGCGAAAACTGGACATAAATATTATACCAAGAAGGATCAGATAAGGAGAGGAAATGTGGGGACGGCGCGGTTCCTACTGCGTCGGCCTAAACTCCCACTCTGGGAGAACGGGGGTAGAGACGTTTCGTGGTAAAATGTTGTCGCGTGGGTAAAACGAATCCTTTATGAGACGCGCTAGCTAGCGACCACGTGACAACAGTTTACCTCGAGAATTTCCTATCCCCCCTTTCCACCCGAGTGGGAGGTTGGCTCTTCTCTAACTCAACGCAGCCCCACATTTCCTCTCCTTATCTGATCCTTCTTGATTATACCACTCTCAGTATTCACAATGGAGATGACAAGCTCTCCACGTCTGTACGGTTCCAGCTCGATAGTGGATCGACTTGTAATATCATCGGAAAGAAGCTCTACGACTCATTACCGGTGGCTCAAAAAAGTATTGAATTGGACAATTCTAGACTAAACTGTTATAACGACTCAACTTTAGACGTCATTGGTATTGCTAGCATCTGGTTCATACACAAAACCAGACGTTATAAACTTGAATTTCAAGTGGTAACAAATGATAAAGTTCCGTTACTTTCTGGACACACCTGTGAACAATTGGTACTCATTAAATTTAACACTGAAAATAAGGATGCACTCTATGCGGTGTCATTTCCTCCTACCATTCCGACTCAACTTGACGAGCAAACATTAAAGAGTCCTCTAAGCAAGGAGAAAATTCTGAAGGAATACGCTGACGTTTTCGAAGGTCTCGGATGTCTACCAGGGTTCTGCCACCTTGTAGTTAACAAGGAAATAACTCGCGTTCAGCATCGGCCTCGTAAAGTACCCATTGCCTTGCGAGATGCTCTCAAAACTCGTATAGATGAATTGGTACAGATGCAAGTTCTAGAAAAAGTCACAACACCTACTGATTGGATTTCGAGTATGGTTGTTGTTAGGAAGCCCAACCGACCTATGCGTGTCTGCATTGACCCAATCGACCTTAATGGCGCTTTAAAACACCCCAAATATCCTTTACCCACCATTGAGGAAGTGCTACCTCGGCTGGCCAAGGCCAAAGTTTTCTCCGTCCTCGATGCTAAGAATGGGTTTTGGCAGGTTCGGTTAGATGAGGAGAGCACCAACTATACGACGTTTTGGACTCCTTTTGGTAGGTGCAAGTGGAAAAGGATGCCATTTGGATTATCAGTGTCACCAGAAGAGTATTAAAGACGACTAAACGAAGTACTAGAGGGTCTAACAGGCATAGAAAACATCACAGATATAATATGTATCGGTTGTGGCGATAGTCAAGACGATGCAATACGCGATCACGACAAGAATCTAATCGCTCTTTTGGAACGCGCAAGAACAAGTAACCTAAAGCTTAACAAATCCAAGATGCGACTCCGCATGACGGAAGTAAAGTACATTGGACACCTATTAACTGCGCAAGGCGTTAGTCCCGATCCGGAAAAGGTACGCGCTATAAAGGACATGCCAGTTCCTACTAACGTACAAACCCTACAAAGTTTTATCGGCTTTGTTACATATTTGGCAAAATTTCTACCAATTAAGCTCTCCGATTTTACAGAGCCACTACGAAAATTAACTCGAAAGGGTTTCACTTGGTCGTGGTCTCACGAACACACTGAAGCTTTTGAAAAGATCAAAGTACTCACCTCTACTATCCCGGTACTACGCTACTATGATGTAGCTGATGAAGTCACCCTACAGTGTAATGCAAGCGCATTTGGATTAGGTGCCGTCCTTTTACTAAAGGGCCAGCCAGTTGCCTTTGCGTCCAAATCCTTAACTCCCACTGAGAGAAACTAAGCACAGATAGAAAAGGAATGTTTGGCCATTGTATTCGCCTGTAAACGATTTTACCAATACCTTTGTGGCAGAGATACAATAACTGTGGAAACAGACCATAAGCCCCTAGAAAATATATGGAAAAAACCTCTATTGACTGCTCCGAAGCGACTCCAATGTATGTTGCTTAAGCTCCAAAACTTGAACTTAACTGTACAATACCGAAAAGGCTCAGAAATGTATATAGCGGATTGTTTGTCTCGTGTACCTCTACCATTAGAGGATCAATCACAGATCGACGATACTTCTACTGTATTCCAACTGTCCTACTTCGAAGATATCGCTCATGAAGACTATCTCCGTGTCTCACACGATCGCTTGGAAAAAATCCGCGCGGCAACGCGACAAGATCAAACACTACAATCACTCTACACCACAATCGCAAAAGGTTGGCCGGAATCAAAGGCGAAGACACCACCGGAGATACACAAGTACTGGAATTTCCGTGAGGAACTCACAGTTAGTGATGGCCTAATTTTTAAAGGCGTTCGCATCGTAATACCTACTAACATGCGGCAAGAAATGCTTCGGAAACTCCATTCTAGTCATTGTGGGATACAAGCGTGTCTTCGAAAAGCTCGAGAAGTAGTATATTGGCCGGGAAACACAGATCAAGTTAAACAAACAGTAGGATTATGCACAATCTGTAACGAGTTTAGCGCCTAACAAGCTAAAGAACCATTGATCTCAGTTCCCCTTGCTTCCTTACCATGGCAAAAGATTGCCCTGGATTTATTTACCATAAATACAGATACCCGAAAATACCTCATAATGGTCGATATCTACTCTGATTATTGGGAAGTTGATCCCTTACCTGACACTACCGGGGACACTGTGGTAGAGTGCTGTAAAAAACATTTTAGCCGATTTGGTATACCAGAGGTCGTCATTTCTGATAATGGACCCCCTTTTAGTGGAAGGGTCTTCCGGGAATTCGCGGACCTCTATGGTTTCCATCACGACACATCGTCACCATTTCATGTTCAAGGCAATGGCAAAGCGGAATCTGCCGTGAAAATAGCGAAAACCATGCTCCAAAAATATGAAAAAACTAAAGAGGATCTTCATATGGCGTTATTAGATTGGAGAAACACGGCAACCGAGGGCATCGACACCAGTCCCGCACATCGCCTTATGTCTCGGCGTCTACGCTCAACGTTACCGTTCTCGCATAAACAGCTCCGTCCTAAAGTCAGCACTAATGTTGTGAAGAAACAATTAATACGACGACAAATGAGCAAGGTTCGTTTTGACCAACACACAAAACCGTTACGGCCCCTAGACCAAGGAGAAACAGTTTGGGTAAAGCCAAACCCAAACCTACGTCAGAGTCTATGGAAAAAGGGAACCATTGTACGTGAAGCTGCGAAACGCTCCTACATCGTAAACGCAGAAGGCACAAACTACAGAAGAAATAGAGTTGTTCTTCGTCCTACAATCAGAACCCCTCCTTGTCCCTTATACCAAAGCTCACAAAGGCAACCTGTACCAATAATAAATACACCGCGTTCATCTCTATCACATCCCGATTCCCGAAATGAGCAGCCTACCAGATGGAACTCCCGAATCTCAAACTCCAAAGAAAATACCACCTCAAGAGTCTGCCATAACACTTCGAAATACCAAGAGTCCCACATCTGCTATACCAGAACAGAGTACAAGCAGAGAAACACAACAGGTTCCGGACAGTCCTACAACTAGTACCACCGCGCTAGTCACCCCTCCCCGGGTCATGCGCACTCGCAGTGGCAGAGAGGTTCACCCACCAACAAAGTACAAAGACTATATTTAAAAAAGAAAAAAAAAAGTTTATTGAAAGGATTTTTCATATCTCATTTAAATTTCCCGCTCATATACCATAGCAGGGTTGCCACAGTTTTTTCAGATTCAAATTCCCTAACTTTTCTAGGTTTTTCCCTGACCTTTTCCAACGATTTTCCCTGACCGTTTCAGCTAATTCTAATTTGTCTGTATTTTCCTCGGCCGATATATTTTTCATAAAAAGCGCTACAAATTTTACAATTGTGTTCGCCAAACTTTTTGCACGCGTATTTTTGTTCTAATCTATACATCTTTCACAGTCAGCTTAAAATCTTTTCCGCAGATAATTATTGCAATTTTCTGCTTTCTTGAAAGATTTTTAAATTCCCTGACTTTTTAAAATATTTTAAAATTCCCTGACTTTTCCCTGACTTTTTTGATTCATTTTCAAATTCCCTGACTTTTCCCTGTTTTCCCTGACCTGTGGCAACCCTGCATAGTGACTATTCTCACCCTAACATTTTAATCCTTGTAAGCAGACAACTGCGCACTTCTACTAAAAAGATAAACGTAAACAATGTAACGATGTCAAATCATTTAACTTTAAGAATAAAACATTAATGAACCACGAAACATCTCTACCCCCGTTCTCCCAGAGTGGGAGTTTAGGAACCGCGCCGTCCCCACTTTTCCGCTCCTTGTCTGATCCTTCTTGCTCCAATAGCCCCATTCTTATTCTACAAAATGAGCCCTTCCATCTTTAAATAGACCCAACCAAAGTTAAGTTATACATTTTTAAATGAAAGTGTTCAGAGTTAGAAGCGTTCAGAATTAGGCGACCCTACCATAATACTTAATTTCTCGGCCTAACGTTTTAGTCCTTAAATGGAAGGTAAAGAGGATAACGAGTGATTTATTTTTTCTCTATTTTTCAACTAATTCTAGGACCTTCCCGCGTAGTTAATCATTCTGGAATTATATCCCAATGATTTTGAAAATCAAAATATATTCAAATTTCACCGATCTCTCCCTCCAATCAATCGTGTAATACCCCGAGCGAACTACTGGTGGCACGCTCTATGTCGCGCGCCACACATATCGCGCTATAATTGAGCTCGACATAGCGCGTGCCACGACTGTTTTGTTCGCTGGAAGGCAGGGCGTTACATGATTGGTTGAAATCTGATGTATTTTGATTTTTAAAATCATTGGGATGTGTTTCCTGAATGATTAATTAGTCTTATAATTAGTAGAAGACTATGATTAAAATCACTTGATTTTTCCTCTTCACCCTCCCTTCGTAATAATAACGTAATCACGTAGTAAATTTCATACAGCACTCTTCAATGGCGCTAAAACGATAATCGAGTTTCTTCGAAAATCAATACCAAGATGGTGAAATTAATAAATATAAAACCTATTCTTATCCGTGGCTTAATTATAAACGTAAATTATTTTATAGAAGAAAATTCGCTTGGAACAACAGGAGCTTTCGAGCTCGTGATGAAATTAATAATTCGCGACGTCTACTTAAGAAATATAACGTTTTCGTCCTAGCTATAGAAATTTACCTTAGTCATTTCTTACAAACATCTCTGGGGGTTCTCACGCTCTTTCAGAAATTGACTAGTTTTAAAAAAACTTCTAATTTTCTTTGAGACTAATTTCGTAATTTCAATAATTAGCCACAAATATCTAGTAAGACTTTGGCAAGTTTCAATATTTTTAGTCGTGATTTACCAGTCCAAATTGCTTAAAATTCCTTTTTTAAATTAAATATAGCAAATACCTTAAAACTGCAGCAGAAACATTGTTACGTAATAAATATGATTTAAAAATAGAAATATAAATCGGCAATTCGCTATAAATATAAATCAGAATCCTAGTGCTGGTTTTTCAGTCGAATGGAATTCGACCCAATGTGACAGGAGCGGACCCAATTAGATTTTCGTTTATTTCAGATCATCGACGGGGCGGCGCTGATTTTTGGCATTGGACCAAAAGATCCATATTTTTATCACATTTCTCCCATTTGCTTTTCCAATTATTGGGTTATCGTGTCGAGCGTTAGGGAGGACGCACGAAGAGAAAGTTCCGAGACGCTGTCGTTCCAGGGACTGTCGACTCTCGTTTGGGTCCTGGTCGCTTTCTCGCTTCTAGTCGTGACTGGATTGGTTAGCTATTCGGGCTTCAAGACGGAGAAGAAGAATCGTCGGGAGAGCCCATTGAAGTCGTGGATAAATAACATTTGGATTTACGCCGCCGATATCCTAAACAACTGTAAGTATCATTTCGGATTACTGCCATCACCAAAAAACGGAGCTCGGACACAGACGCGCCTTGATGGACCGAAAAAAAGCAACTGCCATTATCTCGAAGTATACCAAATCGATAAGAATGAATCTCGAATAAAAATAGCTCGAATGCAGCTCCTAGAGAAGTTTCTAGTTGGGAAATGTGGGATGAAGTGCCATCCGAGGTTTTTTCCCAGCGAGTTGTGGAAAAGTTTGGGAGCCCGAGTGACCATGAACGTGAAAGTCGATGTCATCTCGTTAGTTCTTTTGAGGGGGTTATTGAAGCGGGGGTTTATTATTATCGTTTTGTAAAGATAGGTTGGGTTAGGTTAGGTTAGATTGGGTATATTTTAGGTTGTGTCACCATATAACGATGGTTTTTAACTAATTAGGACCTGGGGAGTTCAGAAAAAATACTTAAAAAAATCTTCAACCATCGGAAGTTTGAGAAAAACGCATTTCAAAATTTGAAGTTTGCATGTTAAATCCCATAGATTCTAACCCAACCCAACCTAAAATATACCCAACCTAACCTAACCCAACTTTGTAGAATAAATTTTCACGGAAAAAATTCCTCCAACAGTGTAAAAAAGAACACCCTTAACGAGTCACGGGAGTCCCGTGACAATAAGCATGGTCTTATTTCCACGGGAGCCCTCCTCCCGTGGCAATAAGACCATGCTTATTGCTACGGGACTCCCGTGACAATAAGCATTGCCAATCTGTTATGCGAGGTAAAGATAGGTTTGTAAATCCCTCGAATTAGCGCACCCCTCGAAGAAGTCTATCTACGAACCATCCTCTATTTTATGCACGTAGAATTTTAAAATGTAGGTATTTCATTTGGTTTTACGCAACATTATTTAGGAAACGTAAGGTTGGTCGAAATCACTTTCCATTGGGACAGAAGTTCCCATTGGACAGACTGTCCTCTCAACGCCTCCTATATTTTATCAAAGCCAGTGCACGCTCCTGAACCAGGAGGGGACTTTAGCTTGTATAGGATTGTCATTTTTCCCCGATAGAGGCGCGATTAACCAACGATTTTTGCAGACGCGTCTCTCCCGTTACCGTGGCAACCCGACGTAGGAGACGTTACTACGTCAGGTTGCCACGGTAACGGGAGAGACGAGTCTGCAAAAATCGTTGGTTAATCGCGCCTCTATCGGGGAAAATTGGCGACTTAGATTTCCTCTTTTAGATTTTTTTTTTCCCCGCGTGCACTGGCTTTGATAAAATATAGGAGGCGTTGGTCCTCTTTGAAATGAAATTCCCGTTTCGCGCAATTCTTGAACGAGCGTTATGTTCTTTGATTTTGAGGTTATCTTTATTGCCTGCCTAAAAGATTACAATATGGGGGCGGATTAGCCCTTGGGATAACTTGATCTAACCTTAAATTTGTACAAGATTGAATCGCTAATCCCCAAAAAAATGGGCATGGAAGGCGGAACAATTCGTAAAAGCGGGAGTAAAATTATCGGGGTTTTCCTGTCACTTTTTCCAATTACTAGCCAATTCTGAATTAATCTCCCGCTTTAAACCACATAAGAAAATCTGACTTTTGTTAATCTTAAAAAAATCCCACATTTCGATGATTATTTAACATTTTTAAACATAGGCATTGAAAGTATTTACGTTTAGAGATCTGAGCCGAGTTTAGATATTTCCCGAATTTTACAAATTCGTCTCGGAGACTGCGCGCCATCAGAGGTATATAATAACCCCCTTCGGGGCGAAGTATGAAAGGTAGGCAAAATCGAAGAACAACAAGTGCCCGGCGTAAATCGCGGCGGATCGACACACCGCTTTACTCCCGAAAAATAGTTACACCATTTTGAACCTCACTAAATTTTCCCTACGCACACTTCCGGAACTATTTTTGGTGTCGTCTGCTATGGATGTTCAAACTTTAAACATAGGGCGGCGAAGTTAAAATTTGATAGTTTGATTAAAAACTTTGTTTATACAAAGACCATTTACTAGAGTAGCGACATTGAGAAGTCCAGCGCGAGCTAGTGGGTTAGATAGTCAGCAGCGGGCTCTTGTTGTTCGTGATTTTTAGCATTGGTAGTATAGGGGCTTTCATACTTCCCCCCCCACCTCTGGCGCCATCGATATTGGGTTCATTCGAGAATATATATATACACCAAGATTATGTCTTATCGAGATTGCGTCCTATCGCCATCGTGTCCCTTCGCGATTGTGTCCTATCGTAATTTCGTTCATTCGAGATTACTCTACCGTTCCAAGATTACGTTCTCGATATTGTTAAACGTAAACCAATTTAATTTAACCTTAAAATTTCCCATAAACATTAGAATTAAGCTCCGCTTGTTTTAATTTCTCGACTGTTTCTGGTTGGCAGGTGTGGCGGGAGTGGTTAGACCCGGAACGGGAAGACATCTTCGTACCTGGTGGCTGCTAGGAGTCGTGTTTTTGATTCAATTTTGGATGGCCGGTATGAAGAGCGATCTTTTACTGGACCACTCATCTTTCATCGATTCGTTGGAGGATTTGTTTGCCAAGCCGAAGCTGATCGCCGTGATAAAGAGACACGGCCGTTCCCTCATATCGGTAACGCTAGTAATAGGTTTCAGTTTCGGTGATGATCCGGCTAATTCCGCATATATTAACTAACAGAAGGGTCATCCGAGGTTCCAAGATTACCTAAATATGAAGAAGCGAATTGTCACTAACCTATACGATAAAAATTCGACCGCGATCTTAGGTAGCGGAAGCGGAGTCGTTTTACAACAGTTTCGAGCCGCCATAGATCCTAATTACGACTTGTTCAAAAAACTGAAAGAAGCCAAGAGAAAAAAGTACATTGGAAAGACACAATACCACCCGCAATACGCTTACATGCTGTACAAAAGGCGGCTTCCTCGAGCCATCAAAGAAGACCTCGACTATCTGTAAGGAATGAAACTCTCATAACCTGTCTCAAGTAGACCCAGACAATTTTGAAGTCACGTTGAAACTATTTTTCAAAATATATAGGCTGGTGGCTTGCAATTCCGGACAATTGTAATTCCGGACAGTTTTGGTTTTAAATGAATATCTTTAATTTTCCTGGCTTTATGTCATGGAAAAAGCCCTTATTTTAAGCCTCGGATTCCGGGATATCCGTAAAACATCGCTTCAAGACCGTAGGAGATGGTCTAGAGAAGATACGACCCCAATTACGGGGTACCGTAATTTTTAGGCTTAAATTTATTCCAAATTCGGGGAATGACTTCAAACGTGACTCCGAAAATAATACATTCGTGGCATCGGTTCGACGGGATATTCGATTATTAATCTTAATTATAAAAAACCTTCAACGAGCGGCCAATTCCGGACGCCTCGACACTAGCCTCGATTAGTCATCTATTACCCGCAAAGAAACCTAATTAAAAGACCAAAAACTACGCGCTTTCAGGAGATTAAGACCTACCGAACTAATAAAAGAAAAGCTTTCCCGCCATTTAGTCCTAAAAAGAGAAGCTATGAATTTTCCGTTTTATTCTACCTTTACGCGGTCTTGACGCGGTAGAGGTAAAACTCAGCTCCCGGGCTAGCTCGCGCTTCGGAAGCGTCTTTCCCGCCAAATTTGAAACATTGACGATTTTAATTCGTTTTCGCGTTTGAAAAGTTAGGCCTAAAATATCCTGTGAAGATGGAATTTAACGATCAAGGTATTTTAAGTCTTTTTATTTGATTAAGCGGAACAAGGAGTAGGATACGTATTATTTTCCTTGATACGATTATAATGAGCGTTACAAAAGCATTTACTTTAAAAATAAATTATAAATATACGTTGGTAAATTATAATTTAAAATGGGTGTCCGGACATTAGAAGCGGGTGTCCAGGACATTAGAAGCGAGTGTCCGGGACATTAGAAGCGAGTGTCCGGGACATTAGAAGCGAGTGTCCGGGACATTAGAAGCGAGTGTCCGGGACATTAGAAGCGAGTGTCCGGGACATTAGAAGCGAGTGTCCGGGACATTAGAAGCGAGTGTCCGGGACATTAGAAGCGAGTGTCCGGGACATTAGAAGCGAGTGTCCGGGACATTAGAAGCGAGTGTCCGGACATTAGAAGCGAGTGTCCGGACATTAGAAGCGAGTGTCCGGACATTAGAAGCGAGTGTCCGTAATTGAAACCCGCTATGTCGGAATTAGAATCGAACGTCCGGAATAGGAAACCACCACTTGCTGAAGGGAAAACGCTATTTCTCATTACTTTACGGGTGTTTTCAGCTTAAAAGACGCGCAAAAGTTCAAACTATAGGATAATATGTCAAACAGTTGGGGTGGCTACTATTTTTCAATCGGTTTGTATAAAGCGTCCGGAATGGGAAGCCACCACCCTAGACATTCTTCATATTTTTGATTTTTCAAATCGATGACGCGATTTCTTTATTTAAAATTTTTAATTTCAGGCAATGCCTACGTTATTTTTAGAATCAGTTTTTTTATATATTTTCGCTCATTTTAAGTTGCCTTTTCTTGACACACAATATCGCTTTTGAATGTAGTGTTTTACGTCACTGCACTTTTTTTTAAGTTTCGTTTCCCTGGTAAAAATTCCCCGCGAGCGAGATCTGTAAGGGGACCTTGAGATGAGTGAGACAGAGAGGGGGACAAGGCGGCCAAGGGTTCTCCTGCTTTTTGGGCTGTTATACGAGAGGCCGTCACGGGAGAGTTCAAGACGGTGATTTTCATGGATACCCAGGATGTGATACCCAGGAGTTAAAGAACTTATTTATAATTTATTAATATTAATTTCGGGCCTGACAACGAACTTAAAACCATTGAGTTTAAACAGAAAAGTTATCTCGCTTCTGATTGGCTTAAAATTTGGCGCAGGCGCCTCGTAAACAGGCAGTCGTGTTCCTAAAACCACGTATTCGTTACCATTTTTCGACTTGAATTTTGACAATATTCATTTTAATTTATTGATAATTGGTACTTTTGAAGGCAATATTTAGAAATAAACGATAGATTTCAAAATAAGCGCTACACTACATAAGTAAAGTATTTGTAGGAAAAAAGGCTTCAGAGTTTCGGGCGCGAAATTCTCAGACTGTTTAACAAAATCTACGTAGGAAATCGCCATCTACGATTACTATTGGGCAAAAACAAGCGTGCAAAGGGCTCGTTTTGTCCCCGGGTTCGAATGAGCGTGCCGAGGCCTTCTAAAAATAACGTAGGCATTGTTTTAGGACATCGAAATTATCCGAAACCCGACAGACCGAGCCGAGATTGAGACGCGACAAGTTCGAAACCCGAAAATATCATTTCGACGCGAAGGAGAATTCGGCGGCGACAATGTCTTGGTCCGCCTATAATGTCCAATTCTTGTCACCAGTATTTCGAATGTGGATTATCGGGATGTCATTGGCTATCTTCGTCTTCTTCGTCGAACGTTTTCGAAGCCGAGTGCTGAGACGAAAACCGGTTAAAATATCTCCCCATCACTCGATTGGAATCAAAGCGTAATAACGGTCTATTAATCTTATAGACTGGAAAATGCGTAAGTAACGCTAAAACATACCAAAATATCCCTACTGTTTGTTATATTCAAATCAACGGGCGGCTGAGGCGTCCTACAACTATGTAGTCACATATATTTACACATACTAACATTGACACGTGATAGGAGGCTGCAATCTATCCTGATTGGCCCGATAACTCATTTTCCCGAAATTCTAGCTTATCTCAATCCTAAGAAATTATTAAAACTTCAATATCTCGTTTGAAGATCGCGTCGAAATATTGTAGCTTACATTATATAATTAACTACACATTAATATATTTCATTTTTTGGGTATAACCACAAAATATCTTTCTCATTAATGAAAATACTTAAAATATTTAATAAATAAATTTCTGAAAATTAATTCAGGCGAGTTTCCTTCGAAACGTTATATAATGATTAGTGAATTTTGATACAAGTTGAATGTAAAACTGACAAGGCTTTATGTAATGATGTGTAAACGCGTAATCATTTTATTTCATATGAATTACAGCTAATAAAACTCTCACGAAACGATACCTCTACTTCAATTTAGGCGAGTTCGCGCTAAACACTTTGAAACCGTAGAACATTTATAACACAATGTGCCTATACGTACGTTTTGATAATATTAGAGTTGGAACCTAAAGACGCTAATACAACGATACAAATACCTCAAACAGCTAGTCCATTTGACCAATTATTTATATTGTACAAAACTTTCTCACTTCAGAAAATTTCATATAGGCAAGAATTACAAACCAGTGAAAGAACAGAAATTTAAATTACGCTTGAAGCCATGTCTGTCTAAGAAATTTTAAAAGTTATAGGTTTTCCGAAGCTGGTAAAACCTTATTTCCCGGACCCTAAATGGAAACATTCCCATAAAAACGGTCTAATTAATTAGACTAATTATCGCGGCTGGCTAATTAGGGTCGTATCTTCTCCGGATCTTTTCCTAGAGTGTTGAAGTCGCGTTCTTCGAATAGTTCCATTCTTAATCTACAAAATGAGCCCTTCCATCTTTAAATCGACCCAACCAAAGTTAAGTTATACATTTTTAAATGAAAGTGTTCAGAATTAGAAGCGTTCAGAATTAGGCGACCCTACCATAGTTAAGAAATTAATACGAATTCAATTTTAAAAAATAAGTATAAATTTGACCTATCGAAACTTTAAATTATGTAGCAGTCATTCCACTCTTGAAAAGGGTATCATTTGCAAGAGTGGATTCTACTAAATAAAGAGATTTAGATGTATAAGTTACAAATTACGAATCAGTTTTAAAGCATCAACGAAATTTAAGTCTAGAGCTATTAAACGGAGATTTCGTCGTAGTGTCCAGTCGGGACTGCGCGCTACGATATTGGCTTCATTTGAGATTATATATACGCAACGTCTACCACTTTACTCCATATATTCAAGAATAGATTTAACACAAGAATATGGAAGAGCTATACCTTTGTCCGCGCGCTAGTCTCAAGCGGATGGAGCCAACGGAGGTCTTACGCCGCGCCTCATGTCACGTGCGCAGGAAGCGGTTGGCTGTTTTCTACGATAAGTGCGGGGGGGGAGGATATCAGGCTGCGGGGATAGGCGCTGCCGGCAGAGCTAGCTCTCTGTCGCGGACCTCGAAAGCTCATGATAGGGTGAAAATAAAAACGCGTATAACGTCAAATCTAGTAAGCTCCACCCGCTCGAAACTAGCGTTATACTAGAGGTATAGCGTACGGTTCGATATTCTTGGGTTGAATCTATTCTTGATACATTCCATAAAGGTAAACGCAGGCCATAGATTAATGGGCTAAAATAATAGATACCTTTATGATTTGTCAATTCATTTTCTCTCAGTGTATCTATCGCGACGAAACACGTTCACTAAGTAAATTAGCACTGAAAAAATTGGAAGTGTCGTACTAATTGATAAATTATTCGCGGTACTCAGTGTTATGAAAGGTGTTCCTTACTAATCTCGTACTTAACCCCGATATTATTGTGCCAGCTTCAAATTTTAGCTTTAGGAGTGTTTGACAATACGCAATTTAAAGAATCTTATTTCTTTCATTAAAACCAAAAATGAAGTTCCATATCCTAAGCCTAAAATAAAAAATGCGCTGGAACACTGATACAGAGAAAGAGGGGCGAATATGGAATTTTGTTTTTTTTCGTCCAAGTCCTTATCATCTTTTCGACGTAAACCTTCAACTCTCGATCGAATTAAAATATCTTCCGTCCACTTGGGAATAAGTCCGGTCTCGAGTTGAATGAGCACTCTGAAATAGATGGTATAAAAAGGTTAAGAGTGGAGAGATTAAAGCGAAAAAGAATAGAAAGGTGTTTAGTCGCTCGAGTTTCAGAACCTACCTAACCTTAACCATAAGCCTCTATTAATTCTTCACCCGTAAGTTTGAGTTCCCCATAGAGCCCTTCGTACTTCCTACTTCAGTTCCAGTCTCAACCTCTAGAAAGGACTATTTCAAATTCTGAATCTCGGTCTTTGTATTTTTTTCGATTTTTCCTCTTTTCTCAAGCTCGAATGCTCTGACGTCTCAACTTTCAGTACTACAACCCTATGACAATACGCCCAGCTGTAAATTTAATCGCGAAGCTATTCATTCGGATAAGAAAATTTGAAACTCAAGTTTATTCTCGAATTTTAACCCAAATTGAGAGCTTGAAGCTAAAATGTAGTAATTTCTTTGGTTCCGTTCAAATTAAATTAGATAAGATTATTATTTTTCATTTTACAAGGATTTCGAGAATCATCATATTTTTATCTTCGCGTTATACGTTTGAATAAACGCGAAATTTGATTTTTAATTGAGCCTTAAATTTTAGCTCCGGATAATTGCTATCCGTTTTTATAATTTGTGACGTTTATATTAACAAACAATTTATACGAGTTTAAAATATCTGAAAAAAGCCTAGTTATCAATGGATATCCATTGTTATTCATTATCCTATTCCGATTCCTCACTCCTCCTGGTGTTATTCAGTTTTGGCAGTACTGTAAACACTTTCTCTTTCCCTTGTTCTATTTTAATAGGCGATTAGAGAAACACTCACACTCGATCAATTTTGTCCTTGAGTTTCGAATTTTGCGAAAGCCCCATAGCGAGCAACATTGACATCAAAGTGTCGGAAGCTACGTGAAACTTGTTAAGGGTGTTTTCTCCCATCTCCAAGAAGATATCAGTAAACCAAAATCTCAACCATACAAAAGCGTATCGTTCGTTTAACATCCGTAAGGTAGCGTCTTTACGATCTTTGGCCGGTGACCTTGAGTGTGCCGGATACTTTAACTTCAGATTTTTAGATCTAGCGGCTACCTACGAAGAAAACGAAGCGTAATAGATATAAATATACGTAACCCCCGTTAAATAATCTCTTATATAAGAGCTAGGAATTAGGGTTTGTGATAGATGGCCAAGTAAATATAAGTTAATTTCGTTCCCACTTCAATTTTTCGAAACTAACTTGAATTAAATAATTCATAACAAGTCCAGGAAGACTTCCGGAGTAGTATTTGTTTTCGTTGATCAGTTCTATTAATGTCTCTAACTTGTCGATTGGTTCGCCTTCCAGGGGAGAAGTCATCATCGAAGTTAGAATCCCGCTGTAAGTGACTGATATAATGAGGATAAAAAATGACCACGAAAATATCGCTATACGCCAAGACATTCTAGTAGTTTTCAAAACTTTCTCCGAGTACACTCCTAAAAAAATTAAAAAAATTAAACGTTATTTTACTAGGAATGCAACCAAGAATAGATTCAACACAAGAATATGGAACCGTACGCTATACCTCTGGTATAACGCTAGTTTCGAGCGGGTGGAGCTTACTAGATTTGACGTTATATGCGTTATGATTTTCACCCTATCACGAGCTTTCGAGGTCCGCGACAGAGAGCTAGCTCTGACGGCAGCGCCTATCCCCGCAGCCTGATATCCCCCCGCACTTATCGTAGAAAACAGCCAACCGCTTCCTGCGCACGTGACATGAGGCGCGGCGTAAGACCTCCGTAGGCTCCATCCGCTTGAGACTAGCGCGCGGACAAAGGTATAGCTCTTCCGTATTCTTGTGTTGAATCTATTCTTGGTACAACTAAAGGGCAGCAAAATTAAAATAACTCAATGCCAATGCCGGATATATCCAACGGTAAATGTTTTGTAAACGACAATGCCATTGTTAATCTTTATGAAGCCTCCCAACAACCATATTGAAAAAAATTGTAATCCCTTCCAAGTACAATTAATAACACTATTCCCACTCCCTAGTACCAAAGCCTATTGATAACTTCCACTCCCTGCCAAAGCCAAACTTTAACTTCAAACTCTAGTTCCTAAAGCAATTCTATCAATTCAAATACCCGCAATGTAAAAGTTATTATTATTTGGGCTACACCTTAAAACAATCCTTTCTTTATTTTAAAAGTGTAAACCTAAAGTTAAACGGGCAATCTCCTTGGGGGTGGGCATAACCAGTCCAAAGGTGGGTGGGGGGATACCCCGTTTGCCACTCCAGCGGGGGGCCCATGAAACTGACGCCTCAAAATATATTTATATTTTAGTTCCAAGGTCAAAGTACGAGTTTAAACTCGATTTTTCTAGCTATCTACAAAGCAATAGTAGCAAACCAAAAAAAATTCTGAAGGAGGTCGACTCTCTCCTACAAGGGTAATTTAATTCTTTAGTTAAGAGTCAAAGTAGATGTAAGCCACTCATTATAAACATCGTAGTGCGAATTATCATGGAAGGCTTGGAAGCTTTATGCTCAATCGGTAAACTTAACTATAGAGAATATCATAAAAGACATTGTATAAAATTCAAGGATTGTTTGAAATGAAGAAACTACAACAAAATAAGAATATCGACGACCATTTTGTCGTGAGCCGTTTGATACGCATCCAAAAACGTAAACGGTAAGTTCAGCACGAAATATAATTATATGGCACAGTCTAAATGTAATAACAATAGAGCTAGCTGACCAATTAAAAGCTGTGATTCTGAAATCTGAACCAATCATATTATTTCAACCTTCAACAGTACTTGTAATGCAGTAATATTAAAAGAATAGTCCACCGTTTGATGCCCAAGACCTTGAAAATCAATCGCCGGCCAATTATTTTTATGTTAGGAGTTTACAAGCGCTATTGAAGGCTCAAATAATATGATTGGTCCTAATTTATCTTTAGTTTTATTCAAATTCGTTTTATAGTATGGTATTTCCAAAAAAAAAAAAAAAAAAAAAAATTCAAAAGCTGTTCCATTTTTAGGTCCAATTTCCCTTTAATGAATTTAGAATTAACTCGCTACTCAGGTTACTTTACCTGGTGTAACGATGTTGTCAATTATTTTTTGGACTGGTGATTTTATATTTCCGCGGTGTTTTCTTTTAATAAAGGTGCCCATTCTCCACATCAAAATAGCAAAATAAACCATAGTAAATACGCATATTGCCCAAACCTACAGATATAAAAAAACGAGAAATTAATTGCTAGTTAAGACTCTAGAAGGTTCTTGAATTTACTAAACCCACCTCCTAGTCATTTAATTTTAAAATTAACATTAAGATTAAAAAATGATTCATTTTTCGAAAACAAATTATACAAAAACTTGCACTACTTAAGAATTTGAAACTAGTGAAAGGACTGAATTATAAACTCTCTGTTCAAATTGAAGAGCGTTTTACCTGCTGCCCCCCAAAATAGTACCTATTCATTTTAACCAATAGTAAAGCAGAAGCCGATGAAACCCTCCTTTGAAGTCTATTACTCCCGGGTCTTGTCTACCCCTCTCTGTATGGGCTAGTCTCAAACATGACGATTCGTACGCCTCCTAACGGTAGATATTTTCGGAGCGGGAGTTCGTCCAGCGAATATCTCTAGCAACCTTGGAGTTCGTCAAAAAAACGTCGTCCTTTGTGGATAGAGAGAATTTCCAATTTTCCGTTGACAGGGGGGTATGAAGTAGGACCCCTCCGATCTCGTAAAATTGGGAATTTTATTCATACAGAGAGGAGCGCTATATGGAACATTAGAGTAGTAGACTTCGAAGGAGGGTTTCATCTACTTCTGCGTGTTCTTAAAAGTATGTTACTATATTTTTTAAACGTTTTTTTGAAATTAATATTCATCAAGTATGTTTTTTGAAATGCTTACCGTTTGAGAAAATGGCTTGACAATGACAAATACTTTGCTAACGTAGCCGGGCGCTCTCGTTGCAAAGGTCACTTCTTCAAAGAGCACGGGAAAAGAAAATTTCGTTGCCGAACTTCTTTCGAGAGACATATGGAACGGGGGTGAAATATCTATTTTCTTTAATATAAAACGTGACATTACGCGTATAATATAACATCCGCTTCGTCAACTACGAAAAAAGTTCGATAACTGGACATACATTTTTAGTCAGTAAACCCATAACGCTTGACCAAGATCCATTTTCCGAGCGAAGACCAAAGCCCTCTTCATCACTCTTTATGTACCGAGCGCTTAATGGAACCAATTTTTTTTATTTAATAATCCAATCGTCCCTGGATGTTAAAGTTCAACCCATTCAACCATTTTCTTTTCACTATGTTAGCGTTATAGTTTTCATTGTGGGAGGCTCCGATTTTCGGTCGCTTTAAAAGTGCCATATATTAACACGATTATAAACTACCCATCCTGATTTGGTCACCGTTTAGTCTCATGGTTGGCAAGAGATACCTCTCCTCTGAATTTTTTTCTCAAAACCTTTTTAACAGATATTAGCTGTTTCTTGTCTTATCTTTTGGTCATATACTTTGGTTTAACTTTAACTATTAATCAAAATCGGTAGCTCCGCCCCCATTCCCCCCCCCCCTAAGGATAGGCCCAGTATTAGAGAAGGCGGTGGTTTTGGAGGAAAAAAGCTACAGACATACAGACACATTCGTGCATATACGGAGTATTATATGTTCTCACGATCTGGCAAATTAGGAAGATTAATCTTACCTCCATTTATAAAATTGTAGAATGAAATTAATTATTTCGCCATGGTTACCAAGAAGACCGGTGATATTGCCGTGGTCGTTATAACTGGGAATGCAGTACGGCGAAAGCTATTTTAAAATATTAATTAATCAGTAGCCCATATTCATAAATGACGTATTCAACCGGCATTGAAAATGAATACCGGCATTGAAAATGAATTTAGAAAATTACAGTCGAAAATCCAACGGTAAGGACAGAAATTGAATCCGTTTCCATTTTTTATACTTCGGATACAAAAAACTCCTTCGCTGTTGTAGAAAAATCTGGAATGAACAGTTAATTTCGTTTTCTCGAGTTAAAGAAAACGAGGTATAGCGGTTAATAGCGAAACATATTAGTGGTAAACCGTATTGGAAATAATAATCTTGAAATCAAATGCTTCCAATCTCATTCCCTATCTGTTTTCTTCTCTAAATTGAAGAATATTGTTTGCTAAAAGAAAATGAAATTTTGGTACGTGATCCATTTGGATCACTGTATTTGTAGAATTGTAAGTGATGGTAAATAAAACATAGGAAAATAACGGTCTGTTTATAAGACGAAGATAAAGTTGTCTTATTGCTATATGATTGAAATTCTATAAGGAGGTTTAATAGCATTTGGGTCCACTTGATCGATTTCCAAACGATAGACAAACGAGGTCCATATGATCGAATAAATTTGATTTATTTCCGCAGCCCCTAATGATTACTCTTGATGTTCGGCCTGGCTTATCACAATGTATTTAAGAAATAGCGCAAGAGAATACGCTAACTAAAATTAACTTCATTATTACAAATTAATTACGAGCGAAAATATATGAATTTTGCTTTAAAATAAAGCTTGAAGCTTACTTCAAGCAGAAGCCGATGAAACCCTCATTTGAAGTCTACTACTCTAATGCTCCATATAGCGCTCCTCTCTGAATGGGTCAAATTCCCAATTTTAGATATAACTCACTCTATCCAATAGTAGAAGCCGATAAAACCCTCCTTTGAAGTCTACTACTCTAATGTTCCTCTCTGAATGGGTCAAATTCCCAATTTTAGATATAACTCACTCTATCCAATAGCAGAAGCCGATGAAACCCTCCTTTGAAGTCTACTACTCTAATGTTCCTCTCTGTATGGGTACAATTCCCAATTTTACGAGATCGGAAGGGTCCTACTTCATACCCCCTGTCCACGGAAAATTGGAAATTCTCTCTCCACAAACGACGACGTTTGGTTGACGAACACCAAGGTTGCTAGAGATATTCGCTGGACGAACTCCCGCTCCGAAAATATCTACCGTTAGGAGGCCTACGAATCGCGCTTTTTGAGACTAACCTATACAGAGGGGGGTAGACAACAGTTTTTTTTTTTTTTTTTTTTTTTCAACTAGTTTCCGTTTATAAATGAATAGACCTTTTTGTATTGAAGATGTTGCCTTTTTTTCAAGATTGGTACAAAGTATAGGATTTTCTATACTTTTGCCAATCTTGAAATTAAGAAAAATTGCCTGTAAATAGAACCCGTTTCTAATGAAGGGTGGGACGAAGTCAGAATTTATTTAACCGTCTATTGCTTGTCGATAAAATACGATAGGGAAAAATCATCTGGAAGGTTCGTCGATTGATTGGCTTTCGATCAAATAGGACTATAATCGCCAAGGGGAGTTTATTGAAATAGTATTTGTTTTGCAAGATCCATTAAGATTCGTTTAAGATAGGAAACTATTACCGGTGAAAGAGGCTGGCAGTGTATCGAAAAAAACAATTGTGGGAATTTGTCATTTTTTTTAATCTCCATTCGTAATAGAAATTTACTCTTAACTCCATAGGTCGTCTTTATCCGTTTTTTTTGGAAACTGTTTAATCATAATAAAATCTTTGAAGTAGTAGACTAACACCACTAACTATAATTTTAAGGATTTGAAAATTGCGTGTATAGTTCGCTATTTTGATAATTAACTGCAAATTACGACGAACCCTTCGACGAATTATAATATGATTTTTCGCGTATTTTAACAGTCTAAATGGAAAAACAAAAAACCCTTATTATAGAGTCTAGTATCCCTTTAAGACGTTATTAAAGTAATCGGATCAAATATAGAATCATCTGCCGCGTGACTATTTTTAACAAACAGAAGCTATAGTAGAAAAGCTTTGGCGTAGAAGAGATAACGTACATACTGAAGTTCATACTTGATTTTGAGAGCGCTACTTATCTATAGTTTAAGTGTTTTATTTCTTGACTTTACCCTCCCGCATTATTATTTGTTATTGTAAAGATAATTCGACGCTACTACTCGTTCGATTAAAAAGTATATGGTTTTTATTAAGGCGTAAAAATTTTCGATCCATGTGTAGCCGGTAAGTCGATTCAATATCCCTTTGACAAGCGAAAGTATACTTATCTATTCAAATATTATTTTCATTCTTTAGATTGTCGTTGCTTTGAACGATTATATTTTACAACGAGAGAAGATAGTTATTTTACTCGAGTTATTTGAAAAACTATGGAAGTCGAGTTAGTGATCATCGCCACGGGCTTAATTTTAATGTTAACATTATGGTTAACGTAAGTACCCATTTATTATTTAATTATACTTAAAATACGAGCGAAACAGTCATTTCGGACTTCCGTTCTAGTTATTATCTTATTTAGAAAGACAGAATCTACGCCAACTCTACTTCTATATTAATCTAGTAGTAAATGGGGAGTATCTTTTAAAGGAAAGGATCAGTTGAAATTTGTCTTTTATTACCGGGTGATATTTAAAGTGGAAAAGATTTATTATAAGTCGTAATATAGCGTTTCTAAAACCTTCTTGCATTGTTGTTTTACGAGAGAAAAATAGAACTAGAACAATTATTTCAAAATTAATGAGAATATAAATTAATCATCTCAAGTATCTTATTGAAAATAAATAATACAGATTTTAAATCGTAATAATAAGATTTTTGTTAATATAATAGATTAATAATTATTATTACTGAATTTCCTCTTACTTTTTTGTAGTTTTTTTTACAAAATTAACAACCATCGAAGTTTGAAACCAGGTTTTGCTTCAATTAAAGATCATTTATTTTACGAAAACTTAAGTTATTTAACTTAAAACGCTTGTTAAACGTTGCGAATAAACGTTATAATCTCTATTAATATTTAATATAATGTATAAGAGACGAATAGTTTTAGTGTTAATCAACTTTCAAAACAATAATCGTCTTTTTTAAATTTAAAGCTTGCTTTAATTCAACTATACTAGAATATTTTGTTAACCCACGAATAGATAAAATAGATACACCTCCAAATCATGGATTAATCAACCTCACAGGGATAATTCACTCTGGTACGATTTGCTATACTAGTAGTTGATGTTTATTACAAACATGGCTGCCAGACATTTTTTCCGGCCACTCAATTTTACCTTCTTACCGACACAAATCCGCGTTGTCTGAATAAAATTCATTTTTAATGTAGCCCAGATTCTCAGTATCTTTAAGTAGAGTATAACTTTTATTTTTTTTAATTAGCAAACGGAGAAGACGATTAAGAATATTTAAGGAATTGGGAATACCTGGACCAGAACCTAATCTAATTTTTGGAAATCTGATTGAAATTAACAAACTGGTAAAAATTTACGAATTTTTAATATAATTTTCGCGTCGGTTTATAAAAGATATTAAATCATCGAGACAATGACGTATTAACAAGAATAGATTCAACACAGGAATATGGAACCGTACGCTATACCTCTGGTATAACGCTAGTTTCGAGCGGGTGGAGCTTACTAGATTTGACGTTATATGCGTTATGATTTTCACCATATGACGAGCTTTCGAGGTCCGCGACAGAGAGCTAGCTCTGCCGGCAGCGCCTATCCCCGCAGCCTGATATCCTCCCCCCCGGACTTATCGTATAAAACAGCCAACCGCTTCCTGCGCACGTGACATGAGGCGCGGCGTAAGACCTCCGTAGGCTCCATCCGCTTGAGACTAGCGCGCGGACAAAGGTATAGCTCTTCCATATTCTTAAAATTTATTCTTGTTAATACTTGTTGAAATAAACTGATTCGTATAACTTTGCGCCACGTTATTAAAATAATAACAGATATTATTTTAGAGACTACCGGGAACTCTGAAGGAATGGAAAAAGAAATATGGCAAACAATTTGGGTAAACACTTATAAGTTTATTCCAAATTTCATCACACAATTGAGACTCTAACTGACTCCCAATTATGCTTAAATCAAATCGGTCACTTAACCAAAATTAATTATTTAATTAGTTTCAAACGAATATCGCCAATAAAATAAAAAGAGCCCCATCTTTGCAGATATTTTCTGGGACCAACCCCTTTTTTGTGCGTAATGGATACCGGTCTATTAAAACAAATACAAATAAAAGAATTTCATAATTTCATAAACCGGCCGGTACGTATAAAAATCGTATTTTACGGAAGCGTAGAATGAATGAAATGTTTATATTAAATACAGAGGGTGCTTCCAGGAGGAGCGATGAATGACGATAAATTCAGCAAACATGTCCTCGCTGCTAAAGATGACAGATGGAAACAACAACGCGCCATACTAACTCCAACATTCACAAGTGGTAAAATGAAACAGGTAAAGCCGTTAGCGTTAAATAACATCAGGATTTTGGAGTATTGAGAAGAGAGCTAAGAACTGGCAAATTGAAGTTATTGCAAAATCATTACAAATGAAAGAGAGGTTTGAGAGGGCCGGGGACGATGTGATAAGGAGTTGGAATTGATCTGTCTGGTAACAGCAAACATTGAGACAATCGAACTCTGTCCGACTTAAGATATTGGATAGGGCCGAATTAAAGGAGGGGGAAAGAGGTACTGGGCCCCGGGCGCGAGACTATTTGGTGGCGCAACGAACGCTGTTGAGGGCCCGCTGAAATAAAATTCTTCACCCGAGCAAGGGCAAAAAGAATGTCTGATGAAGTTCGATTTTCGCGTATCTTCTGAACCCCCAGGGGCCAGGGCTCGAGATTGCTTAATATGGGACTATTTTAGGACTTACCTAATGTCTGTGCTGGAAACGATTAAACAGCTTGATTTCACAAGGTTAGTTATTTGAAGATCTACAGAGATCAGCCTTCATTCTACAGGATTTTTTTATATTATTTACAGTAACATTTAGCGACTAGATTTTTAAAGCATTTCTATATAACATATTGCAAAATTTCAATCATCCAGTGTTTCAATTTAATAAAACGGCTTTTCTTAAACGTCTATTTTTCTACATTATTCGTCCTAGCAGTTCTTATTTTTCATATTTTTCTAAATTTAAAGATATCTTTAATTTCTGAGTTATACTTGTCATGAAATTCATCCACAGATGCTTCCCCATATGAAAGAAGCCATCGACATCTTACTGGGTAAAATTGAATCGTGCCGCGTTAAGGACGATTCATTCGACATTTACGACATGTTTAAGGGGCTGACGCTAGACGTCATTTCGAGAACGGCTTTTGGTACCGAGACAAACGTTCAAAGTAATCCCAAAGACCCATTTCTACTTGGCGCCAAGGAATTACTTCGAGAAGGTCCAGTTTCCGGTCTAATCCTTATAGCGTGTAAGTTGAGCCTGATTATTCTAATTTCCAAGAATTAATAATAAAATTATTACAGTTTGTTTCCCCGAGCTCAAATTCGTAGTTGGTCGACTTTTAAAGTGGAAATCGATACTAAAATACCATCTGTCCATGAGTCATGTGCGCAATCTTTTAAGAGGATGCCTGGACATGATTCGTTGGAGAAGAGCTGATCCAAAAGTGCGTATAGTTGCATCTTTATTCGTAGCAAAGTAATTCTTCTTGTAGCCCAGAAAGTGTTGATAGTCAAGAGATGATAAGAGCATGAAGGGTTGTAAAAATAGGGCAACTGATGTTATGATGTTTTCGCGTTCACCAGAACATCGTTCACCCAACCCATTTCGCTACGTGTTGCTCTACGAGATACTTAAGACAGGGCATATTTATTTTATTTTTGGAAAAATCAGGCCTACATACGGATAAAATAGTACTTAAAGCTTTTATAATCGTCTAGAGTCAATTAACGTTACCATTCTCAAAAGCGGCGTTACGTTGGAGCCTCTGTCGTACGACATAATTTTGCGTACGCTACATGTTACCCGAAATCTAATTGAACTTCAGTGTGCATTAACGTTAAATTTTAAAACAAATTCAGACCATTCATAGTTTTTTAGTAAATGTAATGTAAATATTACAATTTAAAATTTTATGCCAGCATGAAACAAGTATTATAATATTTTATATTCTATTTATACGCTTAGAATCGTAGAGAAGACCTTCTGCAGCTACTATTAGACGCCGAAATGATCACGGATATGAGCCGCGTCTCAAATGACTCTTTGACCGCCGGTTACGAAAGTAGTAACGCCGAAGAAAATTCACCGATTAAAAGTAAGATTCATTTCAAGTGTATTTATACTAACAAACTAATTAAAGCCTGGTTAAATTTATAGGAGACGCGAAAAAAAAAGCCAAGACATTCGTTCTTACCGAAGACGAAGTGGCGTCAAACACGCTCGTTTTTGTTTTTGCGGGGTAAGTCTTTCAACAAGTGACCACCGCGTAAGAAAGAAACAAGCTTTTACCAAACTGTAAAATCTACTCGTTTAATGTTCTAAAATGAGTTATTTTCATTCATTTATTATTTTTCCATTAATTAGAGGATGAAGAGGAAAGTGATTATTATAGAGCCTGCTTCTAAAAATAATACATGCTTGAGTAGTAAAGCTAGTTTTCCACTTACGGGTTCCAAAGTTTGCGCAAGGGTAACTGAATTTTAGAGTTGACTAGTGTCTCGTTTCGAAGGGGTCACCTATAAATGATGGGAAACAACTCTGTTTATACTCCCGTTAAATATATTTTAATTTTTTTTAAAATAATTTAACTTTGTTTAAGGTACGAGACGACGAGTACAACTTTAGGATTCGTCTCCCATGTGCTTGTAAATCATCCTGAAATTCAGCAAAAGCTTCGAGAAGAGGTTTTAAAGGTTCAAGATGAAGATGTACGCAATTGGAAAGTAATTTCTAATCTCATTGTATTAAGAATTTCAATTTAAAAACAGGGAAAGATAGACTACGCGTCTCTAAATAAACTAATATACATGGACATGGTTATATCCGAAGTACTTCGTTTCTATTCCCCGGTTCCAATGTAAGTAATAAAAAAGAAGGGAAAACAAAGCTTCTTCAATACGCTCTGCGTAACAAAGCTACTTCGATACGCTCCCCAAAACAAAGCTGCTTCATTAGGCTCTGCTAAACACTGCTGCTTCAATACGCTCTGCAAAACCAAGCTTCTTCAATACGCTCTGCACAACAAAGCTACTTTGATACGCTCCCCAAAACAAAGCTGCTTCAATAGGCTCTGTAAAAACAAGCTGCTTCAGAGTTATTCGAAAGTCCAACTGGCTTTTATTGTCTCGACTGCTACTTCATGAGCTATAAGTCTCCGACCATGTTAAAAACTTTCTTAAACGACGACTTCCCTGGAAAAAATTTACTTTTAAATTTTTATTGATTACATAATCGATAAAAATTATTTAGGCTCATTTCCAAAGCTTCGTCAATGATAAAACGCGAAAAATCTAAAAATGAGTTACGTCCTGTCCCTTGGGTTAAATAATTGTCATTTTAGAATTATTTCCGTCCGGCTAAAACTAAAAAATAAACTACTTCATTTATTAGTACGGCCAGAGAAACTAACATTGAAACGACTAATGGTAACCTAACAATACCAAAGGACCTTTCAATCCATATTCCAATTGAGATGCTTCATCATGATCCAGATTACTGGTCTGATCCGGACAAATTCATCCCTGAAAGGTAATTATTGGTCAAGAATAATTCAATTATACAAAAAAAGAGGTTGCTTCGCACCCTTAAAAAGGGCTATTTATCTAACTCGAGTCAAGCCCGTGAAGGGACAGATATTGTTAATATTTCCTACGAGGTCTTATATTCTCTATATCTGACGCCAAGATTTGCCCCTGAGAATCGTCATAAACTAAACTCAATGGCTTACCAGCCTTTTGGAGCTGGGCCACGTAATTGCATCGGAATGCGATTTGCCTTAATGGAAGCGAAACTAGCACTGGCCAGTGTGCTGGGCCAGTATCGTTTGGTTCCTTGCGACAAAACTGAAATTGTACGTTAAAAGCGAATTCGATTTGTTTAACATATTATTTGCATAATTACCCGATTTTATTTTCAGGGGGATTTAGAAATGCAGTTTAAAGTAGCTATTACTATGCCAAAGAACGGGGTATTTGTGAAAGCGGAAAAAATATAATCAAATGTAATTGTTTAATTATTAAAATTAATGTTGTTTCTACTATATGAATTATTCACAGAATTGATGTTATATGTGTAATTATTCTTTCAAACTCTTCAAAATTCTTATTTCTGACAAAAAATCGTACACTCGTGAAAAATGAAATGTTTTTCATGACACGCTTGGCCATTTGACTTTTCATTGATAGAGCAACGTGCTTGACTGAGACATGAAAAACTACATTAAATGGCCTTACAACGAAAATTATTTTAAAAAAAGGTTGCACAATGTTTTTCTCCAAAAATATTATTATGTGTCTTTTAAAGTAATTTTTTTCCAAATTTTAAAATTGATATGTTCAATAAAATTAAAAAACGCATTTTCGGCCATATTTTAAAAATACGGGACGAGCATAGATCTTTTTTAGCTAGACCCAACCCTCTAGTGGGGTCTAGGTACTGTATTCATTGCGGCGTCGGCGTTGGCGTCTCTTATGACGCGAAAATTTATGATCGAGTGTCGGATGCTCTACCACTTTACCACAGGTACTTAGTAAAACGTGAGAGAAACATCCCTTATATCTTCAGAGGTATACAATACAGAAAACAAGTCGTCGTTATTAAGGGGATGTCGCGAATGAAAAAAAGGTAGCTTATGAATGTTTCTCAATCTCAATTGCCTCAATCTCAATTGCCTCAATCTCAATTGCCTCAATCTCAATTGCCTCAATCTCAATTTTCTCAATCTCAATTTTCTCAATCTCAATTTTCTTAATCCCAATTTTCTCAATCCCAATTTTCTCAATCTCAATTTTCTCAATCTCAATTTTCTCAATCTCAATTTTCTCAATCTCAATCTTCTCAATCTCAATCTTCTCAATCTCAATTTTCTCAATCTCAATTTTCTCAATCTCTATTTTCTCAATCGCAATTTTCTCAATCGCAATTTTCTCAATCTCAATTTTCTCAATCTCAATTTTCTCAATCTCAATTTTCTCAATCTCAATTTTCTCAATCTCAATTTTCTCAATCTCAATTTTCTCAATCTCAATTTCCTCAATCTCAATTTTCTCCATCTCAATTTTCTCAATCTCTATTTTCTCAATATCTATTTTCTCAATCTCTATTTTCTCAAACCCAATTTTCTCAATCTCAATTTCCTCAATCTCAATTTTCCCAATCTCAATTTTCTCCATCTCAATATTCTCAATCTCAATTGCCTCAATCTCAATTGCCTCAATCTCAATTTTTCTCAATCTCAATTTTTCTCAATCTCAATTTTTCTCCATCTCAATTTTTCTTAATCCCAATTTTCTCAATCCCAATTTTCTAAATCTCAATTTTCTCAATCCCAATTTTCTCAATCTCAATTTTCTCAATCTCAATTTTCTCAATCTAAATTTTCTCAATCTCAATTTCCTCAATCTCAATTTTCTCCATCTCAATATTCTCAATCTCAATTGCCTCAATCTCAATTTTCTCAATCTCTATTTTCTCAATATCTATTTTCTCAATCTCTATTTTCTCAAACCCAATTTTCTCAATCTCAATTTTCTCAAACCCAATTTTCTCAATCTCAATTTTCTCAATCTCAATTTCCTCAATCTCAATTTTCTCCATCTCAATTTTCTCCATCTCAATATTCTCAATCTCAATTGCATCAATCTCAATTGCATCAATCTCAATTGCCTCAATCTCAATTTTCTCAATCACAATTTTCTCAATTTCAATTTTCTCAATCTCAATTTTCTCAATCTCAATTTTCTCAATCTCAATTTTCTCAATCTCAATTTTCTCAATCTCAATATTCTCAAACTCAATTTTCTCAATCTCAATTTTCTCAATCTCAATTTTCTCAATCTCAATTTTCTCAATCTCAATTTTCTCAATCTCAATTTTCTCAATCTCAATTTTCTCAATCTCAATTTTCTCAATCTCTATTTTCTCAATCTCTATTTTCTCAATCTCAATTTTATCAATCTCAATTTTATCAATCTCAATTTTCTCAATCGCAATTTTCTCAATCGCAATTTTCTCAATCGCAATTTTCTCAATCTCAATTTTCTCAATCGCAATTTTCTCAATCTCAATTTTCTCAATCGCAATTTTCTCAATCGCAATTTTCTCAATCTCAATTTTCTCAATCGCAATTTTCTCAATCTCTATTTTCTCAATCTCAATTTTCTCAATCTCAATTTTCTCAATCTCAATTTTCTCAATCTCAATTTTCTCAATCTCAATTTTCTCAATCTCAATTTTCTAGATCTCTATTTTCTCAATCGCAATTTTCTCAATCTCAATTTTCTCAATCGCAATTTTCTCAATCGCAATTTTCTCAATCTCAATTTTCTCAATCTCAATTTTCTCAATCTCAATTTTCTCAATCTCTATTTTCTCAATCTCAATTTTCTCAATCTCAATTTTCTCAATCTCAATTTTCTCAATCTCTATTTTCTCAATCTCAATTTTCTCAATCTCAATTTTCTCAATCTCAATTTTCTCCATCTCAATATTCTCAATCTCAATTGCCTCAATCTCAATTTTCTCAATCTCTATTTTCTCAATATCTATTTTCTCAATCTCTATTTTCTCAAACCCAATTTTCTCAATCTCAATTTTCTCAAACCCAATTTTCTCAATCTCAATTTTCTCAATCTCAATTTCCTCAATCTCAATTTTCCCAATCTCAATTTTCTCCATCTCAATATTCTCAATCTCAATTGCATCAATCTCAATTGCCTCAATCTCAATTTCTCAATCTCAATTTTCTCAATCACAATTTTCTCAATTTCAATTTTCTCAATCTCAATTTTCTCAATCTCAATTTTCTCAATCTCAATTTTCTCAATCTCAATTTTCTCAATCTCAATTTTCTCAATCTCAATATTCTCAAACTCAATAATCTCAAACTCAATTTTCTCAATCTCAATTTTCTCAATCTCAATTTTCTCAATCTCAATTTTCTCAATCTCAATTTTCTCAATCTCAATTTTCTCAATCTCAATTTTCTCAATCTCTATTTTCTCAATCGCAATTTTCTCAATCTCAATTTTCTCAATCTCAATTTTCTCAATCTCAATTTTCTCAATCTCAATTTTCTCAATCTCAATTTTCTCAATCTCAATTTTCTCAATCGCAATTTTCTCAATCTCAATTTTCTCAATCTCAATTTTCTCAATCTCAATTTTCTCAATCTCTATTTTCTCAATCTCAATTTTCTCAATCTCAATTTTCTCAATCTCAATTTTCTCAATCTCTATTTTCTCAATCGCAATTTTCTCAATCTCAATTTTCTCAATCTCAATTTTCTCAATCTCAATTTTCTCAATCTCTATTTTCTCAATCTCAATTTTCTCAATCTCAATTTTCTCAATCTCAATTTTCTCAATCTCTATTTTCTCAATCTCTATTTTCTCAATCTCAATTTTCTCCATCTCAATATTCTCAATCTCAATTGCCTCAATCTCAATTTTCTCAATCTCAATTTTCTCAATCTCAATTTTCTTAACCCCAATTTTCTCAATCCCAATTTTCTCAATCCCAATTTTCTCAATCTCAATTTTCTCAATCGCAATTTTCTCAATCGCAATTTTCTCAATCTCAATTTTCTCAATCTCAATTTTCTCAATCTCAATTTTCTCAATCTCAATTTCCTCAATCTCAATTTTCTCCATCTCAATATTCTCAATCTCAATATTCTCAATCTCAATTGCCTCAATCTCAATTTTCTCAATCTCTATTTTCTCAATATCTATTTTCTCAATCTCTATTTTCTCAAACCCAATTTTCTCAATCTCAATCTCTATTTTCTCAATCTCAATTTTCCCAATCTCAATTTTCTCCATCTCAATATTCTCAATCTCAATTGCCTCAATCTCAATTTCTCAATCTCAATTTTCTCAATCTCAATTTTCTCAATCTCAATTTTCTCAATCACAATTTTCTCAATCTCAATTGCCTCAATCTCAATTTCTCAATCTCAATTTTCTCAATATCTATTTTCTCAATCTCAATTTTATCAATCTCAATTTTCTCAATCTCTATTTTCTCAATCGCAATTTTCTCAATCGCAATTTTCTCAATCGCAATTTTCTCAATCTCAATTTTCTCAATCTCAATTTTCTCAATCGCAATTTTCTCAATCTCAATTTTCTCAATCGCAATTTTCTCAATCGCAATTTTCTCAATCTCAATTTTCTCAATCGCAATTTTCTCAATCTCTATTTTCTCAATCTCAATTTTCTCAATCTCAATTTTCTCAATCTCAATTTTCTCAATCTCAATTTTCTCAATCTCAATTTTCTCAATCTCTATTTTCTCAATCGCAATTTTCTCAATCTCAATTTTCTCAATCTCAATTTTCTCAATCTCAATTTTCTCAATCTCTATTTTCTCAATCTCAATTTTCTCAATCTCAATTTTCTCAATCTCAATTTTCTCAATCTCTATTTTCTCAATCTCTATTTTCTCAATCTCAATTTTCTCCATCTCAATATTCTCAATCTCAATTGCCTCAATCTCAATTTTCTCAATCTCAATTTTCTCAATCTCAATTTTCTTAACCCCAATTTTCTCAATCCCAATTTTCTCAATCTCAATTTTCTCAATCGCAATTTTCTCAATCGCAATTTTCTCAATCTCAATTTTCTCAATCTCAATTTTCTCAATCTCAATTTTCTCAATCGCAATTTTCTCAATCTCAATTTTCTCAATCTCAATTTTCTCAATCTCAATTTTCTCAATCTCTATTTTCTCAATCTCAATTTTCTCAATCTCAATTTTCTCAATCTCAATTTTCTCAATCTCAATTTTCTCAATCTCAATTTTCTCAATCTCAATTTTCTCAATCTCAATTTTCTCAATCTCTATTTTCTCAATCTCAATTTTCTCAATCTCAATTTTCTCAATCTCAATTTTCTCAATCTCTATTTTCTCAATCTCTATTTTCTCAATCTCAATTTTCTCCATCTCAATATTCTCAATCTCAATTGCCTCAATCTCAATTTTCTCAATCTCAATTTTCTCAATCTCAATTTTCTTAACCCCAATTTTCTCAATCCCAATTTTCTCAATCTCAATTTTCTCAATCGCAATTTTCTCAATCGCAATTTTCTCAATCTCAATTTTCTCAATCTCAATTTTCTCAATCTCAATTTTCTCAATCTCAATTTCCTCAATCTCAATTTTCTCCATCTCAATATTCTCAATCTCAATTGCCTCAATCTCAATTTTCTCAATCTCTATTTTCTCAATATCTATTTTCTCAATCTCTATTTTCTCAAACCCAATTTTCTCAATCTCAATCTCTATTTTCTCAATCTCAATTTTCCCAATCTCAATTTTCTCCATCTCAATATTCTCAATCTCAATTGCCTCAATCTCAATTTCTCAATCTCAATTTTCTCAATCTCAATTTTCTCAATCTCAATTTTCTCAATCACAATTTTCTCAATCTCAATTGCCTCAATCTCAATTTCTCAATCTCAATTTTCTCAATCTCTATTTTCTCAATCTCAATTTTATCAATCTCAATTTTCTCAATCTCTATTTTCTCAATCGCAATTTTCTCAATCGCAATTTTCTCAATCGCAATTTTCTCAATCTCAATTTTCTCAATCTCAATTTTCTCAATCGCAATTTTCTCAATCTCAATTTTCTCAATCGCAATTTTCTCAATCGCAATTTTCTCAATCTCAATTTTCTCAATCGCAATTTTCTCAATCTCTATTTTCTCAATCTCAATTTTCTCAATCTCAATTTTCTCAATCTCAATTTTCACAATCTCAATTTTCTCAATCTCTATTTTCTCAATCGCAATTTTCTCAATCTCAATTTTCTCAATCTCAATTTTCTCAATCTCAATTTTCTCAATCTCTATTTTCTCAATCTCAATTTTCTCAATCTCAATTTTCTCAATCTCAATTTTCTCAATCTCTATTTTCTCAATCTCTATTTTCTCAATCTCAATTTTCTCCATCTCAATATTCTCAATCTCAATTGCCTCAATCTCAATTTTCTCAATCTCAATTTTCTCAATCTCAATTTTCTTAACCCCAATTTTCTCAATCCCAATTTTCTCAATCTCAATTTTCTCAATCGCAATTTTCTCAATCGCAATTTTCTCAATCTCAATTTTCTCAATCTCAATTTTCTCAATCTCAATTTTCTCAATCTCAATTTCCTCAATCTCAATTTTCTCCATCTCAATATTCTCAATCTCAATTGCCTCAATCTCAATTTTCTCAATCTCTATTTTCTCAATATCTATTTTCTCAATCTCTATTTTCTCAAACCCAATTTTCTCAATCTCAATTTTCTCAATCTCTATTTTCTCAAACCCAATTTTCTCAATCTCATTTTTCTCAATCTCAATATTCTCAAACTCAATTTTCTCAATCTCAATTTTCTCCATCTCAATATTCTCAATCTCAATTGCCTCAATCTCAATTTTCTCAATCTCAATTTTCTCAATCTCAATTTTCTCAATCTCAATTTTCTCAATCTCTATTTTCTCAATCTCAATTTTCTCAATCTCAATTTTCTCAATCTCAATTTTCTCAATCTCTATTTTCTCAATCTCAATTTTCTCAATCTCAATTTTCTCAATCTCAATTTTCTCAATCTCTATTTTCTCAATCTCAATTTTCTCAATCTCAATTTTCTCAATCCCAATTTTCTCAATCTCAATTTTTTCAATCTCAATTTTCTCAATCTCAATTTCTCAATCTCAATTTTCTCAATCTTATTATTCTCAATCTCAATTTTCTCAATCTCAATCTTCTCAATCACAATTTTCTCAATTTCAATTTTCTCAATCTCAATTTTCTCAATCACAATTTTCTCAATTTCAATTTTCTCAATCTCAATTTTCTCAATCTCAATTTTCTCAATCTCAATTTTCTCAATCTCAATTTTCTCAATCTCAATTTTCTCAATCTCAATTTTCTCAATCTCAATTTTCTCAAACCCAATTTTCTCAATCTCAATTTTCTCAAACCCAATTTTCTCAATCTCAATTTTCTCAATCTCAATTTCCTCAATCTCAATTTTCCCAATCTCAATTTTCTCCATCTCAATATTCTCAATCTCAATTGCCTCAATCTCAATTGCCTCAATCTCAATTGCCTCAATCTCAATTTTCTCAATCTCAATTTTTCTTAATCCCAATTTTCTCAATCCCAATTTTCTCAATCCCAATTTTCTCAATCTCAATTTTCTCAATCTCAATTTTCTCAATCTCAAATTTCTCAATCCCAATTTTCTTAATCTCAATTTTCTCAATCTCAATTTTCTCAATCTCAATTTTCTCAATCTCAATTTTCTCAAACCCAATTTTCTCAATCTCAATTTTCTCAAACCCAATTTTCTCAATCTCAATTTTCTCAATCTCAATTTCCTCAATCTCAATTTTCCCAATCTCAATTTTCTCCATCTCAATATTCTCAATCTCAATTGCCTCAATCTCAATTGCCTCAATCTCAATTGCCTCAATCTCAATTTTCTCAATCTCAATTTTTCTTAATCCCAATTTTCTCAATCCCAATTTTCTCAATCCCAATTTTCTCAATCTCAATTTTCTCAATCTCAATTTTCTCAATCTCAAATTTCTCAATCCCAATTTTCTTAATCTCAATTTTCTCAATCTAAATTTTCTCAATCTCAATTTTCTCAATCTCAATTTTCTCAATCCCAATTTTCTTAATCTCAATTTTCTCAATCTAAATTTTCTCAATCCCAATTTTCTTAATCTCAATTTTCTCAATCTAAATTTTCTCAATCTCAATTTTCTCAATCTCTATTTTCTCAATCTCAATTTTCTCAATCTCAATTTTCTCAATCTCAATTTTCTCAATCTCAATTTTCTCAATCTCAATTTTCTAAATCTCAATTTTCTCAATCTCTATTTTCTCAATCTCAATTTTCTCAATCCCAATTTTATCAATCCTAATTTTATCAATCCTAATTTTCTCAATCCCAATTTTCTCAATCTCAATTTTCTCAATCCCAATTTTCTCAATCTCAATTTTCTAAATCTCAATTTTCTCAATCTCAATTTTCTCAATCTCTATTTTCTCAATCTCAATTTTCTCAATCCCAATTTTCTCAATCTCAATTTTCTCAATCTAAATTTTATCAATCTCAATTTTATCAATCTCAATTTTCTCAATCTCAATTTTGCCAATCTCATTTTTTTTTCGGAAAAATTCATTTTTATTTCGGTTTTTTTTTTTCAAGGGTTGTCCCTTGTAAAAAAGTTATTTTTATTTCGAAAATCTTTACAAGGGTTGCCCCTTGTAAAAAATTCATTTTTATTTCGAAAATCTTTACAAAGGGTGTCATTGTAAAAAATTCTTTTTATTTCGATTTTTTTAACAAGGGGTCAAAAATTTGAAAATATTTATTTTACAAGGGGTGTATTTGATATTATTTATTTTTCAGGGGTTGTATTTGATATTATTTATTTTACAGAGGGTGTAATATTTTTTTTTACAAGGGGTCAAAAATTTGAAAATATTTATTTTACAAGGGGTGTATTTGATATTATTTATTTTTCAGGGGTTGTATTTGATATTATTTATTTTACAGAGGGTGTAATATTTTTTTTTACAAGGGGTACCCTTTGTCAAATATTTGATATTATTTATTTTACAGAGGGTGTATTTGATATTATTTATTTTACAGGGGGTGTAATATTTTTTTTACAAGGGGTACCCCTGGTCAAAAATTTGATATTATTTATTTTACTGGGGGTGTAATATATTTTTTTACAAGGGGTACCCCTGGTCAAAAATTTGAAAATATTTATTTTACAGGGGGTGTATTTGATATTATTTATTTTTCAGGGGGTGTATTTGATATTATTTATTTTACAGAGGGTGTATTTGATAATATTTATTTTACAGGGGTGTAATATTTTTTTTACAAGGGGTACCCCTTGTAAAAAATTTGATATTATTTATTTTACAGAGGGTGTATTTGATAATATTTATTTTACAGGGGGTGTAATAATTTTTTACAAGGGGTACCCTTTGTCAAATATTTGATATTATTTATTTTGCAGAGGGTGTATTTGATATTATTTATTTTACAGGGGGTGTAATATTTTTTTTACAAGGGGTACCCCTTGTCAAAAATTTGATATTATTTATTTTACAGGGGTGTATTTGATATTATATATTTTACAAGAGGTGTATTTGATATTATTTATTTTACAGAGGGTGTATTTGATATTATTTATTTTACAATGGGTGTAATTTGTTTTTACATATGGTACCCTTGTCAAAAATTTGATATTATTTATTTTACAAAGGGTGTATTTGATATTACTTATTTTACAGAGGGTGCATTTGATATAATTTTTTTACAGGGGTGTATTTGATATTATTTATTTTACAGGGGGTGTATAATATATTTTTTAAAAGGGGTACCCCTTGTCAAAAATTTGAAAATATTTATTTTATAGGGGGTGTATTTGATATTATTTATTTTACAGGGGGTGTATTTGATATTATTTATTTTACAGGGGGTGTATTTGATATTATTTATTTTACAGGGGGTGTATTTGATATTATTTATTTTACAGGGGGTGTATTTGATATTATTTATTTTACAAGGTATGTATTTGATATTATTTATTTTACAGGGGGTGTATTTGATATTATTTATTTTACAGGGGGTGTATTTGATATTATTTATTTTACAGGGGGTGTATTTGATATTATTTATTTTACAGGGGGTGTATTTGATATTATTTATTTTACAAGGTGTGTATTTGATATTATTTATTTTACAGGGGGTGTAATATATTTTTTACAAGGGGTACCCCTTATCAAAAATTTGAAAATATTTATTTTATAGGGGGTGTATTTGATATTATTTATTTTACAGGGGGTGTAATATATTTTTTACAAGGGGTACCCCTTGTCAAAAATTTGAAAATATTTATTTTATAGGGGGTGTATTTGATATTATTTATTTTACAGGGGGTGTATTTGATATTATTTATTTTACAGGGGGTGTAATATATTTTTTTACAAGGGATACCCCTGGTCAAAAATTTGAAAATATTTATTTTACAGGGGGTGTATTTGATATTATTTATTTTTCAGGGGGTGTATTTGATATTATTTATTTTACAGAGGGTGTATTTGATAATATTTATTTTACAGGGGGTGCAATATTTTTTTTACAAGGGGTACCCCTTGTCAAAAATTTGATATTATTTATTTTACAGGGGTGTATTTGATATTATATATTTTACAAGGGGTGTATTTGATATTATCTATTTTACAGGGGCTGTGTTTGATATTATTTATTTTACAGAGGGTGTATTTGATATTATTTATTTTACAATGGGTGTAATTTGTGTTTACATATGGTACCCTCTTCAAAAATTTGATATTATTTATTTTACAAAGGGTGTATTTGATATTACTTATTTTACAGAGGGTGCATTTGATATAATTTTTTTACAGGGGTGTATTTGATATTATTTATTTTACAGGGGGTGTAATATATATTTTTTAAAAGGGGTACCCCTTGTCAAAAATTTGAAAATATTTATTTTATAGGGGGTGTATTTGATATTATTTATTTTACAGGGGGTGTATTTGATATTATTTATTTTACAGGGGGTGTATTTGATATTATTTATTTTACAGGGGGTGTATTTGATATTATTTATTTTACAAGGTATGTATTTGATATTATTTATTTTACAGGGGGTGTATTTGATATTATTTATTTTACAGGGGGTGTATTTGATATTATTTATTTTACAGGGGGTGTATTTGATATTATTTATTTTACAAGGTGTGTATTTGATATTATTTATTTTACAGGGGGTGTAATATATTTTTTACAAGGGGTACCCCTTATCAAAAATTTGAAAATATTTATTTTACAGGGGGTGCATTTGATATTATTTATTTTACAGGGGGTGCATTTGATATTATTTATTTTACAGGGGGTGTATTTGATATTATTTATTTTACAGGGGGTGTATTTGATATTATTTATTTTACAGGGGGTGTATTTGATATTATTTATTTTACAAGGGATGTATTTGATATTATTTATTTTACAGGGGGTGTATTTGATATTATTTATTTTACAGGGGGTGTATTTGATATTATTTATTTTACAAGGGATGTATTTGATATTATTTATTTTACAGGGGGTGTATTTGATATTATTTATTTTACAGGGGGTGTATTTGATATTATTTATTTTACAAGGGATGTATTTGATATTATTTATTTTACAGGGGTGTATTTGATATTATTTATTTTACAGGGGGTGTATTTGATATTATTTATTTTACAGGGGGTAATATTTTTTTTTAGAATGGGTACCCTTGTCAAAAATTTGAAAATATTTATTTTGCAGGGGGTGTATTTGATATTATTTATTTTACAGAGGGTGTATATGATATTATTTATTTTACAAGGGGTGTATTTGATATTATTTATTTTACAGGGGGTGTAATATATTTTTTTACAAGGGGTCCCCTTGTCAAAAATTTTGAAAATATTTATTTTACAGGGGGTGTATTTGATATTATTTATTTTACAGGGGGTATTTGATATTATTTATTTTACAGGGGGTGTATTTGATATTATTTATTTTACAGGGGGTGTAATATTTTTTTTTACAAGGGGTACCTCTTGTAAAAATTAAATTTCAATTTTGGATTATTTATTTTACAGGGGGGTGTATTTGATATTATTTATTTTACAGGGGGTGTATTTGATATTATTTATTTTACAGGGGTGAATTTATTTTTTTACAAGGGGTACCCCTTGTAAAAAAATAATACACCCAATGTAAAATAAACAATCAAAAATTTTACAAGGGGTTACCCCTTGTAAAAAATAATACATCCCCTGTGAAATAAAAAATCAAAAATTTTACAAGGAGTACCCCATGTAAAAAAAATAAATACACCCCCTGTAAAACAAATAATCCAAAATTTTACAAGGTTTACCCCTTGTAAAAATAATAAAGAAACCCCCTGTAAAATAAATAATCATAAATTTTACAAGGGGTACCCCTCATAAAAAAATAAATAAATTATTTGAAATAAATAATCCAAAATTTTACGAGGGGTACCCCGTGTAAAAAAAATAAATACACCCCCTGTAAAATATATAATCAAAATTTTTACAAGGGGTACCCCCTGTAAAATAAATAATCATAAATTTTACAAGGGGTACCCCTTGTAAAAAAAATAATCATAAATTTTACAAGGGGTACCCCTTATAAAAAATAATAAATAAATTATTTGAAATAAATAATCCAAAATTTTACGAGGGGTACCCTATGTAAAACAAAAATACACCCCCTGTAAAATAAATTATCAAAATTTTTACAAGGGGTACCCCTTGTAAAAAATAATAAATACACCCCCAGTAAAATAAATAATCCAAAATTTTACAAGGGGTACCCCTTGTAAAAAAAAAAATAAATACACATCCTGTAAAATAAATAATCAAAAATTTTACAAGGGGTACCCCTTATCAAAAATAATAAATAAATTATTTGAAATAAATAATCAAAAATTTTACGAGGGGTACCCTATGTAAAAAAAAATACACCCCCTGTAAAATAAATAATCAAAATTTTTACAAGGGGTACCCCTTGTAAAAATAATAAATACGCCCCCTGTAAAATAAATAATCTAAAATTTTACAAGGGGTACCCCTTGTACAAAATAATCATAAATTTTACAAGGGGTACCCCTAATAAAAAATATATACACCCCCTGTAAAATAAATAATCCAAAATTGTAATCTAATTTTTATAAAGGGTACCCCTTGTAAAAAAAAATCAAAATAACTAATTCAATTTTTACAAGGGGTACCCCTTGTAAAAAAAATTAATACACCCCCTGTAAAATAAATAATCAAACATTTTACAAGGGGTACCCCTTGTAAAAAAAATAAATACACCCCCTGTAAAATAAATAATCATACATTTTAGAAGAGGTCAATATTACAAGGGGTCAATATTACACCCCCTGTAAAATAAAAAATATCAAATACACCCCCTGTAAAATAAATAATATCGAATACACCCCCTGTAAAATAAATAATATCAAATACACCCCCTGTAAAATAAATAATATCAAATACAACCCCTGTAAAATAAATAATATCAAATTTTTGACAAGGAGTACCTCTTGTAAAAAAATATTACACCCCCTGTAAAATAAATAATATCAAATACACCCCCTGTAAAATAAATAATGTCAAATTTTTGACAAGGGGTACCCCTCGTAAAAAAATATTACACCCCTGTAAAAAAAATAATATCAAATACACCCCTGTAAAATAAATAACATCAAATACACCCCCTGTAAAATAAATAATATAAATTTTTGACAAGGAGTACCCCTTGTAAAAAAAATATTACACCCCCTGTAAAATAAATAATATCAAATTTTGACAAGGGGTACCCCTTGTAAAAAAATTTTTACACCCCTTGAAAAATAAATAATATCAAATACACACCCTCTAAAATAAATAATATCAAATACACCCCCTGTAAAATAAATAATATCAAATAAACCCAATTTAAAATAAATAATATCAAATTTTTGACAAGGCGTACCCCTTGTAAAAAAAATATTACACCCCTGTAAAATAAATAATATCAAATTTTTGACAAGGCGTACCCCTTGTAAAAAAACGATTGCACCCCTAGTAAAATAAATAATATCAAATACACCCCCTGTAAAATAAATAACATCAAATACACCCCCTGAAAAATAAATAATATCAAATACACACCCTCTAAAATAAATAATATCACATACACCCCCTGTAAAATAAATAATATCAAATAAACCCCCTTTAAAATAAATAATATCAAATTTTTTGACAAAGGGTACCCCTTGTAAAAAAATATTACACCCCCTGTAAAAAAAAATAATATCAATTACACCCCCTGTAAAATAAATAATGTCAATTACACCCAGATTGAGAAAATTGAGATTGAGAAAATTGAGATTGAGAAAATAGAGATTGAGAAAATAGAGATTGAGAAAATAGAGATTGAGAAAATAGAGATTGAGAAAATAGAGATTGAGAAAATAGAGATTGAGAAAATAGAGATTGAGAAAATAGAGATTGAGAAAATAGAGATTGAGAAAATAGAGATTGAGAAAATAGAGATTGAGAAAATAGAGATTGAGAAAATAGAGATTGAGAAAATAGAGATTGAGAAAATAGAGATTGAGAAAATAGAGATTGAGAAAATAGAGATTGAGAAAATAGAGATTGAGAAAATAGAGATTGAGAAAATAGAGATTGAGAAAATAGAGATTGAGAAAATAGAGATTGAGAAAATAGAGATTGAGAAAATAGAGATTGAGAAAATAGAGATTGAGAAAATAGAGATTGAGAAAATAGAGATTGAGAAAATAGAGATTGAGAAAATAGAGATTGAGAAAATAGAGATTGAGAAAATAGAGATTGAGAAAATAGAGATTGAGAAAATAGAGATTGAGAAAATAGAGATTGAGAAAATAGAGATTGAGAAAATAGAGATTGAGAAAATAGAGATTGAGAAAATAGAGATTGAGAAAATAGAGATTGAGAAAATAAAGATTGAGAAAATAGAGATTGAGAAAATAGAGATTGAGAAAATAGAGATTGAGAAAATAGAGATTGAGAAAATAGAGATTGAGAAAATAGAGATTGAGAAAATAGAGATTGAGAAAATAGAGATTGAGAAAATAGAGATTGAGAAAATAGAGATTGAGAAAATTGAGATTGAGAAAATTGAGATTGAGAAAATTGAGATTGAGAAAATTGAGATTGAGAAAATTGAGATTGAGAAAATTGAGATTGAGAAAATTGAGATTGAGAAAATTGAGATTGAGAAAATT
The DNA here is from genome assembly GCA_963920705.1 of Odiellus spinosus. Lineage (NCBI taxonomy): Eukaryota > Metazoa > Arthropoda > Arachnida > Opiliones > Phalangiidae > Odiellus > Odiellus spinosus. Next base: position 33,980,545 of record OY987226.1, read on the forward strand.
GAGATTGAGAAAATTGAGATTGAGAAAATTGAGATTGAGAAAATTGAGATTGAGAAAATTGAGATTGAGAAAATTGAGATTGAGAAAATTGAGATTGAGAAAATTGAGATTGAGAAAATTGAGATTGAGAAAATTGAGATTGAGAAAATTGAGATTGAGAAAATTGAGATTGAGAAAATTGAGATTGAGAAAATTGAGATTGAGAAAATTGAGATTGAGAAAATTGAGATTGAGAAAATTGAGATTGAGAAAATTGAGATTGAGAAAATTGAGATTGAGAAAATTGAGATTGAGAAAATTGAGATTGAGAAAATTGAGATTGAGAAAATTGAGATTGAGAAAATTGAGATTGAGAAAATTGAGATTGAGAAAATTGAGATTGAGAAAATTGAGATTGAGAAAATTGAGATTGAGAAAATTGAGATTGAGAAAATTGAGATTGAGAAAATTGAGATTGAGAAAATTGAGATTGAGAAAATTGAGATTGAGAAAATTGAGATTGAGAAAATTGAGATTGAGAAAATTGAGATTGAGAAAATTGAGATTGAGAAAATTGAGATTGAGAAAATTGAGATTGAGAAAATTGAGATTGAGAAAATTGAGATTGAGAAAATTGAGATTGAGAAAATTGAGATTGAGAAAATTGAGATTGAGGGGTGGGTACCCATTGTAAAAAAATATTTTTTTTTTCCGATTTTTTTAAATTCTGATTTTACCGTATGATGATGAAATTTTATTTTCGGTGTCTTTTAAAGAATTGCCAGTTTTGGTACGTTTGATCGAAAGTCATTTGATCGACGAACGCATTTTCGTACTGTTTACTTGGAACAAGACATTTTTATTAGAATAATCAATAAAAAGCACTTAACTTTCACGGAAAACATTCAATTCTTTCTAGGTCTACCTAACTTGTTTATACTCTTATTCATTTGTTTAAATATTTGGGTTTTCGATCGACAAACAAAGCTCTTGAAGACTTATGAAACTGAACATTGTATATTCGTTTTACTGTAAAAGGTTATATATTATATAAAACTTTAAGGGGTCATTCGCATATTATTCATTTCTTACGTCTTAAACGTTGCCCCGTACGACAAAATGTCATAGAAAATTTTCGTCTTAAAATTCCCCCTTGCAACCCTTTGTAGCTAGGTCCTAGCACCATTTTCGAAACACCCTGTGTATAATAAAATATAATATAAATATAAAAATTCCAAAAATTAGAAACTTTTGTTTTTGATTACCAGTTAAATACGAAACCAATACCAAGAACCAAACATATGCTAGATGAAAGATGTGACCTCGGGGTCTTGAATAAAGCGAAAATAAAAATTTTAAAAGTTGGGCCTCATGACGTCACACGTCACATTGTGGGACCCCCCGCTAAATTTGAAAAAATTAAAAATCAAAAAAGTAAAAGAGATAGATCATTTTCGAGATGACCATCGGATTCCTCGTCTTTTACTCTATAAACATAAGTAAATTCCAAAGAATCAATCGAAGCTCCAGGAAGATATTGGTATTTTCGCCAGAGCGTAATTTTTTTCTCTGACGTTCTAAAAATCTTGAGGGTTTACTCAAAATGTCGCTAAAAATTGAATTATTTTTATTTTCATCTTAAAATCTGGGAATGCTAGTTTTATAAGCGTAGAAACAAGTGTACCAAATTGCATTAATAACTGCCGACCCATGGTTGCGTGCCTACGTGAAACCATATGTTATTAAGTAAATAATATAGGAAATATACTACGAACTCCGTTAATGTATAATAGCAGGCATTATTTTCACGTGTAATGCTTTGTAAGAGGATATTAGCCTGATTAATAACGCGCTTTCGTGATAATATGTTCTGAAATTAATAATTTTTAACAGTATATGTTATAGAAGTAATAAAGAAACGACATTTTTTAAATGTACTCTATATGGAACATTAGAGTAGTAGAATTCAAAGGCTTCTGGTAGCGAAAAATCTCTCTGCAGCAAAACTTCCAAGCATCATATTCGACAGGCTAGATAATAAAGGCGTACACTTTCCAAAAAATCAGTAACAAAGAATCAAATAATCAAGAAAAAATGAATTAAATAATCACGAAAAACCAAACAAATATCACGAAAACAGCCTCGTGAACTGGTTTTCAATTTTTGAAGAATAAATTCGCGAAGTTGGGTAAAGATCAATTTGACAAACCCCGAATCAATTAATGCTGCTTGTACTTTAAAGAATAGCATTTATTTTCACTGAGATATTGAAAAATATCATTGACAACAAATATCTTTAAAATAATGAAAATAAGGTGGATTTCGTAAGCGTGTGAAAAAACTTCTTCCTTTGATATTTAAGCGTAGAACTAAAACTAGTAATTGATTTTCTTTGACGCTTTTTTGCATTTTGAAATCAATAAACCCGTACTGGCGTGATTCGTCACTGTCAAGTAGCAACGCCCAATTTTCTTACGTTATGCTGAGAATTAAAACTATCGAAAGGCGTATGGCCATGTCAAATATTACGAAACCAATACCTACTAGCAGAGAAAATAAATTTACTTTTGAAACACAAGCGAGGCTGCTTTTACTCGTGTACCGTAATATTTTTCCCTATTTTGGTCGCGGACAAGAAAAACTTTTCCTGTATAAGCAAATCATCATTAATAGTAAAAAAGCTTACGAAAGATAGCGATGAGTGTTCCTCGTTGCTTTTCGCGTCATATTGTCTCGAAGAATATTTTCAAATGGTTACGTTTCTTAGGCGCCATTCGAACTGAAGAAACTGATTATAAAAGAAGAAGAGTCGCGTTCGTATTAACGATATTTCTCAATTTGCTACAGCTCGAAATGGCGCGAAAAGAAATGATTTATATGTATCGTAATACTCGGAACGTAGGAGCGTTTTCGGCAGTCATGTTCATCATGAAAATAGTGATTAATACGTTCATAATCAACACCTCCTTTACGAAACGTAGTGTAGCTGATAAATGCGTCAAAACACTAATTCGCGTGAATGAAAAAATGAATTTTAACGTCGAAGATGACTACGATTATTCATTTCAAACTTTAAATTGTTTTCAAATCTCACTTGGAATATTATCGATTATGACGCCAATTCTTGGTTATCGCTTAATTTTATTCTACGAAAATGAGATGAAAAACCACATCAATGACAAATATTTTGGAACATCTTTGCTACTAGAACGTGTCGAAATAGTGTACATAATCGAAGCTTTTCAATTATTTCTGGCTTTACTTAATTCCAGCTACATATTTTGCTTCAAAGCGATTATATGCTATACGATTGAAAACCTTAGATACGCTGTTAACAGATTGGGTCATTTCGTGTCAGAAGCCGAATTCGATCTTGGAGTTGTCCAAACACTCGCTGAACAACACACGGAGTTACTGTACGCAATAAGAGACCTGAATCATAAATTGAATTGGTACATTTTCGTGTTCGTCGTAGAGTGGGTAGCTAATTTCTGTTTCAACTTCACTAGCATCTTTGAAGGAGAAACGACAATTGGAAGCGTTTATTTTTCAAGTGATCTGGCCCACACGATCGAATGTCTGTTCGTTAGTGCCACCGTAATATTTGAATTAATGTTAATGTCGGATTGCGATGAATATTTGCTTTATTGCTGTTGCAAACGCGCCATCCGTGTTGTTGACTCGTCGCTAAGTCACTCGCGAAAGATTTACGAAGGATATTTGAATACCAAGATTAGGGTTAGTTCGATGAGTTTTACTTTCGTGAAGTGCATATCTATAGATCGTGGTTTTACCCTATCCGTGGCTCTGGCCGCCGTATCATATTTCGCGTTCGTGGTAACCATAGTTCCTTCATCGGAAACAGATCCAATGAAGAACTGTTCCGAGGCTCTGCAACAATGTTTGCGAAATTGTCCGGGATAATTGACATACGTTTAAACAGAAGCCGATGAAACCCTCCTTTGAAGTCTATTACTCCCGGGTCTTGTTTACCCCGCTCTGTATGGGTTAGTTTCAAAAAGCGCGATTCGTACGCCTCCTAACGGTAGATATTTTCGGAGCGGGAGTTCGTCGAGCGAATATCTCTAGCAGCCTTGGAGTTCGTCAACCAAAACGTCGTCGTTTGTGGAGAGTGAGAATTTCCAATTTTCCGTAGACAGGGGGTATGAAGTAGGACCTCTCTGATCTCGTAAAATTGTGAATTTTACCCATACAGAGAGGAGCGCTATATCGAACATTAGAGTAGTAGACATCAAAGGAGGGTTTCATCGGCTTCTGGTTTAAAGGGAGGCTGTAGACTGAGTATCGGGCTATTCGGAAAAAAAAATAACTTCGACACTCAATGCTCAACGCGTTTCCCATAGCAACGGCGTGCTCTTGGATTTTCACTATATACCAGCTTGAGAGATATAGAGAGAGGCGATGTCGCGCCATCTATTCATCATTCTATATACTATTTTAAGTAAACGTTTGAATAATTTGATCGTTTTGGGGCCCGCCCAATAATTGTTTCTGTAATTAATAACTTATAACGTTTTATTATTACTACTGTTGTGTTGGAAGTTCTTGTATGAGTTTGGAATCTCGAAATTGGCAATTAAATGCCAAAATTAGTTTTAGAAATGAAGTATTATGAATAGTTAAATCGATTAAAAACTCACTTTAAAGCCGACCTTACACGCTCAAATATATGTGAAAAACAAGTGGGGCCCGTTATTTTAGTTTGCGTTAACATTTTTGAAAAACGTTTAAAAATATTTTCACATTTTTCTACCACACAATTAATTCTGAAAGCAAACAATCAAAGTTTGTTTTTCTAATGTTTATAAATGTAGCCTTTTGACAACATAACTGTAAGGAATAAGGGCTTTTGCGCAAATATATATGACTCTTGCGCAAATATATATGACTCTTGCGCAAATGTATGTGACTCTTGCGCAAATGTATGTGACTCTTGCGCAAATGTATGTGACTCTTGCGCAAATGTATGTGACTCTTGCGCAAATGTATGTGACTCTTGCGCAAATATATGTGACTCTTGCGCAAATATATGTGACTCTTGCGCAAATATGACTCTTGCGCAAATATGACTCTTGCGCAAATATGACTCTTGCGCAAATATGACTCTTGCGCAAATATGACTCTTGCGCAAATATGACTCTTGCGCAAATATGACTCTTGCGCAAATATGACTCTTGCGCAAATATGACTCTTGCGCAAATATGACTCTTGCGCAAATATGACTCTTGCGCAAATATGACTCTTGCGCAAATATGACTCTTGCGCAAATATGACTCTTGCGCAAATATGACTCTTGCGCAAATATGACTCTTGCGCAAATATGCCTCTTGCGCAAATATGACTCTTGCGCAAATATGACTCTTGCGCAAATATATATGACTCTTGCGCAAATATATGTGGCTCTTGCGCAAATATATATGACTCTTGCGCAAATATATATGACTCTTGCGCAAATATATATGACTCTTGCGCAAATAAACGAATCTTGCGCAAATATATGTGACTCTTGCGCAAATATATATGACTATTGCGCAAATATACGACTATTGCGCAAATATACGACTCTTGCGCAAATATACGTGACTCTTGCGCAAATATACGTGACTCTTGCGCAAATATACGTGACTCTTGCGCAAATATACGTGACTCTTGCGCAAATATACGTGACTCTTGCGCAAATATACGTGACTCTTGCGCAAATATATGTGACTCTTGCGCAAATATATGTGACTCTTGCGCAAATATATGTGACTCTTGCGCAAATATATGTGACTCTTGCGCAAATATATGTGACTCTTGCGCAAATATATGTGACTCTTGCGCAAATATATGTGACTCTTGCGCAAATATATGTGACTCTTGCGCAAATATATGTGACTCTTGCGCAAATATATGTGACTCTTGCGCAAATATATGTGACTCTTGCGCAAATATATGTGACTCTTGCGCAAATATATGTGACTCTTGCGCAAATATATGTGACTCTTGCGCAAATATATGTGACTCTTGCGCAAATATATGTGACTCTTGCGCAAATATATGTGACTCTTGCGCCAATATATGTGACTCTTGCGCAAATATATGTGACTCTTGCGCAAATATATGTGACTCTTGCGCAAATATATGTGACTCTTGCGCAAATATATGTGACTCTTGCGCAAATATATGTGACTCTTGCGCAAATATATGTGACTCTTGCGCAAATATATGTGACTCTTGCGCAAATATATGTGACTCTTGCGCAAATATATGTGACTCTTGCGCAAATATATGTGACTCTTGCGCAAATATATGTGACTCTTGCGCAAATATATGCGACTCTTGCGCAAATATATGTGACTCTTGCGCAAATATATGTGACTCTTGCGCAAATATATGTGACTCTTGCGCAAATATATGCGACTCTTGCGCAAATATATGTGACTCTTGCGCAAATATATGACTCTTGCGCAATTATATATGACTCTTGCGCAAATATATATGACTCTTGCGCAAATATATATGACTCTTGCGCAAATATATATGACTCTTGCGCATATATATATATGACTCTTGCGCATATATAATTGGTTAAATTAGACAACATTGTATTAATATATTTTCCCAATAATTGATGTGTTTTCTTATTTAACACAATAAAAGCAAATGGTTATGTACTTAATCTTGAAAAATCAGTCAATCAATTTAAGTGTCTAAAATATTTAACTTATTCACTTATAAGAGCATTGTATAATAGCCCTTTATCGAAACTAATAAATCTTACTAATTGAAATTGTATTATATATTTTTTCTATAAATATAGGGTTATCGTTGAGGAAGCAGACGACGAGAGAGTAATTAATTTGACAGACATATATGCTCAAGTATGATGCTTTTAGTTTTTATCAATTTATCAGTAATTAAGAAAAAAAAGTTTAATGGGAGGGTTATCGACTTCTACTATTAAAAATAAGACTTGGTCTATTTGGATTATTTGTAGGGGTGTTCGGGTAGTGATTTTTATTTTCAAGGCTGGTAAGCGTAAGATAATTATTAGACCATTGCTAAATTTTTGGTACAAGTACTTCCACGGGTAATTCATGCTTCAAGTTTACAACAATACATATAACTTTACACATATACAAATATATATGTAATATAATATATATACATATATATTGGTTTTATGAGAAATCTGTCAGTATCTTGTTTTACAGAAATTCACTTTTCACGTGATTGGCTTCTTTTTGAGAGCACACTAGACAACGTATTCAAGAAGCCTTATATCGCGGCTGCCAGCCGAAATTGGGGCTGGAAAACAAGTTTGGATCTACCGCCATAATAGGTCTCCTGGTTACATAGTCTACGCTCAATCGCAACGCATTGCTACTGTTCATTTTTCCTTATACTTGCGAGGTCAACTACAGACTGTATAGAACATTTGAAACGCAAAGCTTCGAATATGTTAATACCCCCGCAAAATGGAAATGGGACATAGCGTCGTGAAAAATTCCTGAAGAAGAGGATTACGTACTGGAAGTAAAAGAGTTGTACTCTCCGTAACTGTCTCGTATTTAGCTTGCGTTGTACTTGTAATAGCATTATTTTTTATCAAATTACTTATGTTAAAATATGTTTACTTAAATTTAGTTTTTACCATTTAGTTTTTGGAAGAAGAATTTATATTCTTAACATTTATTTTAATTTCGCATCAGCGTCTTAACCAGCCAATGAGCTCTCGTACTAAAACACGATCAATGTTTCATTTGTTTTTTTGTAGAAATAAAATAAAGTATTTCCATAGGAATTAATTCGTATATTTTTTGTTAATTGAATAAAATCATAGTGGATGTCAATCAGATATTAACCGTTATCCATTTGTTATTAGAGTTAGCGTATCTGAATATTAATTTTTATAGGAAATTGATACGAGTTATTCATTAGAAGATAAGAAAATTTTAAAACAAATTAAATTTTTCAAACTAAAATTAAGTAACTTAATACGTTCATTTTAATTAAGATTAAAATATAATTATTAAATTTAATTCAACACGGATTTCGAGAAAGCAGATACTTTTTTCTTCGCATTATAAGTTTGAATAAACTTATTTGTTTATTGATCGAGCTTAAATAAGTATCTTCTTATTTGTTTATGTGGTATTATATTAACCAACAATTAATCCGGTAAAATATCCTTAAAATTTAAAAAAAAAAAAAAAAAAAAAAAACTAGCTATCAATGGATATCCCATGTTATTCATTATCCGATTCCGAGCTCTATATTATTTATCACTATTTAATTCCAAACATTTTAAATATAACGCAAATATGGTTACATATTTTTTGAAACCATAGATTTTTCTTGAAATTGTTTTGTTTTTAGTAAATTATTACCCGAATAGTACGTTTAAATTAAAATTAAATGCCTTAAAGGGAAACTTGCGGATAAAAAAGGAACCACTTATATATTTTCGCAATCATTGCGGCAAAAAATGTAATCGAAATTTTTTTCAGAATTTTTAGACACGTTTTTTGTTGTGTAAATTAATTTCTAAAGTCTGTTAAAGTTTGAATAAATGTAAATATGAATTCGGGCCAATCACATTATTTCAGCCTTCAACAGCGCTTGTAATGTCTTAATATTAAAAGAATAAGCCGGCGTTTCATGTCCAAGATCTTAAAAAAAAAAACATGGGAAACAATTGTCGATGCCTAAAATAAAAGTGAATTTTGATCGCATTTGCCCTTTAAATACTTTCTTAGGAGTATAAATAGTTTCTAGTGAGTTGAATATTAACTTTACCGCTATTGATTAAGTTTTCATGATTACGGTAAGTAACGCAACTTGCGCATAGTTTGGGAGGAAACGTAACACAAATGTTTGCCTAGAACGTATTTAGTCTACGAGTCAGTCGAAATATTATTTATTTTCACAAAAGCAGCGGCCCTCGTTTGATCCTAGCAACGCGACGAATTTTTAAGTAAGAAAATCGTGGCTATTGATAGGCGAAACTTATACCAGCAGAAATATCTTTTACGTTCTATGCCTAGATCATTAATATGTTGAAACGTTACAGGGCTCCCAGAGCGTAGCCCAGAAAAAATTCATAGGTATTATAGGTTTTAAAAGCCAAAAATATAGGTGATTTATAGGTCCAAAAATATCACTTTATAGGACTTTTTATAGGTTTTTAGTTTCGAAAAATAGGGGTTTTATAGGTAGGTTTCGCTGACACGTAATATAATATAGGTTCTATAGCCTCTAGACCCGTCCCTCTGCCTTTCTTTGGCACTACTAGCTACTCTCGCCCCCTCTCGACAGTCTACCTAACCTCTAAAAAAATAGACTAATAATTACCAGTGACCTAGAAGAGGAAAAGTTTTCCGCCACAGCTTGGTTTTTTGCAATCATTTGCACTTTTTCAAGCAAAAGTATAATTTTTATAGTTATATAGTTCATTCCTTTCGAATTTTATCACCGAAATTTAACAAATTCCCCAAAAAATAGGTATTATAAGTTAAAAAGTGAAATTATAGTTTTTTATAGGATCACTTCAGAATTATAGGTAATTATAAGTATTATAGGTGGGCTGGGAGCCCTGAGTCGTTAGAGTGAAATCTCGATAAAAACATTATTTTTTTAGATTTTGAGCGGGTCGATTGTGAATTCATCAGAATTTTTAAAAGCAACCGCGTTCGGACGCAGTAAAACGGTACACTAGCACCCAAATATTTTAGTTTCAAGTAAGGAACATCTGGAGTCTTTGATCTGAATTTTGGAATGAAAATAAGATAATTAATTTGTGAATGTGGGTTTAAAATATAACACTAATTTAACTTGAAATCCCTTGTGCTGTTATTTTTAATATTTTTGGTGATTTTATGTGTGGAAGAGTTAAATAATAGTTTTTCATGATTATCCAAAGAGTTTCCAAATCGCCTTGTTCTCTAGAGCCTAGCTCAGCTTTTTTCGTATAATTTCCTCCTTTTTACGTATCGATTAGCTTAATCCCCGCCCAGGATTAGAATAGTCAAACAGGACGTAAACTAGACTAGAAAAAATTGTTCACAGCCACAACACGGTGAATTAGCGCGTAGCCTTGATCTCGCGAGGAACTGATCCGAGCAAAGTAAGAAGCATGAATTCTGGAGAAAATTCGAGCGTTTCAATCATTCAAGCGAATTTGGTAAGGATATTATTCTAAAATTTGTAAAATCATAAGCTTATTATTATTTCTAACAATGTAAGTAGCCAGCTAACAACGCAATCTATGCGAGGTATCTCTGTCTCAGTAAGACCTATACCACGTATTAAGTAAACGTTAACATAAACTTGAACGCCGATGCCGACATTTCTCTTATCTCGAATAGTACCAAGCGAGCCTGAACACCAACAAAGGGGGATATTTGGTTTTCAGTTAAAAAATGCGTCTCCCCAAATCACTCTATACAAGGGGCTAAATCCCGAAACTTCTCCTATTCCAAGAAATTTTTAATTTTTTAGACCACCCTGACGGTCAGAATCACTCTAGCCTTTCATTTCTTACGAATCTATTCCCCCGTCTATCTCGTTGAAAGCGACTTACGGAGGTGCGGGTGTATAATTAGCATTAGACGTTCAGAAATCAGGGACTGGGGTCTGATAAAAGAGGTAGCTTCGTCTTCTTTATTGATGCAATAAATGGGGAGTTGTTGAAAAATAGAAAACCTGTTCTACAAAGACATTTCGGCGATAGAAAAAATAAAATAAACTGGTTTATTTTCCTTCATACTCAACCAGTGGCGCTGGGTTCGAGAATATTTTCAAAAACGGGAGATAGCCCTGACGAAACGTTTTGTAGACATAGATGCCCAATCGGGAGGCCTTATTCGGCTACTTAGAGATAATAATAGACTTAGGATTAAATAAAAATAAAATTTACAGAATTTGACCTTTAGATGTTGGTAGCAACGGTGCCATTGTACAAGGAATATACGACTCGAATCGCTAACCTTTTGAGGAGTTTAAACAAAACGTGAGCTATTTAAGTCAAACAAACTAACTTCCGCCCCTTTATTTCATTAGCACTCTTAAGATTTCCATCAAAATCTCTATGGAATTTAGCCTTACTCGGTAGTCCTGTCAAGACTCTTAAAATAAGTAAAAAATTTCATATAAATTTTAAAATTTACTCTCTTGGAACGAAATTAAATATATAAATAATTGCCTATATACGCCTTTGTTTGTCGGTCAAACACTGTCTGTTTGAACGCGTAAAGGTATATTCAACGTTAGAAAAATGAGAAAAGCTGAAGCCAATTAATACATAATGTTAAAATTCATTGGGAAAAAGTAGTCGACACAAACTTCGATTGAGAATAGAAACTGCAGTCTTTATTTCAAAAGCCCGGCTTTAAATTAGACACCCGAGTCAAACGCGCTTCATTTCAATTAAGCCCAACAAGGCCTAATTTAATTAACTTTAAATATTTTGATCAATTTAAACGCGGAAGGTTTTACTACATCGAAAGAGGATATACGATATAGATCATTTATTTACTAAAAAATGGCCGTCACGAAATAACAATAAAAATATGTTATAGCTAGGACTAATAACTACTGGACACTTAAAAGAATACGAGTAACATAACCTGGCGTTCGTTATCGCCCTAGAACTGCTCAAAACACTGGCTACAGTAATAATAACAGCCAGATATGTTAAGTAGTTAATGGTCCGAGATTAATGATTAAAAATAAGTAATATAATTGGTTTGTTCCTTTTAGCGTTATTATAAAAGAAGAAGTGACATTCGCTAAAAATATAACTGCCGATTTCGATCTACTAATAAATAAAGTAGGTATATTTGAATATTGAATAAAAATCGAGGGCATATCACTTCACGTAATCGGTTTTCAAGGATACAGCTTTGAATGTACTAAAGTCATTACGTAACTGACTTGTAAGTACCTTTTTAGCATTACCAAAGGTTGAAATCGGTATCGAAATCGCGTTATCAGTTGACAGTTTTTTGAAAATAAAGACCCAAAAGTTCACTTTTACTCCAACAAGTTTTAAACCAAGCTAACTGGTTATTTACCACGTAATCTCCTATGGTAAAATGTCAACTTAGATGTCTAAACGAGGATAAATAATAAAGTTCGTGTTATAATTAAAAGATATGTCTTATTTAATTTGACAGGGATACGACGCTGTTCTTGAAGCGAATCCTGTAACTTACGAGCATTTCCATCAAGTTCGCCATTCTATTGGTTTTTACTCCGAAAGTGGAAAGATATTTTCAATGAATCCGAGACAGAAAGCGACGCAATTGGTTACGAAGCTATTTATGATGGATCAAGAGGTCAATAATACAAATAATCCCTAAAAATCCGGAGAAACCTTTTTTTAAGTTGGAGTATTCAAATTGTAGGTTGCTTTCGTCTGGTTCGCGATATATTTGGTCATTTTAATTACATTGCTTTGCAAAAGGAAAAACGCAAATATTAAGACATCGCTCAGAAATAGCTTGGATAATTCATTCAAAATGCTTCCCGTAATATTTTTGAAAGGTAAATTATGTTTATATGGGAAATTCCCTTCCCATGTGGTAAGATTGAAATTGGCAAAATCAAGAATAGATTCAACACAAGAATATCGAACCGTACGCTATACCTCTGGTATAACGCTAGTTTCGAGCGGGTGGAGCTTACTAGATTTGACGTTATACGCGTTATGATTTTCACCCTATCACGAGCTTTCTAGGTCCGCGACAGAGAGCTAGCTCTGCCGGCAGCGCCTATCCCCGTAGCCTGATATCCTCCCCCCGCACTTATCGTAGAAAACAGCCAACCGCTTCCTGCGCACGTGACATGATGCGCGGCCTAAGACCTCCGTAGACTCCGCCCGATTGTGACTAGCGCGCGGACAAAGGTATAGCTCTTCCATATTCTTGTGTTGAATCTAGTCTTGGCAAAACTTAACATTCTTTCCTAGACCAAAGTCGGGCAAATAAAACACGTTGCGACTAAGGGTATACGATTAAATGTATTTCAATGATTGAAGAAAAATATATAATTTGAAATTTTTTATGAGGGAATAATTTATATTAGAAAAATTCTACCAAGCTTCACGAGTGCAGGGTTAAAAATAATCTTTAGTTTAAGATGGCGACCTTCAATTTAAGGCACCGCAAAAAGTCTAAACCGTCAAGTCGTTCATAGGTTCAACATTACACCCCAAGCGTGGAACGAGTCGCATCGCGCTCGCATCTTGGCTCCTCGTCTGTTTCTTCTGCACAACAGCGGTACTCTCATTCCAGAAGTCAAACATTCCGATCGAGTACAATACAATGGATACTCTACAAACAGTGATAGATAACCCACAAGTGATACCCGTTTTCCAGCATGAGCATTTCATTGAGAAAGAATTTCGAGTGCGTATATGTTGTTCTAATCAAAACACTCTCTATGTGCGACTAGCGCCATAAGTATAGTGTAAACAAATAGCAAACGTCGAAGCAGGGGCGTCGCTAGGCCTTTTTTTTTTGGGGGGGGGGGGGTGCTATAGCCGCCCAAAATTTTTAAAAAATATATGTGTTTCCCCAGAACCCCTGAATAGCCCCGATTAGCCCCCCCAAAAACCCCAATTGCCCAGATTAGCCCCCCAATTTGAAGATCCTAGCGACGCCCCTGCGTCGAAGTACTTTTCATATATAACTCTCTATCCAATAGCAGAAGCCGATGAACCCCTCCTTTGAAGTCTACTACTCTAATGTTCCATTTAGCGCTGTGTGGGTAAAATTCCCTGTTTTACCAGATCAGAGGGGTCCAACTTCATACCCCCCTGTCTACGGAAAATTGGAAATTCTCTCTCTCTCCACATACGATGACGTTAGGTTGACGAACTCCAAGGTTGCTAGAGATATTCGCTGGACAAACTCCCGCTCCGAAAATATCCACCGTTAGGAGGCGTACGAATCGCGATTTTTGAGACTAACCCATACAGAGAGGGGTAGACAAGACCCTGGAGTAATAGACTTCAAAGGAGGGTTTCATCGCCTTCTGCCAATAGCTATGTATGGCAGTTCCAAGACTTAAGGGGTAGAAAGAAGAGGTGTAGAAGGTCTGGCTTGACAGTTTACATATCAATTTCCGGTATGCGCGCGAGTTTTCCTATCACGTGTTGTTATGTACTCGCGTAGCCGCTACCCTCTAATTGGTTAAAACTAGCCAATGGCGATGAACCGGATGTAAGGAAGGCCTGCCAAAGCCAGGAACTCTACTCCTCTTCATTCTACAAACTAATTTTTAATTGAATTTGGTTAGGTTTCTTCAGATCCAACTTTGAAGGGCATATACGATAGAGCCAAATCTTTAGATAGCTTTTATTCTGGTCTAATGAGTACTACGAAAATACCGGATATGATCGAAGGGAAGGAATTCGTCATTTTTCCACCATTCCCCTTTTATTATAACATTGATATTGAACTTTTTATATTTAACTTTGATGAAAAACGGGATTTAATCCTCATTTCGGATGAAAACGTAATAAGCACAATGATGTCGTATCCATTCCGACCAACGATGTCTGATGAGAGCATGGAAGTCATCAATCTCGGGTAAGAAAAGAAATTATTAAACAATTATTAATTCTGGTTTTCATGATCGAGCCGAAACTGAGGCGAAACGAGCAATAATTTTATTTTAAGCGGCCGAAACCTTCCAGGGTTCGTACAAAATTTTGGAAGTTAATTTCCCTGACTTTTCCAGGTTTTCCCTGACCATTTTCAAATAATTTCCCAGACCATTTCCAAATAATTTCCCTGACTAATTTTAATATTTTTTTCACGAATTTATTCTTCCGAGCTTGAGCTGTTGGCAATTCCCACATTTTATTTCACATGGTTTATCTCAGAATATGAGAAACAATTTGAATCTTTAGGCAAATATTTTCAGTTTATAATAATTAAGTTACAACTGATTGGTAAACCAATCATAAACAGTTCCTTGACACATACGAAAATATTTATTTTCTCTGTCCATTTGGGCTACTTTCAAATTCCTAAACTTTTCCCTGACCTATTGAAGCAACTGTCAAATTTCCTGGGCCACTTTCCAAATTCCCTGACTTTTTGGGCCAATTTCCAAATTCCCTGACTTTTCCAGGTTTTCTTGGTCGTGTACGAACCCTGCCTTCCACGGACAATCTGGATTAAATATAGATTAAAATTAAACAGTTGATCTCCATTTAATATATATATATATAAATTAGTCTGCGATTAAACAGTTTTAATCCCGATTAAATGGAGATTAAAATTCCCCCGTTTTCTTGTGTGGTAGCACCACACTCGCCATCGCTAAGGCTGATGCTCTTAATTCTAGTGACGGTCTCATAGAAAATCATCTAGACTTAGGAATAAACCAATCTATTAAAAATGTCATTGAGTTTTCGTATAAAGACGCAACTGTAGAGTCTCAAACATTGAGCGTGGCCAAATTGTGGCAATTTCATTGGACATTTATGTGGTAAACATTCGTATATAGAAAAAGGATAAAACTCTTTTGGAATTAACAAAATTGTAAATCGCGTTCGATGGGCTAGAAAATCCTTCGTTTAAAGAGTAATGATCGACAAATATTGACATTGAAAGTTTAAGCGTTTTTCCTTTTATCACTTGTAATTTCCAATTCGCAACAAATCTGCAGCTAATTCATTCCTTATTCAAACTCGAAGGCGAGACTTTTGAAGAAAATTATTTCAAACAGTACGCGCTACTTAGAGATAATAATAGACTTATGATTATACGCGTAGACGTTAGAACGGGGAAAGACGGGGGAAGGAAATGCACGTGGCTGCTTGGTGGGCAGCCGTCAAAGTCAGGTGTTCCGGGGGAATGAGAAGGAAATCCTACAAGAAAGAAGCCGCCGCCGCGCGTGCTAGGAACCCCCAACCCCGTATAGGGTCCCCTTCCCCCACCCCAATCCAGCAATCAAAAATGACAGCCAGTGAAAGGAGAGTAAAAGGAATTTATTGTCGCGTTTGAAGTCAACGCGCCGCCGCGCAGGTGGATCTCCCTCCCGTCGAATAAGGCGCGTTGTACGGAATGAATGAACTTTGAATGAAAATAGTCCCGAGTAGGCCTAGCGCCCTTTTTGGTCTAAAAAATGTCAGCTTATTTTTTTAAACGTTAGGCTTAGCTATGTTAAATATTTTTATTTTTTTGCCGAATTAATTTTGAAGTATCTTAAGAACGCCTTAACATAGAGGGATAAAATTTTGAAGCTGAGGTTTTAATGGTATGATAAATGAATAGCGGCAGGGGCTCGCCATAACGGGTAACACTCAAGACTCAATTCCGCGAGAGAAATTTTCTATGGTTTTTAACAAGTTTAAAAGAATAAAGCTCCGAAAGACGATTTAAAAATTTCACTGTCCAAGTCTCACGCTTCAGTAAAGTGGTACTTAAACGAATATTTCAATATTTTAAATTTGTATTATCTTCATTCAAAGGAGTATTGAAGGAGATCCACTCTTTTTAAAGGGATATTGAAGGGGGTGTCCTTTTTTAAATTATTTTTTTTAGGAAGAGATAGCTGTTCTTTTAAAAGGGATACTGAAGTATATAGCCTATATCATCATTTTGCTCCATTTTTAACAAACTATATTTTTTTAAAGGTGCAGATATTAGTTGAAAAAACCAGTTGGGCTGCTCAACTATAAGGGAAAGGCTGTTTCTGCAAGATATTACAACTCCGAATGGGCAGATATAACTCAAAAATAACTATGCTCTTCAATTTATTAATTTTCTAATCATTAAATTTTCTTTTTATTAAAATGCATTCTTTCTTCTTTATTTAAAGTTAAATTTTAAATCATCTTGTGACATACAAAGTTAATACGCGTTGAAGGATAATACTTCTTTTAGGAGTTATTTGACCTGGCCATTCTGAGTTGTAATAAAAACCTATATCTGTCTATTCCAAGATGTAATTTACAGGGTGACCACTTTCCCTATATTTCCTATATTTTAACCTCCTTCCTATTTCTCCTATAATTTAATGGCAATTCCTATAATCTCCTATATTTCTACTCAAAATCTCTAGTTAAGGGTAAAGTTCTAAATCATACTGTAGACCGTCTTGTTTTATACCTCCTAATACCATAGGAAGGTTTCAAAGGCTGCCAATTCTAGGATTAGACTTTAGGCCCGAAAAAATGACGGTATGTTTAAATATTCATAAAGGGAAAATAAAATCCAAATCTAGCCAGACATGACGAAATGATGCGGATTATACCCTCTTCAGACGTGGCGTAGTTAGCCGTGGTTTAATCATATTTAACCTAGCTTTACTTAGCCATCTCAGTTCTATAAACCTCGGTTAAATCTGATTAAACCGGCTAGTTACGCGGCTCGTCTGAAAAGGGTATAAGAACGTGAAAAGGGATGTGGCTTCTTATATGGACTTATCATCTTGTTTTACTTTAATGTTAACAATATTTAGGCTGTATCGTACATTTGAGACGCGATGCTACTGGATGCGTACCTTACAAAGTAAAATGAAATGGGACAAGTTTGCATGGACAATGCCAGAGGAGGAAGATGACGTCATGGAATTCAAAGAGTTTTATATGCCCATAGCTATCGTTGTTACTGGATGTCTGATATCAGTCGTGGTTCTCATTCTAGAAATAACATTCAACTTGTAATAGATGTTTGAATTAAATAATTATTAAACCTAGATTTTGTCAATAATACCAAGAGTCAGTGGAAGCGTGAGAACGATGTATGGTATAGAGTAACAAACGAGGATTTTCATTGTATATAACTCCACTCTATGTTTCGCTATACTTTAAAAACTTTTCTATGGGTTTTAATTTTTCAAAAGTGAGTTTCATTCAAGATTTCTTTAAAAATACATCGAAAAGTGTAAAAACCTTGTGTTTTGACGACCAGTTTCGGTGTCAATGGTTGGCTAAATAGGCTATAGCATACGCGTAAAAATGTTTAAATGTTAATATTTAATCTATTAACAAGTAATTCGTCATTTTTAAATAACATTTTTAATGATTGTTTGTCGATGAAACGATAATCAATCGAACGGCGCAAAAACTCACGGAGGTTAAGAATATTACTAAGCGTAGGGTGGCTATTGGTTAGCAGTCGCATCGGAGCTTTACTTCTACCCTACGCTGCTTAAAAATATCCCTTCGCTAGAACCAGTTTAAATTAATGTTATTATATATTGATAATCGATGTTTGGAATCGCCGAAAAACATAACTAATGGTGGCTGATTACTGTATTTACCAACTCCTTGTAATGTTATATGCTAATTGTTGTTAATAAACGGTTTATAACGGTTTATAACGGTTTATAACCAATAGCGTAGTTTCCCGAAAGCCCATTTACCAAAAGCGCAATTTCAAAAGCGCAGTTCCCAAAAGCGCAGTTCCCCAAATCATTTCTCAAAAAGAGACGTCCACGAAATATTCGTATACTAGCACCTAAGAACATAAAAATAAATCTTTCATAGTTAATTTTAAGTCTCTGTTTAAAAGAGTTTGGTACGTAATGTCGAAAATCATAATCTCGAATGACAGATTAAATATCCTAACCAAACCTAAGTACCTACGCTATTTAACCTTACCTAAAATATTTTTGTAAATTTTCAGCATTCGACGTCCAGAAACTGAACCCGCAATTATTAGAAAATGCGTTTATACGAAAACACGTACCTTTTGGAAGTGCGCAAATGAGAACTGCTCTTTTGGCAACCGCGCTTTTAGGAAACTGCTCTTTTGGCAAAACCGCGCTTATGGCTACATACCTAATAAACTATTGTAAGCAAACGCCCAATTTGTCACTTAATTACCATTAATAAATTAAATATAGAATATGGATCTGATAAAATGTTATTCGATCCAATCTTTTCTATAATAATAAACGATTCGCTTTTTAAATATGTAAACCTCGCATGAGGAGGATATTTTATATCTATTTCTCTTTTCAGAATGTTTCCAAATAATGAAATTTATAACATTTAATATTAAAATCGCGTTTTCGAGAGTATCTGACCTTTTCTACAGGTTGTTTTCGTTAGAACTAACGAGTTTAAATAAACAAAAACGCTTGGTTGATTTCGTTATGACGAAACGCGTCGATGAAAAGAGCCAACCAAATCGCTGCTAGACATTTTGCGGGGCCGGGGGTCTTGAAACTCATTAGCCCCCCCCCCTCCCTTTAAGCCGATATGCTTAAGCATTAAGCAAATAAGAATACGAATCTGATTCTCCGCCCGTCTCTTTTCCTAAACTCATCATGACCCGCAGTCGAAATGGAAAAATATGAATATTAAATCTATCATTAGTTGGTTTTTTTGTCGGTTTCATTAGCGCTGAAAATGTTTTCAAATAATGAAAATAACATTTTTCGTCGTAGGACATCCGTTGCTCGACTAACTCGGCAAATTTAGATACGATTAAGCTAGAAGCCATTAAGGTTGATACGAGAGGAGTCATTCAAATCTACGCTGGACGTTTTAAATAAATCAAAATATCGTAAAATTGGCCAGTTGGGCTACGAGGCAATACGCAAATCGGGAATATTATCATTCAAAGGGTAAGAAATACCGAAAAATATTCCTCAGCGATGGTTTCTTATTGAGATTGAAATACCGCTAATCATATTAAAAACTCTGATAGAGATCAAATCCAACACGCGCGATTTCTAAGAAAACATTCTGAAAGTAATTCACTAAATAAAGTGAGATGTCAATACAAGAATGATAGACAACGGACCCCGCCATGGGCCAGCCGATCATTATGAAATTTTAGGCAAACTAAATCGTGACCAAATAATGGAAAATTGTAGATTTTGTGCGATAAATATCGATTGGTTCAGTGATTATAGCATTTTAAAAAAACCCACATTTTCGACCTCTACGAAAGTTTATTTTCGTACCCCTAAACATAAATTTGAATCGTACCTTCGGTATTTGAGATAATTTCTTGAAACCTATCATTTAAAGAGTATTTGTAGCGTAGAATCCGAGTATGAGTAGATTTTTTTTCTATCTTTAATCGTTGATTTTTATTGCGCGTCATTTGGGAAAAAAAGGTAATTTGGTTGGCGGGGTCAGATTTGGAGTTCCATAACTCCTCGAGGAACAACTCCGATTTTTTGCTTTACAATATATATTTTAATAGGTGCTTAAATAAGCTTTCTTTTGATATATAATTTGGCCCTGCTATTTACTTCCTAAGACGAAAAGTGACGCTTTGGGAAAAAAAAAAAAATAATAATCAAACCTTTTTATTCAAAAGAGCAAATCTCCCGAAGAACAACCTCGATTATTTACTTTACAGCATATTTGAATAGATGCTTAAATAAGCATTCTTTTGATATATAAATTGAACCCGCTATTTTCTTCCTATTGATTTTCACGAAAAAAGAGGCTTGAAAAAAAAAAAAATCATAACGAAGCATTTTTATTCCAAAACGCCTAATTGAAAGTCCTGAGCTAACCGAATCGCTGCTGCACCTTTTTCAACAGTCTGGTCCAAATACGCTAATAATTTAACATTTTGGTGTTAAAAGAAAAAGTTACGGCCATTTCAAGATAGCAAGATAGGGGCCATTTCTGGATTTTTGCTAGATTTCCATCAGTGGCGAAATAGTCTTTAACGAGTGGCTCATGCTAATTTTATTATTTTAAATTAATCTAGGAAATACCTTCTTTCTATTGGTGCAATCGGTTTATGCCTAGATCTTAAAATAAAAAGGTTACGGCCTTTTCAAGATAGGGGTCATTTTTGGATTTTTGCTAGATTTCCATCAGTGGCGAAATAATCTTTAACGAGTGGCTCATGTTAATTTAACTATTTTAAATTAATCTAGGAAATGCATTCTTTCTAATAGTGCAATCGATTTATGCCTAGTTGTTAAAATAAAAAAGTTACGGCCTTTTCAAGTTAAGGGTTATTTTTGGATTTTTGCTATATTTGCATCAGTGGCGAAATAACGAGTGGCTCATGTTAATTTTATTATTTTAAATTAATCTAGGAAATACCTTCTTTCTATTGGTGCAATAGGTTTATGCCTAGATCTTAAAATAAAAAGGTTACGGCCTTTTCAAGATAGGGGTCATTTATGGATTTTTGTTAGATTTCCATCAGTGGCGAAATAGTCTTTAACTAGTTTCTCATGTTAATTTTAATCTTTCTAATGGTGCAATCAGTTTATTGTCGCTTCATCTATCGGTTTTTGAAACCAATTCGGCATGAAACTGGTTCTCGAAGCGGTTTCGAGAAATCGAATCAAATCGATTCGAGAGAAGACGGTTTCCAGTTCACACGACTCCATCGAAACGCTTTGAACCGGTTTAAATCGATTGCAAGGCCTAGTATGAACTCGGCTAATAAAAACTCAACAAAACTATCAAATTGGTTAATATTTAAAATAATATTGACATATGCAACTACGAGATATATTAAAACAGATATCTTTATTGCGAGTCTTCTGTTCTAGCATCTGACGCTCCTGCCTCCCCTAAATATATTCGAGTCTATTTTGGAATTTGAATAACTAACCGCGAATTACGCCGATCCTCTTGCCGAATTTTGAAAATGTTTTTGGCTTGTTTTAAAAAAATGGAACAAAAATATCTTGTTTCCAGCCGACCTAGATCCCGTGATATGATTGGCTACAGAAGTCGCCGTAGTGTGTTGATCTATCGCGAAAATAGCCGAATTGAAATGTTTGGACCCCTAAAATTATATTAGCATCATAGGGCCCAAAAAAAAATATATTTTGAGGGGTCCCATCAGCCCCTCCTATCCTTAAGCCGATACGCGTGTCTTAAGCCAAGCTCAATTTGAACGGCAGTATAGCGAAAATATGAATATTATATCTATCCTTAGTTTGGTTTATGTTTATTATCGAGTGCCGGTTTCGTAAGCGCTGAAAATGTTTTAAAATAATGAAAATGAACTACTAATATTATAACGCGCTTTTAGGAGGATTGATTTTGGCCATTATATAGCGCATATTGCTCTACATGCTCGGGGAGTTTAAATACGATTGGTTGAGCTGAGTCAACCAATCGACGCAATTTCGCAAACGTTTCAAATAGATCAAAATATTAAAAACTGCCCGGCAATTCATCTTTCAAATCAAACAACCTCAAGATGGAAAACGGAAATATTACATCGACAAATCCTTATAATTTCACTTTCGCCTTTCCAGAGGTAAGAATGGGGCTCATATTACGAAACGCCGAATAAATATTTCAATCTCACTTAATCGGCGCTCGGTAGCTGCGCCGCAAAGACCAGTAGAGGGAGTAGTTGAGTGGAAGATGGATGGTTTGTGTGGTGGGAGTTAAATTCGGATCACTGTAGGCCCGGTGGTTAGAAGTTATCATCTGATACATAGACGTCCGTCATCGACTCCGCATGGAAGTCTGGTGGTGGTCTAGTTAATTTGGAATCAAAGCGGCCGATGCTGGATGGACGTGCGGAGTTGGCAGAAAGGTAGTAGTGAACTGATCAATCTTGGTCAAATTGGTTTCGTTTACTACACATCTTAAGTGGTTCCTTTATGACATATTGTAGCTTCCATCCCACGCACGTACGGGGAGTAAGCCTGAGCCTAATAACGCAAATACTATTTTTTCATATAACGTGCTAAGTCACGTTACACCGGAAGTACTGTACACCGGAAGTGACACACACCCACAGATAATGTAAAGCCTAAAGTACAGTCGGGGAGGTAAAAATTTTAATATCGAGCAAGGTTTTAAAAAGAATCTAGTAGGGACGAACAAAATATAATTACTTCTGGATAAACGCGTGAAAAGTCAACATGGCGGGGGGTGGGGGGGCATAGACCGACAAAATCTAGTTTTGATGGAAAGCTTTTAAAGGGGATGGATGAACGAAAGCCAAACGTAGTGGAGCCATAGAGATAGCACTCTGTTCGTAGGTGAGAAATACTCTTTCGCGTGTTAACATCATATGTTGTTCTTCGTCGTTTTCTATGAAAAGACACATCGCACAAACTCTATCTAACCCCAAAATTTAATAATTAGACCTTTCCAGTACGGTACAAAACGGCTATAGTTGGGTTTCCAACGAAAACGACGAAGAACAACTTATCCTGTTAAGAAAAGAAAGCCAATTGTTTCACCTACGCCCAGCCTTGACAGTTGAGGCGAAAACTAACACTATGGCTTTAGTGACGACAAAGCAAGTTTTGGCGTAAATAAAAAGACACTGAAAGTGTCGATGATCTAAAAATTGGAAACATTTCTATTTTTCATAGTGGGTTTTTGTCGATTAGTCCGATATGGACTGCTTTTAAACAATATTTTCATGGTTTAAGACACTTCTTGAATGGTTTACTACGAAAACAGGGCTAATTTTAGTAGCACGTTCTTTGGAAAGGAAAATTCAAAAATACTTTTATGGCCAACCTATCCACTGGATAGTGGGAGACTTCTTATCACCATCTTTTGATGGGACACACGTACAGATAGTAGACGTATACTTCCAATTCGATGAAGTAACTTTTATTTTCAGAATTACGAGAAATTGGCTGATCAATACAGAAAAGGACCGTACATGATTTATTTTTACGGCACATATTTGTTGCCTTGGCTTATTTTACATTCTTTAAATAATGTCAATCTCGTTTTTATGAACGCCAAGGATTTGCAAAAAGGCCTCCTGAATATTAACCTTACCAGATGGGGGAATGAACACGATAAGAACTCCTTTGGCATTGCAAATGGCGTAAGTAAACGATAATGGTCTTCACGAAACGTACGTACTAAATGAGGGTACTATAACTGGGGCGCGTAACGCGAGACCTCTGACGAATTACGAGTGAATCGTTTGGAACAAAAGGCCATTGAATATTCTCGAGCGAGTTATAAACGAAACTTGCTTGTTAAAATTCCAACTCTTCAAGTAGCGTGATCGCGAGAGGTTCAGTTTTTAGCTACACCTCCCCTATGGGGTGTGGTGTAGATATTATTTTCGATATTGCCGCGCCGTTGGAAAAGAAGAACAAGAGGTATCCTGACAGTCTGGATAGACGTGAAGTGATGGTCAATCGAGTACTCGGTAACCGCGTACAAATGTAATTCTTAACCGCGCAAAAAAATCAAAAATAAAATGTAGAAAGGAGTCCGCGGCAGATGGCGCCAGGGCCTCTGCCTTTATAAAAGCTCCCGCAACTCTCAACTGTAGAGAAAGAAGGTACAATGCTTCCTTTAAGAACTCAAAAAGCGCTTACTTTTGAAATCTGACAAAAGGGCACTTCTATAAGTAGAACAGACAAATAACCTTAGGCTTTGCGTGTTTCAGTCAAATATCTCTTTTGGGGGAAGGGATTATTTACCTTGTTCTATATTTAGGACTTTTCCCGGAGGGTTGCGGCTTACATGGGATATTGTCAGTATACCTTTTCGAGGCTATTAAGTGACTTCCGCTTTCTGACCATTCCCTCCGAAGAGATGGATATCAATTTATTTTTAAAGTCACTGAATCTCTTCAACCTCCAGGTCTCATTCTAATCAATTTCACACGTAACTGTCGTTTGTCGCGCGCAGATAATTGATACAACGGTACATTTTTATACTTTGGACGATCGGTCGCCGATATATTTTCACTTATCTTCGTATTTTTTCCTTGATTCCTACGTAATATATTCGTCTGTAAAAACGGAAAGGGATGATACGGAAGTGCTATCAATCCAGGGACTCGGGGGCCTGGTTTGGGTTTTGGTGACTTTGTCGCTGCTCGCGGTGTCCGCCGTCTCTTCTTACATCGGCAATAGAAAGAAGATGCGCCGTGAAAGTCATTTCACTTCGTTCGCCGAATCACTTTGGATCCACGCGGCTGATATTCTAAACAATTGTAAGTGTCTGATTCGCAAGTCAATAATTACGACGAATTAAACGTCCCAGAAGTGTCTCTACTCTCTACTACTCAAGTCCAAACAGTAACTCCCTCTCCTCCGGCCTGGTCGTGCGCAGGGTTGGGACAGTGTTAGCATGGTGACAGATCCAAGTTGAGAGTACTGCGCTGTGTTCAGCAAACTGTTAACACGACCTCTTCGTCCGGCTCCTAGAGGTGCAGGGCGGGCCGGTTCCCCGGGTCGCGTGCATCTCGGGGTCTTCCATGGGTCTCTTCCGCGCGCGACGTTCTTGCGCTCCGCGTTCCCCAAACGCTTGGGTCGTTCAATTTGAGCCACGGTTGCATTGCTGGGGCTGTATGGCACAGCTGTACGGGTTTTGGTCTGCCAATCCAATTCTCCACCTTCCGCTGCCTTAGTCCCACTGCGTGTGTGTGTGGGAGCTTTGGCTCTCCTATGGCCTCGTTTCCCTTTCCGATCGTGATTTCGCTAGCGTCACTTTGCGGACACTTGATGCAATGGCGCAAATTGGAGAGGGTAGTAGGTTCCGAGATCACGGTACGCCCCCTCAACAATTTACTGAAGTCCTAAAAGTGTAGAAGTTTGTAGAGGGCTGATTATAGATTGAAGAATATCTACTATGCGCTTGAAATTCAAGAAAAAGTCTCGTAGGTACGCCAAAGATACGCGTAGAAGTTGTCCAAAAGATAGGTCATTACAGTTAGATGGGTTTCGTTAGGAATTATAGTTACTCGTATGTTTAATCTAGAGGGATGAGTAATTGAATCCAGTAGCCAAGTAATTCTTAGCAATTTTTTTTATCAGCCATGGTGGGTGAAAAGAAAGTGGCAGTACCTTTGATGTATACGCGAGCCTGGTGGCTCTTGGGAGTAACAGCCATAATTCAATTTTGGTGCGCTGGCTTGAAGAGCAATCTTCTCGTTGATGACTTGTTACTCATCGATTCTTTGGAGGATTTGATGTCCAACCCAAAAATTATTTGCTATTTTCCGCCAACTTCACGATTACTTAAATTGTTCGAGGTAACCTTTAGCCAGAGTGAGGTATAGACCGAATCACGATAGATAAAAATTTTCATGGGATTACGAAGGTGTTAAATTAACGAGGGTTCTACACGCGCGGCTAAAGCTGGTTTAAGGATTCAAAAGCTGGTTTAAGGATTCAAAAGCTGGTTTAAGGATTCAACTAAAACTGGTTGCGCTCTTTCACTCCACTTGGTCTCTACCCATTCTGTCTTTAGAAACGAGACAATCACGCTCTATATTTACTCTCCCCAGCTTACTGATAACTATTGCAGGACGAAGATTCAAAATACATCAATTTGAAGCAGCAGCTTCGAAGAAATGGAGAGGTTCATTGGCAGTTGGACGAGAAAATGATTGATAAATTTGCTAGCGGGAAAGCTGTAGCAGTCGACGAAGGTACCGCCATTCCGTTACCCGCCCTATTCGAGAAGCTCGAGCGAAAAAAGAGGAAACTGTACTTGGGAAAGAACAAATACAAACAGTTCTACGCGCACATGTTCTTCAACAAACGATTGCCTCGCGATATCAAAGAGAGAATCGACTATCTGTAAGAAACCTCAGATAAAAGTTTTAAAGCGTGATTTACTTGTAACAAGAATCCATTCAGGTTCCATAAGAATATGGGAGCATAGCTTTAGCCTATGGTACCATCCTCCCAAACTTTGCAACAGAAGTTCGTCCGCAATTTTCACAACATTTGTACGCTTAGATCTTTTTTCGGTCGGCTCCATTTTTATTACCCAAAATATTATGTCAAGGTCGTTAGTGGCGCGATGTCAGGTGCGATTTACTTGAAAAATCGATTCGAAGCGGACGAACTTTTGCTACAAAGTTTGGGAGGATGGTTATTGAATCGCGGCCCTCCCATATTCTTACGAAACCTGAATGAATTCTTGCTTGTAATTATAGAAATGAACGGCCATATCTGCGCGACGTCAAATTTTGAAATTGAAGAAATTCAAATGAGGCTGAGCAAAGAGTCGCGGAATCGCGTGGCGCGCCACTACACAATTTATTATACGAAATATAGAAATTAAGTAATTACTTAACTGATTACTTACTTACGCTGATTGGTGGAAAGGTCTCTGTAGCGAAATTAAAACACGCATTTAAGATATAAAACTTTGATAAATATAGATTAATTACTTCCAAATTATGAAAAAATTCGGTGTTTCATATTTTAAAGGGATCTGATAAAACACAATTTTATCTGATAGTGTCCCTTTAAGATAAAATTAAAGAACGTTTTTTTATTAGCGCAACAAGAGTAATTGAAACGAGCCAGATGGAGCCCCATTATCGAAAAGACAAGTTCTATAGAAGAGGAAAAGTATTGGAATCGGATAATTCGATATCTTTCAAGCCACTGAACCTCGTGTATCTGACCCACGTTTTTCGTCTTTGGATTATCGGCCTATCATTGGCAACAATAACCTTCTTCTTCGAATATTTCGGGAATGATGGTTGGCGAAAAAGGTCCGTATTGATTTCAACTTCTTATCACCACTTTTAGAATAAATGTACTTTTTAAGAAGCGGAAAGAGAAACTAGTCGTTTCTAGTGCAGGCGTTTTTCTTTGGACTCTCCGACTACTATGGGAGCACTCTGAAAGCCATAGATGCAATTTTGGAGTACACCGGGAAAAATCCGAGCAGTCCGAAGAAAAACGCCATTGAATTCCTTCTTTGCGGATGACATTTTCCCCTTTGAACGAAGAATGCAAAAAGACGGATAAACACAGAGAGGAATGTCGTATGTAAAACACGCAACTTGGCGCCACGACTTCCCTTGGGCTGGGCGACAATAGACGATTCCATAAAGTCTCAACCTTGAAAAACGCTAACATCTTCCGTAGAAACGAGTTCTATTTAACGGCTATTTTTGTTAGTTTCAAGGCTGGCAAACGTATAGAAAATGCTATGCTTTGAACCAACCTTGAAAAAACGCTAAATTTTCAATATAAACGGGTGGATCTTTTTAACGGCTACTTTATCTGTTTCTACATTATTGTATATGTTACTTTATAAAACCATGGGCCAAGAAACGATAAATCCAGGACATGACTCTAGCGTCTACTAAAAGAAACAGGCTACGTCATCACCGTACCGTGATGACGCGTTTTTTGGGATCAAATTTGTACAGTCAAAGCTATGGCGTTTTGGGAGCAAAGTGACGTCATATGACGTCACACGCTGTAAGAAGGCTGTTTGTTTGGCCGACCGAGAATTTTATACCCTCAAACGGGGAAGAGTCATGTCCTGGATTTATCTTTTCTTGGCCCATGATAAAACCATCTATTCGCAGTATCCCTGGGCTAAATCGTTAAGATGTTCATGAAGCGGTCTTTTTCTAATAAAATTTTTCTTCTTTTCTGGATTCAATGATAGATTATTTAGGACCATCTACAAGATTTGCAGAAAGATAGCGGCGAACTTAGAACCGTATTCAATGTAAGACCACGTCCGAAGTATTTCCTACGGAAGACATTCTTCAACACGGCGTATCAATCAGCAGCTCAGCTTCCTCAACATTTTCTCACGACTCTATAGAGCCCTGGCTTCCCGCTTACGTATTGAACTTAAGCCCCGTTTTCAAATAAGATTTTTCAAGCTTTTGCTTTCGGTTTTTTTATCGATTGCTGCCGAGCTTAAAATGGAAAAAAATTAAATATCAAACTCATTTAGATATCCGCTTCTCCGGGTAAAAAAAAGCTCTTTGAAAAGGAAAGCCGAGATTCGAATCTTATATGAAAACAACGAAAAGTTTAAGCTTCGATTTATTAAGCTTTTTTTGAAGAAAAAGGTGGATTTTTATCGCCAGTTTACGATTATTGATGATCGAACCGAAGACCAAAATACCACCGATCGAGGGACTGACTACTCCAAGTAATTGGTGTACAAACCTGTAGCTTTGACTGCGCTAAAGTGATTAACTAAATTGGTATTTAGCATTACCAAAGGTTGATGTCAGTTACGGGAGTGGTTAAACCCCTCACCACCCATTTTTAAATGTTTACCAGTGAAATTGTAATCCAACTGGGTGTCGTGTGGCTAGCATTTTTGCATGGCGACAAGAGGCTCCGGGTTGTATTCAAGCTACTTCAAAACCTTTGGCGTTGAGTTTTCAAAGGGGTTTTCCCCCGAGTGCTTCGGTTTGCCCTTTCCACGAAAACTCACGTAGGTTAAGGGTATTTAGTAAGCGTAGGGTGGCTCGTGGCGGTATGTAGGTTGTATAGCGCTTTCCTATATTAGCGATTCTCCAAACAGCGTTACCAAAAAAGCGTTCATGCGAAACAGCTTTATCACGCGAGCGGATTTTCAAATTATCGATTACGGTAACAGCAGGTATTCAAAATTCATATCAGCGGATCCGCGTATTTAAAACGACGGTATTGTCTCCTTGTGGAATTAACAGTATTTAAATGAATTTTACCCGCAACAAGAATAAAAGATTAAAAAAGTTTCGTATCTATTTTTTAGCAAAAATCCGTAAGTATTTTACTTTTTCAAATTTTAGATCAAAAGGTTTGTGTTATAAATACGACAAGGATTTTGTATTCTAACTTTTTTTTTTTAAATACGGCGTGGCTATGAAACGGTCACCTTAGGTTACTTTTTAAGGTAAGAAATCCGTTTTCTTTTTAACAAATTGTCTTACTTATTGGTATTATGTTGTTTATGGTACTTCAAGTATAATTATCCCTAGATTTTTTACTTAGAGTATATAATTTTGTTATTTTGACATTAGTTTTTAGTAATGGATTTTGATTATGAATATATAATAAAATTAATTTTCTTTTTACACAAACGTCTACATTAATTTATGATACACCCCTTAGAACAACTTTTTCATAAATTTTACATTATTTATTAATTTTATTTGGCAATTTAATACTTAATTACGTTACCCTTATAAATTATATAAATCTTGTCTCAATTTAATCACTATTCATTATCTTATCCCAGGAGTGATAGAGGTGGTCTCTAAATAAGGGCAACGGTCCAGATACCGTACGAGAACGTAGCCAAACGCAAACGAGCGTCATCTAAATAATAAAACGATAGAAAGAGAACCGTTGCGACATTCGCTTTTATGAAATTGTTATTTTGACTATCGCTGTTATGAGAGAGTTTTATTTTGACAATCGCGGTTCTGAGACACCGCTGTTTTGATATAGACGCTGTTCTGACACCGCTGTTTTGCAAATCGCTGACGTACCTACAAACCGTTAATGGCATCTCCTACTTCCACTCTACGCTCTCTAAGTACAGTTCGAGGATATCCCTTCTCTAGAACCGGCTTAAATTAATGATATTATAAATTGATAATCGATGTTTGGAATCGCCGAAAAACCTAATTAATGACGACTGATTCGTGGATTTATCAATTACTCGTAACGTTAAATGTAAATTGTTGTTAATTAAATTATTTTAATTTGTCACTTTTAATTATCATTAAATATTTATTGTTTGAATCTGATAAAATGTTATTCGATCCAACAGGTCTAATTAGTCAACCGCTCAATATACCTTCGCAAGCTTGCTTAGAGTTAAATTCAACAAAGAATAAACGTTTCTTTGTGGATATTAAAAATAAAACCGTGAGCTAAAAAACTGATTGCTCGTAATCGTAGAGTAGCCGAATTATAAAGATTTGCTAAGCCTAAATACTGGATACAATATTTGAAAAATGCTACTCCCGCATTGATAATCCTTTCCGGTGGATTTCAGGTATACGGTATTAGTATCGATAATAAATAAGGCGGTTAAGCCCATAAATTAGCTTCACCTCTCTTAATTGCTCTTTCTCTAACAATATGTGTCCCTTCACGGGTTTGAATCGGGTTATCCGTTTTTTGGAAAATATTTAAAAGAAAACTTTAAATTTCATGTGTAATTGAGCACTTGGCAGGATATGAAGTCCAACTCAAGTGGTATTTAATCCCTAGACCTTTCATTGTGAAATATATAAAATTAACCACATTTCTACGTATTGCGATTTAAATTCAATCGCCTCGGTTTATTCGAGTACTCTACCATAAAGATCGTGAGAAAGAGGTCTCTAATCAACTAAATATAAGTGAGAAACGATTGCCGAAACAATAGAAGACGACACCATCGCGAAAACGAGTGGGGTCGCCACAATTTTAACCGCTAACGTAAACCACCCATTGGTGCGGTGCATCTACGAGTACCCTATCTGTAAATCTCGCTTATATAGGCCGAGAAGAGATATATTATTAAAGTTAAAAAATCAAATGATAAGAAAATCTTGCCTACTTTATTAATTACGGTGAATTTAATGGGATACTCATGATATAACATAATAGTCAACATTAGACGGATAAAGAGGGCTACCCTAGTAGAAGAACCCAGTGAATGCAATTTTCAGTTAACCATAAAAAATGCCATTAAAAAAAGCTTATCTACTGTTTAATAAATTAAATTTTTGTTTATCAATTTAGAACCAGTTAATAAAGCTCGGCTAGGTTTACGTTTTACCCTTTTCGTAACCCATTCAGCCACTTTCCTCTCTATTTACCTTATCAATCTTTCATTATTGAAATCTTTGTAAATTTTGAAATTAAAATTCTCAATTTACAATTAAAATGGATAATCTTATTAGAGACGTAACGAAGCTTTGACTTCGGTGATGGTTACAAGGTCAAAGACTATTTTCCTTTTCGCTTGCCTTTTAGAATCAAGAAAAATATACACGCAACAAAACGGAAGGAATTTCCGACTTTCTTAACCTTTATTACCATATTTTTCTATTTTATTGACTGAAAATGAATCTTTACTTACAGAAACTGAAATCTCCACGCCAAATAGCCGTAACTGAACAAACTAAAATTACTACGAGTATTAAAAATTGTGACGTTGTAACGTGCCAAATTACAACTTTACACGACACGGAAAAACTAAATTTAAATAATTTAAAATTCGGCTGCAACGGGTGTCCAACTGGAAGGTCATTTCGCCAAATAGGTGGCGCTCCTTCCTCGTAAATTTCTGGAATATTCCAGCTGGACTCCCTGTTCCAAAGTTCCACCCCCTTTTTTTCTTGTATAAACAAGAGATCACGATGAAATGATAAAAAAGATTGATAAAATAATTCAATTCAGATAGATTGACGAGAGATTGATAATAGATTGTTAACTGTTTTCCGCGTTCTAAAAAAGTCAAGATTTTAGAAAAAAAAAAGAATCAATAACCGCGTCTAACCTTTTGAAGAAAAAATATGCATACTTGACATTTAAACAAACTAAGCTAGAAAAGACTAATTTTTCTTAAATCTAATAGGGAATTTTTTTATTGTTATTATTATTATGGTTTTATTTGAGTACGTAACGCCGCATTGGGCTTGTACACAAACAGCGGTAGAATTACATTGAACAAGAGGGTCAAGCCCATAAGAATAGCTACACCAATGACACTTGAAACCAATGACTTCATTTTTCCACTTTTCACTTTTTCACTTTCCACTTTTTCATTTTTCCACTTTTTCATTTTTCCACTTTTTCATTTTTCCACTTTTTCATTTTTCCACTTTTCATTTTTATATCTAATCATTATTAATTTATCTTGTGAACGCGGCTTTATATCTAATATTTATTTATTTTCAACTTATAAACCCATGTGAACGCGCCTTTATATCTAATCTTGTTATTTTCTACTTATAAACCCGTGTGAACGCGCCTTTATATCTAATCTTTATTAATTTATCGTGTTAACGCGGCTTTATATCAAATCTTTATTAATTTATCGTGTTAACGCGGCTTTATATCAAATCTTTATTAATTTATCTTATGAACGCGGCTTTATATCTAATATTATTTATTTTCTAATTATTAACCCGTGTGAACGCGCCTTTATATCTAATCTTTATTAATTTATCTTGTGAACGCGGCTTTATATCAAATCTTTATTAATTTATGTTATGAACGCGGCTTTATATCTAATATTATTTATTTTCTAATTATTTACCCGTGTGAACGCGCCTTTATATCTAATCATTTTATATTTTCAACTTATAGCCCGTGTGTTATTAATTTTCTAATTATTAACCCGTGTGAACGCGCCTTTATATCTAATCTTTATTAATATATCTTGTGAACGCGGCTTTATATCTAGGCATAATATTATTTATTTTCTTCTACGCGAGCTTCTACGCGAATGCTTGATTTTTGCGAATTTCGTCATTTCCAACGGCGGCGACGGCGGCAAACCACCGAATGTAATAGCTACACTTTTGGTGTAGCTAAAAAACAACAAATTGAGACAGTGGTTTTGATAATTTATAAATTTATTATCGCGTATCGATTATTTGGGATTCAATCAAAAAGTTTCAAATTAAACTTTGTATCACTTCTTTAAAATTGAAAGGGTTTAAGAACTCTGTCGTAATAAGTCATAATGGCTTCTCTGGCGCCAGACCAGGCGTGTGGACCTTGCAGTCGGTATTGATAGCCAGTAATGGGTCCGAAGAAACAATTATACCAGAGAGCGGGATCCTTGAACAACATAGATATCAAATCGGGCTTGGCGCCGATTCTCGAGGCCAAGTCATCCATGTAAGGAATGAAGTCAGTGTACCAAATTTGTCGTTCACCGGGAGCGTACGTTTTCCTGTTGAATTCATCCTTGTTTCGAATATCATTTTTCATTTCCTCTATCGTTGGTAAATTGGCCTTTCCGGCAATGACCGCGGCGAAAAAACGACCTTGCAATTCGACAAACGGGAAAACCCCTCCGAGAGGAATAGAATAACCGATGAAACCCAATGTACCATCGCCGTGATCCGGAGGGAAAATACACTTGAATAAATTGAGGGAGGAATCTGTCCAAAATTCTTCTTCGGCAATGTCCAAAAAGGGTAATGCTGGTACGTATCCGGTTCCCAGAACTATAACGTCCAACGCAGTGCGCTAAGGAAAATTGTAATTTATTCGTGTTAAATGCTAGATAATGTGTTAATGCGCATATTAGTTTACTAAAAAGTGAATAAATCACAAAGAATAAACACGAGTTGTATATAGCAACTTCGTTTTAAAAGATTGATATTGTAAGACTACCCCTTAGCAGGAAGGTTTCGGTCCTCAATCGCGGGTCCCCATTTGCGCAGTTTACCTTTTGTAGGAACTAGCCTAGCCTGGGCAAAATTAAAACTTCGCAAAATAAAAACTGCGCTTGGTAGACGTGGCTTGGTAAAGTTGGCTTAATCTTTACTAACTATGACCAAGAATAGATTCAACCCAAGAATATCGAACCGTACGCTATACCTCTGGTATAACGCTAGTTTCGAGCGGGTGGAGCTTACTAGATTTGACGTTATATGCGTTATGATTTTCACCCTATCACGAGCTTTCGAGGTCCGCGACAGAGAGCTAGCTCTGCCGGCAGCGCCTATCCCCGCAGCCTGATATCCCCCCGCACTTATCGTAGAAAACAGCCAACCGCTTCCTGCGCACGTGACATGAGGCGCGGCGTAAGACCTCCGTAGGCTCCATCCGCTTGAGACTAGCGCGCGGACAAAGGTATAGCTCTTCCATATTCTTGTGTTGAATCTATTCTTACTATGACAAATATTTCGCATATTATGATAATTTACTCGCCTTTTCGTCTCCTATAAAATGTATGCCATCTTCCAGTACTTCCAATACACCCTTTTTTAGCTTGATATCCCCGGTAAGAATCTTGTGCGGCAGCTCGTCATTGAGGGTCGGGGTGTTTTCCAAAGGCCCGTGCTTCGGTTCTATGCCGTACACGCGGTGATCCAGCATAGCATTTATGCCTCTTAATAGGTACTTATTAAAAAGATATTTGGGAAAGTATTGAGCCGTTTGCATAAGCGCGCGACTGAAAATTTTAAGATCATTCGGCAATCCTCCAGCTCCGGGACGTCCAAAAATCCAAGTACCTTTTCTCGAACTAATGAAGACCTGAGAATTAAATAGAAAATATCTTTATCGATTTCTGATCGTGTTCATTAATTCTAGCAATAACAAATTGTGACATAGTTTTTTAGATCATGCTCAATCGGTGGGGTTATATGTTCCAATCGAGCAGTTTCTCTTTGCGCGGATTTGCACTTGCGCAGTTTTTAGTCTCGAAGTTTTCCATTTAGGTTAGGTTAGTGCTTACAAATAAGTTAATGGTAAACGGGCATAATAACTGTATGGCCTTAAGCTCCATACAATTTTTATGCCCGTTTTAAGACAAACCGAAATGTAAGATGCTTTAAGCAAGGGTGAGACTAAAGGCCGAGTAGGTCTTAAGAGAAAGCTTTAGCCTCATGAATCAATCATCTTAAAATTATACCTCGGACGCTACGGGCGCTATATCCACGCCGATATCAGCGCCAGAATTTCCAATTCCTATCACGGCTACTCTTTTGCCTTTGAATTTCTCGGGCGTTCGATACGATGCCGAGTGCAAAACTTCGCCTTTAAACTTTTCCAGTCCGTTGATTGAAGGACGAAAGGGTTTATTGCATTGTCCGGCGCAGATCGCGACCGCGTCAAATTCCGCTCCGCTTACGACCGAGGTGTTTGTATCCATCACTTCTACCGTCCATCTTTTGACGTTACCAGTACCGTAATTTTTATTTTCCCTGGCTTTAAGTACTTTGTGATTGAATTTGACGTGTTTCTTCAAGTCGAAGCGCTCGGCGTAAGACTCGAAGTAATTTTGTACCAAGTTGTGTCGCATGTAATTAGGGTAATGGTCGGGTGGAGGGAAGTCGCTTATGGCCGATACTTCTTTGCTGGAGTTCATGTGAGTGCAACCATTTACTACGCTTCTTTCGTTCTCCGGGCTCGTGTCTTCGCGGTAACACCATAATCCACCTACAGTGTCACCTAGTTCGTAAGCTACGACATCCAGGTTTTGCTCCAGGCACGCCTTTACCATCGTTATCCCCGCCACTCCGGCACCAATTACCGCCACACTTTTCTTCATCTCCTGTAAGGATTAAAAACAAATTTGTGAGATTCTAAAGAGTCTTAGTTTCTTGAAATACCATAACTCGTAAATATTTCTACTATACAAAAATTGCCTAGGAAATAATTAACGTAACGCGACAATCTATAATTCTATAGAGCTACGTGGAATATACGCTGACTGTGGGACATTGCTAGCAACAACTAATCTTAGATTAGTTTCAATACAATTATCGTAATCAATAAAGTTAACAACATGTATTAAGCTTATTGTTTTGCAAAATGTTTAAGTCTACCATGAGCTTTAATGTTTTTTCTCGTTCACGATCGCCTGTAAACGTGGCTTAAGGTTTTTCTCTTATTGGTTTCCACGTCAACGCGGCTTAAGATTGTCTTTACTTTCTGGCTCCGGCGTCAACGCGCCCGCCTTAAGACTTTTCGCTTCCATGCTCACGTGTAAACGCGACTTCCTAACAATCCAACTTGTTTCTAAAATATATAAAAAAACGTCATCTTGTAATTATAATTTCAACGAATATTACGTTTCAATTTACTAAAACCACTGATCCAATAAGGCTATATTTCTAATAGCTTTAGTATCGCTATGAGCTGGTATATTTTCGGTCGAATGGGAAAATTTCGACGGGTAATAAGCCTCTCTATAAAATAATCTTGGAAACGGATAAAAGAGCCGTTTGTATTGAAGATGTAGCGTTAATTTCAAGGTTGGTTCAATGTATATGCTTTTCTATACTTTTTCCAACCTTGAAACTAACAAAAAGAGCCGTTAAATAGAACCCGTTTCTACGGAAGATGTTGCCTTTTTTCAAGGTTGGGACGTAGTCAGAATTTATATTATCATCCTATCCAAAGTAATTTTCAATAATATTCTTAGTAATGAATTAATATCATCTTACTTATATTTCTGTTGTTAAGGCGTACGGCAATGCGATACGTAATATAGAAGAATTAACAGGTTCACTTAATTCCCGGTAATATTAAATTTATTCCGCACCTAAATCTTTCTTGTTTTATTGAACCTTTCCTTACTGGTTCGTACGCGAATCAAATGGAAAATCTCACTTCACTATATTAATATCTAAAATAGAATAAGTTTTAATAGACTCGGCTCCGATATATGTTTAAGATTATACAGAAAGATATGATATATAATAAAACACTAAAATGACTGAGCGAACTATTTCATTTTATTGCGAGATAAGAGAGATGGAGAGAACCTTGAAAGTTAAAAGCCCTCCTCAATTGGAAATCATATAACATATAGGCACTTCACGTGTAACAGCTGCGTTTTTCATTGGGCATACAATACAGCGCATGCGGGATAGAAGCAGTGTAGTTTAACATCATGAGCTTAATTTTCTTTAGTCGGAATGAATATTACCATAAGTCTATTTTAACTCCAAGTACCAAACTAAGGAATTTCGCTGGATAGCAATGAAACGTTTCGTCAGGTCTAGCTCGCCACAGGATGAGTAAGAACAGAAGCCGATGAAACCCTCCTTTGAAGTCTATTACTCCCGGGTCTTTTCTACCCCTCTCTGTATGGGTTAGTTTCAAATATCGCGATTCGTACGCCTCCTAACGGTAGATATTTTCGGAGCGGGAGTTCGTCGAGCGAATATCTCTAGCAACCTTAGAGTTCGTCAACCAAACGTCGTCGTATGTGGAGAGAGAGAATTTCCAATTTTCCGTAGACCGGGGGGTACGAAGTAGGACCACTCCGATATCGTAAAATCGTGAATTTTACCCATACAGAGAGGAGCGCTACATGGAACATTAGAGTAGTAGATTTCAAAGGAGGGTTTTATCGGCTTCCGGTAAGAAGGCAACTAAACCTGTTTATTTATTTATTTTTTAATTGCGAGTTATGACCGAAATAATGGTATTACAAAACAAGTTTTCTTCCTTTTAAACAACTTTCCTTTATTGTGTCAATACAGATAACGATGCTTAAAAGGCTACCTCTTCTAACAGACCTCAGATCGTGATTTCAGAAGTCAGAACGTACAGTACTAAGTATCTACCTCTACCTCCGTAATTTGGTTCCTACGAAATAGAAGGGATAACTGATTTGTACGAAATTAAAAGCTAAAGTGATTCCTTGGATTTGAAAATGGTTCGGGATTTAGCACCTTGTAAAGAGTGGTTAAAGTCGTCGTGATTCGTGGTATAGGTCTTACCCGGACAGAGATACGTCTCATATATAGATAGCATTGTCAGCTGGTTACTTAGAGATAATAGTGGACTTTTGATAATATGATAGAATCTCAAGGACGGGTTAGATTTGTTGCAAGAGTGCGAAACATCGAATAAAAAATTATCTGTTCATTAATGATAACAAAGAACTAGAGACTGTATTATATTCTTCGCTCCCTAACTCCAGGGGCACAAAAGTGTTTTTAAGTGATCACGTAAATATTTTACTAAGGATGGAAAACCATAACTTAACGCGCCTGCGCAAACAATTTCACTATTTGATATTCTCTCAAACTTTTAAAATTCTAAAATGGCTTGCTTTTAATAATGATGCTTTTACAATGGTTTTCGAATATATACCATCGATAATTATTTCCATTATTACACAGTTATGAAACAAATCAAACACTAAATTATATATATATATACATAATCAAGAATTTATTGTTGGCCTCAATTTCGCTATATTTTACAAGCATAGGCATTAATGGTAATTTTTACTCTTAAGAGCCTTTCGATTCGCTTTAAAAATTCACTTCGAACAGCCATAGTGATTACGATCATTTTGAAAGTTTTTCTGGACCATTTAAAAGGACCCCAAAATTGTTGCAAAGCGGACGACAAAAATGGGACCTACGTATTATTAAACCAATGAGCGGAATCAAAACTATCCAATAAACTTAATGTCACTAAATCAGCTGCAAAGTTACGTGATTTGCATAAAGAGAATTGTATTTACTCACTTTTTTTTACTGTGTAAATTAATTGTTAGCTAGGTTTTGACAAAAGAGCTGTTCAGTATATTACCTTAAACCCTTGCTTAAACTAATAGCACTTAATTGGGAGTTTTGGACTTGAAAGAAAAATAGGCAAAAAACTCCTTCAAATGGTTAGAAGGGTTATGAGAAAGTAGGCGATAATATCTGGCTGTGGCCAAAAAATGCGGTCCAAATGATCTGAAGGTGAAGAAAGTAATCGAAAGTAGTTTTGATTAGAAAATCGAAGAACGGACAATTATAAAGCAATTGGCGAAACTTGGAAAATACACGACAATATTGGGAAGTTAAAAAATTAGAATTTACTTTCCCCGTAAATACCATTGTGAAGAACAAAGTGAATTACAAAAACATCGAATATTCTTTGTACATTTCCATTTGTCACCAGTTCACTTTCATTGGATTTCGAAATAATCGTAATTCCAAAAAGGGTTAGTTATTTAAACTCTTGTGTCACCGCGTGGATCGGAGGATTATTTTTTAAATTTTGCACATCGTTAATGTAAGACATGATGTGAAAATTAGAGTGGCTCAAAGAATCCACGAAATTTTTGTTTACGTGTATTGTAGACACAGAGCGTAAATTTTGTTGCGAAGAAGCGAAAGCTTAGTGCCGCGAACGCTGTCACAAACCCAGAAAGTGGAGTGTGGATATAGCTTAAAGAAGGCGTTGTACGCTTTACGAGCTTTTGAATCAACCCATCCAGTTAGCAAATTATGAAGGTGTGACTATCACTTTAGGCTTGATAAACTTAATTGTTACTTAATTTTCATTCAAGACGTAATCGTAATCTCATCCATTGCAATATATTTAATATCCGACGATAATGCTATATTTTTTGCCCCACTCAACACGTTAAAAGTGGATATTTCGAATTTATTGAAGACACTTCAAAAACGCGAGCTTTAATTTATAATAGCCTTCATCTAAAAATAGTCGTTCTTCAAAACTATCTTTTACTCAGCTGTCAATTTATAATTTAATCTCGAGTTGTTCAAACTACCAGAAGCCGATGAAACCCTCCTTTGAAGTCTATTACTCCCGGGTCTTGTCTACCCCTCTCTGTATGGATTAGTCTCAAAAATCGCGATTCGTACGCCTCCTATAATGGTAGATATTTTCGGAGCGGGAGTTCGTCCAGCGAATATCTCTAGCAACCTTGGAGTTCGTCAACCAAACGTCGTCGTTTGTGGAGAGAGATAGAATTTCCAATTTTCCGTAGACAGGGGGTATGAAGTAGGACCCCTCCGATCTCGTAAAATCGTGAATTTTACCCATACAGAGAGGCGCGCTATATGGAACATTAGAGTAGTAGACTTCAAAGGAGGGTT
This sequence comes from Odiellus spinosus, assembly GCA_963920705.1. NCBI lineage: Eukaryota > Metazoa > Arthropoda > Arachnida > Opiliones > Phalangiidae > Odiellus > Odiellus spinosus. Next base: position 34,020,729 of record OY987226.1, read on the forward strand.
TCATCGGCTTCTGAAACTACTAATACAATAAGTTCTTCAGTCACTCGTCGATAGAAACTTTTGTTCCCCATAGCAACTTTGAAGATAAACAGATGCCTGTCAAATCGTAAAGGCTCGGCTTTATTTGATTCCATCTCGATTTCGCAGCGCGTACAAAACCGAGGCTATCCTTAAATCAATAAGATTTAATTTTAAAAGCCAATTGGAGTCAAACTGACTCACGTAACAGAGTTAAGATTTTGATCATTGCGGAGTTTCGTTACGCGCCAGACTGTCGGATAAAATGGATACAACTTCGTTTCTAATATTTGCTTGTACTGTGTTGTTTGTTCTACTGATAAAGAAATTGTTATATAAAATTCGCTACAAACTACCTCCAGGACCTTTAAGTCTACCGTTAGTAGGTCACCTTCCTTTCATTGATCCTGACCGGCATTTGTATTTGCACAACCTTAGTGTTAAATATGGAAATGTATTCAGGTAAGATATTATTACGATTTTAATAGTGTTACAACCTAAGATGAGACCGTGGTAACTAGGTGTTATTTTCGATTCAGTTCAGTTATAGCTTTCAAGTTAATTTAAACAATAATTTTTACCTTTTACATATCATTCAAACGAAGGTTAAAATATAAAAAATAGAGACCAGGTTTTAAAATCTAGATTTGGCAAGATTGGACAACCCGATTCTCTGAGGTAGTTTAAGCATTAAAGGTACTAGGCTGTGCGCGTAAGGGAGAGCATTTTAAAGGATCAAAATTCAGAGCAGATTGGACCTTTTAGCTCTAGTACATCGCTAAACTCCGGAGCACATGAACACGCATTCGTAAGACGTAAAAGTCGCTGAGTCGAATTCTTCTACGGCAAAAAAACAAAGCGTTACAAGTTTTTTTATTTAGTTCTATTGAAGCTTTCTACCGAATTAAGTTTTTATAAGATTGATAATGGTATCCTAGCAAACTTCCAGCGTGACATTGTGTTGTAACTCATTGATAAAATACACTCCCAATCGGTGAGGTATTAAAAACCATAATAAAACTAAATTACCTTTGTTAAGACCGTTTAACTACGCGAAATTAGGCCCATTCTTAGGTTGTAACTGTGTGAAATATTTAAAAAGTGGCCGAGCAAGCGAACGGTTTTTATATATCCATAAATCCAACCTTGGTAAGGAGACAAAATTTAACACGGAAGAAACATCATTTTAATCTTAGTGAAATAAGACCAATTTGATAGGCAAAACTCGATTTAATGGTTTATATTCTCAATGTGCAGTTTATACTTGGGTACCCGTCTGGCGGTTGTGGTTTCTGACTACGAAACCCTGAAAGATATTGGCAACCAAAATGCCTTCACAGGGAGACCCCCGAAAATCGTCGAATTTAACAAGAAAAATCCAAGTGAGTCTTGTAACAAAATTTTCGCAAAATTGGTAATTTTTGAAGATTTGTGTCGATTGACCAATCGGCCAATAACACTCGCACTCGAGGGGCAGACACTTACGACCACGGTCCAAAAGCTCGCGAAATAAAGTTTTTAACAAGCCATGACGTAAATTGCTTTTAAAAAACAACTTTTTCCATACTGTTTTATTAGTCAAACGAGAGTTATGGCCTATTGGTTTATGACCAATTGTCGCCAAATTTTAGACATAATAGTTTTAATAATATTTAGACTCGAAATTAAAATTCTAGGTTTTGGAGAAATGTCTGGTAATGATTGGAAAGAACAACGGCGTTTCATGTTATCGTCTTTACGGGAATTGGGCATGGGAAAAAGCTCGGGAGAATTCTTGACCTCGACCCAAGTTGAAAGGTTTTTGGAATCACTGAAAAACTCCGGTGGCGAAACGGTCAACATTCGAGACATTCTTATGCCAGTAACGAACAATATCATTTTCTCGATGATGATGAGCAAGGAATTCAACATGAACGAGCGAATCACTCAAATTGTTAACGGCTTTCAATCGAATTCCATGGATTTCTTCGATCAAAGAAGCAGACAGTTCTACTATCCTTTTTTAAGCAAGATTCTAGAGGTCTTTGGAACTAAAATTAAATCCGCCATGAAATCCATCACGGACTTCGAAAAAGAGTTTGAGTAAGTAAGAACAAGAAAGAAAATCACTCGGATTTCGATTAATTCCCTTTTATTTCGATAGTCAAGTTGTACGAGACCACGAGGCCTCGTTTAATGAAAATTCTAAAAGGGATTTCATTGACTATTACCTAGAGGAAGTAAAACGAAAGGAGCTTCGAACTTTTACGAGTACGTTTTCTGTTCGTAAAATCATGAATTTAAAAGCCCATTCACGTCTAAGGGCTATGACAGTGGATAATGTTCCAATTGCGCAGTTTCCGTAAGAGAATTTACACACAGATTTCATTTAGGTTATAATAGTGCCTACAAATACAATAATGGTAAACTGTACAAATGGAAAACTACGCGTGTGAACACAAATCTTGACATAGGTATAGTTATAACAGAAGCCGATGAAACCATCCTTTGATGTCTATTACTCCCGGGTCTTGTCTACCACTCTCTGTATGGGTTAGTCTCAAAAATCGCGATTCGTACGCCTCCTAACGGTAGATATTTTCGGAGAGGGAGTTCGTCCACCGAACGTCATCGTATGTGAAGAGAGGATTTCCATTTTTCCGTAGACAGGGGTATGAAGTAGGACCCCTCCGATCTCGTAAAATTAGTAATTTTACCCATAGAGAGAGGAGCTCTATATGGAACATTAGAGTAGTAGACTTCGAAGGAGGGTTTCATCGGCTTCTGGTTATTAGGATATATCAAATTGATGATATATCAGCGGCCAAGCGTACTTATTGTTCTTTATAGTGGTCCTGTCCGTTTCTGATACAGAGGTTAAACAACATATCCCTGTTTATAATCGTACTAGAAATGAGTGAATTCAGCGTGAAAACTTTAATATATATATTTTTACTCCTAAAGGGGAATCTCTGATGGGAAATGCTGGAATTTTGACGATTATTGGAGCCGAAACGATTAAAACATCTCTCGAGTTTTGTTTCATGAACATGGTCTTGTTTCCCGAAGTGCAAGAAAAGATTCATCGAGAAATTATCGATGTTGTTGGAACGGAAAAGCTGCCCCAATGGAATGATCGAAATAACATGCCATATACCCAAGCCGCCCTACTCGAAATTTGGCGTTACTCAAACATTTTCAATGTCAACGATCCAAGATGGTAACAATTTACAGTCATATAATTATATACCACAATTATATTTATTTTCTTCTTAAACAGATTGAATTGATTTAGACTATTTCGGCCTATTTTTATTCCATCGGCCAATAACCCCACGCAAAAACGTCGCGAACACTACTAGAGCAGTCAGTTTCCATTGTTACGTGTATTTTTCAACATTGTGCTACAGGCAAATTATATCTCAGTTGTTTCCCCGAACGATTATAGACAACTACCTTGAGATCAAAGAGGATTCGAGTATAGAAACAGGCCTTACGTGGAGGAAAATAAGATCCGCCCCGGTTCATTTATATTAGGCAGTTCCCATTAGCGCACTTCCTCATTATTCAAAAACGGAAATATTGCGTATTTACTAGTTTAGGTTAGGTTAGGTCCGCTAACCATCACTTTAATAATAAATACTATGGCCGTTAGTGCTTTTAACCTACTTCTCAAGATCGGGTTAAAGGCCCTATCTGCTCTGAAACTTGCCCCTTTAAAATGCTCTTCCCTTACATACGCAGCCTAGCTTTGACTGTACAATTTGTTACATTCAACGTCGTCTGCTAAGCTAGAAAGGAAGGCGACTTTAAAGGGGATTTGAAAATCGCAGATAGTCCCTTTAAAACCCATTTTAGGATAGACATTGCGCTTGTCGGAAGTGCGCTTTTTATAACAGCGCTAATGGGGAAACCGCGCCTGATTGGAATGATCGTCAAAAATTTCAGTCATTATCCAATCAGAACGCTCCATTTTTTCCCATTGAAATAACATTATAGAGAATTGGTACTTGGATCCTCGTACACTCAGGCGATTACGAAATATAATATATATTCTTAAAGGGATGGCCATAAACTAATTGTTGGTTTTATGGTAATAATATTAAATTTATTCTTTGTATAGGGTCATGGAAGATAGTAAAATTGGAGAGTACGATGTACCGAAGGGAACTGTCGTTATTTTTTTGTTCCATTCCGTTCATCATAACAAGGAATTCTGGGGAGATCCCGAACGCTTCCGACCCGAAAGATTTCTCTCTGAAGATGGAAAGAAAATTGACCCCAAAAAATCAGAAAGAATTCTTACCTTCTCTTTAGGTAAGTTCGCGAATAAAATTAATTAAGAATTTTTCATTATTTTTAAATGTCACGTTTTTGGTGTTGAAATTAATTTCTTAAGTTTGTTAAAAATATTTATAAAAGTAAATATAAATGAGGACCAATCATATTTCAGCCTTCAAGAGTGCTTGTAATGGACTAATATTAAAATAATATGCGGGAGTTTGATGCCTAAGACCAAGAAACGATAAATCCAGGACATGACTCTAGCGTCTACTAAAAGAAACAGGCTACGTCATCACCGTACCGTGATGACGCGTTTTTTGGGGTCAAGTTTGTACAGTCAAAGCTATGGCGTATTGGGAGCAAAGTGACGTCATATGACGTCACACGCTGTACGAAGGCTGTTCGTTTGGCCGACCGAGAATTTTATTCCCTCAAACGGGGAAGAGTCATGTCCTGGATTTATCTTTTCTTGGCCCATGGTAAGACTTAGGCCATCAAACGAGGGTCTATTATTTTTATGTTAAGACATTACAAGCTCTGCACGTTGAAAGCTGAATAATATGTAAATTGGTAAATTTCATTTTTCTCACAATTCAGCCGCATGGTCTTAGATTTTTTAATCTTAGCTTTCAATTTTTGGTTTTAAGATTTGTTGCTAAATTTTTGCAGGAAAACGAAGTTGCCCCGGTGAGACTTTGGCCAAAGTTAACGTGTTCCTGTATTTTACGGCGGCGCTACAAAAATTCCGAATTTCGCCTCCAACTGGAGGTTTAGACACCACTATAAAAAAATCGGTGATGTATTCGATTCAGAATCCATTACTTCGCTTTGAATTAAGATGAGTAGAACTTAATTCACACGCAGGGGTAGGACAATTGCCAAAACCCCTTCCACTTCGGCCGAAATCCAAAATCTCCGAACGTACGTCTCTATAGACAATTAACATTTCTCTCTCAAAAACAGCTTAAAAATCTCTTCAAAAACTTCAAATCCTGTACAAAATAATAGCAAATATCCGACTCCTTGATGGATAGACATTCTATTTTTAGAGCAATTGAAATTAATTTTGACGCAATTTTCGTCATAGAGAATCGTCGAAAAAAATAATAGAAAAAATAGCAAAAATGGAAATTTTTTTTTAATTATTAGAAGTAGGAAAAGTACTCCTTTATATTTTTTACTTAAATGAAATGAAAAATTTTCGCTCAATCATCATTACAAATAACCTTGATATTTGTTCGTAGAAAACAAAATTCTTTGTTTTCAAAACTATATTTGTGACAGTATAATGCGTAGTTGCGCTTCGTATGATGGATGACTGCCAGAAATATAAATGTTATATTAAATATTAAATAAAGAGCGTTGAAATTCAAATCTAACACTTGGTTTTTATATTATTGATCATGGAATTCGTCTTAATCAATATCTTAAAGGTTTTTGGTAGTAAAATCATAAAGGGATTAAGGCACCGCTGTCTCTGACTCAAAATTTCATCAGAGGTAAATCACGCTTCAAGTTTACAACAAGGCATATTATGATCGGTATGTGGTTCTGAAAGTTTAGTTGACAGAGCTTTCGCCAGAGGAGAAAATCCAAAAATGGTCGAGATACGGAATTTGAAATCGCCCTCTCTAGCGGTTGAGATTGGAACTAAGTAGGCGGGACTAATATTGCACTAACTTTCTAGACGTTTACGGGGTGAAAATGTATCGACGGGAAACAACTCCCCCCTCTCATCGCAATTTCAAGTCTGATTTACTCTACAAAGATGTACTGGACCTGGCCACCTTTCTCTAAAAATTTCGGAATCAGACACACTTCATCGTCACCACAGTATGTTTCAGGCTGGGAAATAACTATTATTTTTGAACTGGACTTAAGGCCAGTAGAGCCCAAGCAGTTTAAAACTGGACATTGGCCAGTTACCATTTTTATGAGCTTGACAATCTGTCATTATGACGTAGAACTATGACGTCAGTATGACGTAGGCTAAGAAACAAAACAAAATTTAGAATTAATTAACTGGCCACAAGGGCAGTAGACTCCTAAGCATTTAATTTTTAAACTGGACTTTTGTCCAGTAAAACCGCCTTATTTTCCAGCCTTTTATGTTTTATAAACTTGCGGTTTCACCTATTCCAGGCTTTCTACTTGAATAGTTCCCATCCCATTTGAAAGATTTTCAAATGTCATTTGAGAGAAAGATACGTGTTTTTAGGCAGAATTCCAAATAAACAGACCTACTTATCCTGAGTGTGGAGCCGATACCGTGACCCCAGTTCAGAAACGGCTATAAAAAATTTCCGTGGTAGGATAAATATTTTGTGTCCACTGTCATGGTCCTGGTCGAAGGTTCGATTGCCATTAGTCCGTTACTGTCAAATAAATAAATCATTCGAATATTTTTTTGGGTTTTAAAATAGTTATACAATGTTAAAAGATCCGTAACTAATATTTACAATTGAATACGGCTAACGCATTCACGTTATCTGTCAAATACCCTTCCATTTATTCTCGAAATATCCTTGAAAAATATAATTGTGACTTAACAAAATAACTCGTTAAAAGAATTCAGCTTCGTAAGACGAGATATGTGTTCATTACAATCGCGCTTAACCATTTATTATTACATAAAAAAAAGAGCCGAGGTAAAATTAACTAGTATAGTGGAATTAAAAGACTTGTTGTTGAACCAAGGTTATATGTTTTAGGAAAGAAAAAAAAAATGAATCGACCTCGCAAAAATTAGAAAATTTTTCCGCGTTAGTATCTCTATATCGTCATGGATGAGAGTATAGTTCCGTGGTTAACGGCGTTGTCGGTTGCGTTGCTAACATTTTACGTTGTTAAACTATGGATGAAAGTGGCCCTATTTCCCAGGGGACCAATACCGTTACCCCTGATTGGAAATATGTTAAGTATGTGCATGTTTTTGTTATTATTAATTACATAATATTGGCTTAATTGGGTACACTAGGTAATGTGGCTCGAACTTTCTGTTAATTTTTCAGTTTTATCATTTTATAATTTATTTTTAAATACAATTATCTAAAAAAACTCTATTGTGAGTCTGTAAATTTTAAAGCGGTTAATCGTAGATAATTCTTCATAAATAAACTTTAAATTGCTAGACGCGGTTATATTAATTCAAATGTATCTACTTTTTTCCCGATAATATTTATATTTTCGACTTTCATCCCAAAATTAATAGAAAATTGTTATTTTCTTATTAAAACGGTGGTTAATGCAATTATTTTGTATTTTTTGCACCACCATATCAAACGGTTAAATGTTATTCAAACGCCTCACGGAGAAAAAAAATGGCACCTTAAGGGTAAATTAGAACTCAAGGTGTTACAGAGCGTGTTCTTTGCTGCAAATGTAGGCAAATTCTGTTTATTATTAATTAGAGGTCGGGGTTTGGACAAGATAATCTACAAATTGTTGGTTAATCACTTAATTATTAATAATAATCAACGTTCGATTACGTTGGATTTTTCAGACACTTTCTGATGTGGATAAATTGTAACTAAAATATGAAATTTGCATAATTTGTATAATTGTTAAATGTATAAGGTTTACCCGAAGATAGGCCTTCGCCGTTTTATCTATGAACAAATTACTCGTTTTCAAACGTATAACGATGGATAAGAAAAACCACCTTTGCAGAATCAGTCTAAAATATAAGAAAAATATTTCAAATTGACTTTTAACTTGACGAATATAAATAAAACAAAGAAACTAAGATTTTAAATCATCTTTTTATTTATTAATTTTCACGAAAAACAAAATTTAATTTTTTTATCCGAACGTATAACACGGATAATATAGTTGCCATTTTCGGATAAAAACGGATATGGATTATGTTTTTTACAGATAATATACAATCAGAAATATTGTAGTCCAAAGCCCCGAGCTCTATTATTAATTCTTATTTTCTCGTTTCCCATTAAGTGTTCCGAAAAAACGAGAGCGTGAAAAACATCTTGTTAAAGACTAAAGAAAATTACGGCGGTATTTTCACGTTATGGATGGCGCACGAACCGTTTGTCATTGTGACGGACTGGGAGCTGGCCAAAGAAGCGCTCATTTTGAAGAAAAACGACTTCATATCCAGACCAAGCCATCTTAGATCAGGTTAGGGCTACCAAATGTATATAGGGTAAGGTTGCCTCTCTATGAACGCTGTTTAAGAAATCTGTGATCTCAATTGCTATGGAATTTATATATATTTCTGAACACTTTCATTTAAAAACTTATACACGTATGAAACTGAAACTTTTGAAACCTTTTGTTATCTACATTAGTTAATTACATGAAGGATCAATTTGTGGCGATTGTCGCCGAACCAAACTCTCGGAAATGGGAAGTCAGCCGCAAAGTAGCTGCCGGAGCAATTAGGTAATGTAATGAATATATAAGTAAATCCCCGCGGGACAAAAAAAAACCCAAGTTTGATATTTTGGTCGAAGTTGAAATCCCTCACCCTCAAACAATTTATCAACTGCTCCGCCCTTAATGTCCATCAAAAGAAATATCTTAACAATAGAAAATAAAATGAATAAAAACTTCAGCAGCATCTCTCCCAATCCATACTGGGTGTATTCAACTTCCGGAAATTAATGCAACACCATTGAGTGTGTCATTATTTAGGCTAGAGTTCTTACAACGCTGGGCAATAGAGATACGCCTCTTTCCATGTAATGTGGCGAAAGCAGGGTGACCATTTTTCCTATATTTTCACCTCCTTCCTATTTTCTCCTATAATTTAATGTCAATTCCTATAATCTCCTATATTTCTACTCAAAATCTCTAGTTAAGGGTAAAGTTATAAATCATACTGTCAGCTGTGGCTGTATAAGATTATTTTAGCTTAACTGTACATTTTCCAGTTAAAATAGTAGACCTGTAAAATTCCATACTATTTAAGCAATTGGATCATATTAATCCCATGTTTAAACCGGTGGCGAGAGTTGTGACGCAGTAATAAACATGGTTCCTACTTTTAATTATTTTCCTATTTTATCCTATATTTTACACTTATTTCTTCCTATTTTATCCTATTTTATCCTATATTTTACACTTATTTCTTCCTATTTTATCCTATTTTATCCTATATTTTACATAAAATTCTTCCTATATTTACCTATATTTCCTATACATGTATATGATTTTCAAATTTTGAGTGGTCACCCTGCGAAAGTGTATAATAGGCTTTGTAGAAGATCCTAGACTTCCCCCTATCCCGCTAGCATTAGGCCTATGAGAAACAGTTGAAGCATTTGTCTTGGGGCGTTTACTCAAGGACATTTTTGAGCTATAAACCAATTTAAAAACATATTATTATAATTCTTAACTATAAGATCATATTTTACTTCCTAAACGATGTAATATTTATTTACCTAAATTTTATTGGGGAATCCAACTTAATAAATATTCATAATTTCGCAGGAAATTTGCGGACGGCGAGAGACTGGCTTGTTTGGTGCAAAAGTATGTGGAAGCGTTTGCTCAAAAGGTAATCGCGTCTGGTGAGTCAATGAATCCATCACAAGATATACAGCAATTGATTATTGACATCATAACCGAAACAGCCTTTGGGTAAAGTGTTTTTCATATTGCATGATCACTCGCTGTCATCTAGTAGTTAACGGATAAACAGGGCTAAAACATTATCAGAGCATTAATCAGTCCAGATTTTGATTAAACAACAAAGGTACGACTTGGACCAACAAGAGCTTTTTTATGGTTACGCGAGTTCAATGCTCCTAACCAATATCTGTTCGGTCAACGGATAAAACAGTTATTTTTAACTAGTTCTAAATCAGATAAACAGAATTTTTAATCCAACTACAAGAAATAAATAACCGTTAAGCTCTTATCTGAAGGAAAGTTATTCGTATAATGTTCTTAGCTGTTTTAAACAGTGCCTTCTATCCGCCGAATTGGATAGATAATTCGGATTTAAAAATCAGTTGAATAGACAAATGGTCGTGAAAAAAGTTGATATCCGCTAACTTACAGATAACAGTTTGTTTTCGGATAAAGGTTAGGAGCACCACGGGAGTTAATTACAATTAGATCTATTAAATATGACGAATTTTGTTTTTTGCTCGTCGGTACATAGTGTAAAACTTTATTCCTGTTCCTATCCTATAGTTGAGAGTAGAGTGAAGAAATGTATGTTCCTTCTGTATTATGGAGTGGCAATCGGTGTCTCGTAAAATTAAATGTCGAATTAATTTAAGATCTATGCTACGACGAACTTAAACTTTTCTTATTTAGAGGAGAAAATGATTGTCCAGAAGACAACTCTCGGCTTACCGCGCTATACGACCAAATACAAGAATTAGGAGGAAACACTCCGGGCGATGTTTCCTTATTGTTGCTCATTTTATTTTACAAAAGAGATCAAGCTATGAAAAAATTGTCCAATCAATTTGGAAAGTTTCTTGGAAATAAATTCAATTTGAACAAACACACTTTCAAACGAGGTTAATTAATATTATTATTTTTCCCAAAATCTTACTTTTACTAGAAGCCGATGAAACCCTCCTTTGAAGTCTACTACTCTAATGTTCCATATAGCGCTCCTCTCTGTATGGGTGAAATTCCCAATTTTACGAGATCGGAAGGGTCCTACTTCATACCCCCCTGTCTACGGAAAATTGGAAATTCTCTCTCTCCACAAACGACGACGTTTTTTTGACGAACTCCAAGGCTGCTAGAGATATTCGATCGACGAACTCCCGCTCCGAAAATATCTACCGTTAGGAGGCGTACGAATCGCGCTTTTTGAAAATAACCCATACAGAGAGGGGTAGACAAGACCCGGGAGTAATAAACTTCAAAGGAGGGTTTCATCGGCTTCTGCTTTTACTAAAGATTAAATATCTTCTTCTGGTCATTCAGGCTTGATTCGAAATTTTTCGGACGCTGTTCTAACAGCTGGACTAGAGGCTGAAGAAGAAGAAAAAGAAAGCAAAGAATACCTTGATGATACTAATATGATGAAAATAATTGGAGCTCTATTTATGGGTATAGTTAAAGATAATTTGAAAGAATTATATGAACTCCCAGAGAATAGTACGCAAAAATAAACTGTAAAACATTTTACGAGTGTAGCTGGAACAGAAACCACGGCAACGTCATTAAGATGGCTATTTCTTTTCCTCGCCCGGTTTCCAAAAGTTCAAAAACGAATTAGAGAAGAAATCGAAATACATATTGGTAAGTTAACATTTCAATTGGCCCATTTTTAAACAGGCAAGGACAGGGCCTAAAATAGTGGGCAGTTTTGGGCAGTTCTAGATTCGAATGTGCAGTTCTAAAATCGTATTTGGGCAGTGCTTTTTAATCTTGAATTTATCCCCCAAAAAAATTTAAAACTAAAAAATGCCTTAATGCCGGATTATTTAGCGGTTTTGGGGACTTCTGAAGGGCATATTTTGAGGTTCGGAACAAGCAAATGTATGAACCTAACTCTAACTAGTCATTTTGTGTTAATTAGTACATTGTACCTGATTTTTTTGTAACAAATTGTTTAAAAATAAAATATTTGTAAGTTTCCAACTGCTTAATAGCTCATTGAAATTATGTTTGGGTAGTTTTAAAAAATCCTTATTTTAGTCCATGGGCAAAGATACTTCGCGAGTCTTCTCGCTGACTTTGAGGATGATAAAGCGAACCTCAACTTAATTTTTAGGTTATTTAGACCAAAAAAATGTGTTATATGGTACAAAAGTAGTTAAATTGCGAAAAAAAAATAGGTATTTAAATAAATACTTTTAAATTTCAAACTTCCGGAACGACCAACATTTTAAATACTGCTCGGAGAGAAGGGGATAAGAGCCAATCAAGTCTCGCCTTTTTAATTCCAGTATTATATATATAAATATACAAACAGCAAGCCCCCAATAGGTGGCGCTTCATTTCACATAAAACTCGATATCTATTCGAGCAAAAGCATCGGAGACTGTGACGCCATCTAACAAAACCCCTAATATTTCCCAAAGTGGCTGGTATCCCCTTTTGTACATGGTGGACGGTATAAATAAGTCGTTTAAAACTTAAATTTGAGTAATTAAGACTATTAAAAAATCTTTGACTGCATGGAAATAAGGCTTTCAATTTTTCCATTTTTAATTTTAAAAGAAATTATTATTTTACCGGTATACAGGTCAAAGAATGCCTTTGCAATCGGATCGTAAAAAGTGCGACTACGCTTGGGCTTTCATAACGGAGAGCTTGAGATTTCGGCCACCAGCTCCCCTCGGAATACCTCACGTCACGAGTGCCAATACGGAACTTGGAGGCAATAAAATTCGAAAAGGCACAAACGTCATATTCGCGTTAGACATTATCCAAAACGACCCTCAGTCGTGGGAAAACCCTGAAGAATTTAAACCAGAACGATTTTTGGATAAAGATGGCAAATATTGCGCCAAGAAAATGAACGGATTCGTAGCTTTCGGCGAAGGGAAAAGAATATGCGTTGGGGAAACGCTAGCTAGGAATGACCTATTCCTTATTCTTGCTAATATAATTCAAAGAACGGAACTCTGTTTGGATGTACCGCTAGAATCTGTTGACTTACAACCGCAAAATAAGGTTCTTTTCTCCGTGCCCAAGATGTACAGTATTACTTTTAAGCCCGTACAAATTCAATAAAACTCCATTTAATACAAAGACAAAATTTAAAGCGTATAATATTCTTTTTCCTTTTGAGGGGGAAACCGAGCACCGAAGTTTGGAGATGGTTAGATCTCAGTGACACCGTGTCTTAATTTATGCCTATATTATTTTAAAATTGCGCGAGTTTCAGTTATTGTTTATTTATAATATAAATTATAATAGAAATTATGGCACTGCGCATCCTTAAAACATGAAAATGATGTCGATAAGGTCACAATCGTAAAGGGACATGAGGCACGGCCATGCCATCCTTTTCACGAAGCCATTCAGGGCATTTTGGACCCCCCGATATCTTCGTTGTGGTTAAAGCTTGAAGTCTTTATACTATATACTACTATTAGCTATTCTACCAAATTTGGTGGTATTTCTATATCTAGTTTACGAGATATCGCCAATCGAACTTGGGCATTTTGTCACTCATCATCAAAATTCTAAGGTACTTCTAACAGACATAGAAACTTCTAATTTTGGATTCAGTTAGTGTTTAGACCCTAAAGAAAGGAAAAACTGAATCATCCTGAAATTATCTTGGAAACGGATAAAATAGCCGTTAAAAAGCACCCGTTTGTATTGTAGATGTTGCCTTTTTTCAAAACTAGATTATCTATACTTTTGCCAACCTTGAAACTAACAAAAAAAGCCGTTAAATAGAACACGTTTCTTTGAAAGATGTTGACTTTTTTCAAGGTTGGAATGAAGTGAGATTTTATATTATCGTCCATTATACATTTTGTAAACCAGTCTTTGGTTGAAAAGAATAATATTTTATTATTATTTTGTTATTCACTTTTATACCGCTGCTCAAACGAAGATTTGATTGGATTTTTCCGAATAATAAAAATAAGCCTACGTTATTTAAACATAGCCCTTCCCAAGATTAAAAAGAAATTAAACTCCACTTTTTTGCTGCTCTGGCAATCTGTCAAATATATCTTCGTTGTTTAATCTCGAAAAAGCCTTGAAAACATCAAAGATATTAGAAAACTAGAAAAAAAAGGCCGTCATTTTCACCTTCCAAGGTTAACGAAATATTTCAATTATATTGAATCCTTGAGCTTCGAAAAATCAGTCGAACGAAAGCAATATGGAAGAGAGTTTACCAGCATCAGACGCAAAGTCGTCGCAAACATCGTGGCTGGCGGCATTTCTAGTCGCGTTGGTGACATTTTACGTCGTTCAACTATGGATAAAAGTAACGCAAATGCCCAAGGGACCAATGCCCTTGCCTCTAATTGGAAATTTGTTAAGTAAGTACTTGTTTAATATAATATTTTTCCTTTATTCAATAGCAAAAAAAACTGAACATTAAGACGCGAGTTCCTCAGCATCACCCCGCCGCACCTAGGCCCCGGGACCATCAAACACCATTAATTTACAATGTCCGTATGTGCGTACGTCTATAACTTGTTCCAGAAAAGTCTGGAGAGTGCTTCAAGTTCTAGAAAGTTTTAGAGAGTTCTGGAAAATCTGGAAAGTTCGGGAGCATTTCTAATCATGAATTTTTAGCTTCAAAACCTTCCGTCCCTTGATTTTTCACGGGATTTTGCTAGTTTAAGAATATTAAAATTTGTACGACTACAACAAAAAGCGTAAATAATTGCAATTTTTATATTCTAACCACTTGTGTCGTTCACCGTGACTGGCATTCTAGCGCGAGCTCTCTAAGTTTCGTTATTAAGTTATTAACTAAATAACTAAACCAGCTGCCGTCCAACGTTGAGACGTTCGTTCAAAACTTCAAAGTCCTGAGAGACTGTAACGAACATTTTCAACAAAACAAAAAAGTAGAAATTGTAAGGTTGCCTTTTTCTCTGTTCGTTATCTTCAGATGAATATGCATTTGTTTATCTCTCGGTTTATTTTTAAGGGGGATGATTGAAATGACCTGGTTTTGTGCAATTCTCGCTTATTAACGAACTTCCTACGCGCTTTTGGGTAGTAAAATGACCTTGAATGCCGATACAAGTCTTACGAAGTAGGCGTCAAAGTCTCCCAGGATTTTAACTTTTTCTAATTAGGAAATTAATTTAATCGTGTTGTTATAATGTTGCCTTTTCTCCGTATTAAACCTAGTTAAAAGTAATTAAACTAATTGTAAATTTTACTTCACCGAGACATTTTAGTATTAAAAAAATATCGCATATTTTAATCGTATATTTAAATATAATTTAATGAATTCATAAGTGTGGGCTAGCTGCACCACTTTAATAATATCAACCGTCATTTTATTTTATGTGAAAATTTTCGTTACTGCTTCTATCTATGGCTCGGCAAATTCACACGTTGTCGATCAAATGGACCCGATTGTCGATCATTTCGACCAACACCATTAGTGCAGTATTTTCAATAGTGATAACTTTTATCACTGTGTATAACCTTTTTGTGTACCCAATATTTTGAGAACTGTTTGCTTACCCTCGTACCCTATACCAGAAGCCGATGAAGCCCTCCTTTGAAGTCTATTATTCCTGGGTCTTGTTTACCCACAAAATCTCTATTCGTACACCTAACGGCACATATTTTCGAAGCGATAGTCAAGGCTTGACTGTCGCGCCAAAAGTAGCCATATTGAGAAAAAAGTGCGTGGGTGGAGGTCCTTAGCCAGTTTATTTAGTCAGGGTTCGTAAAAAATTTGGAAGTTAATATCCCTGAGTTTTCCAGATTTTCCCTGACCATTTCCAAATAATTTCCTTGAATAATTTTAATATTTTTTCATGAATTTATTCTTCCGAGCTCGAGCTGTTGGCAATTCCCACATTTTATTTGACATGGTTTATCAATGGGGTCAGCTGATAGTTTACTCAGAATATGAGAAACAATTTGAATCTTTAGGGAAATATTTTCAGTTTATAATAATTACGTTACAACTGAACCAATCATAAACAGTTCCTTGACAAATACCAAAATATTTATTTTCTCTGACCATTTGGGCTATTTTCAAATTCCAAGACTTTTCCCTGACCTATTGCCGCAATTTTCAAATTCCCTGACTTTTCCCTGACCTGAAAACCACTTCAGAGAGGCGCGCTTTATCGAGCATTAGATTAATAGACTTCAAAGGAGGGTTTAATTGGCTTCTGCTTATACACGTGATTAAGCAAAAAGGGGTATCCTCTGTACAACACAGTGTTTCTAATACATAGTTGTAAATAAAATACATAAAATATATGGAAATTGCCCTTGAAAGATCACTGTTTTCAATTGATTTTTATTTTGTTTCCTTCAAGTGTTTCGATCGAACAAAAGCATGAAAAACATCTTGTTAAAGATGAAAGAAAAATACGGTGGAATGTTCACTTTGTGGATGGCCCACGAACCTTTCGTCGTGGTGGCCGATTGGGAACTCGCCAAAGAAGCGCTTATCACCAAAAAAAACGACTTCATAAGCAGACCAACCAATCTCAGATCAAGTTAGAATCATTTTTATAATCACAAGAATTTTGGTAAATTCTGCACGAAACTTCTCCTTGTAAATGGATTTTATAACATATTTTGTGACACGCTGTGATAGAAGATATATGAAATATAAATCAGTGGCCTGTTATATTTTTCGTTCAGCAAAGGCTTAAAACTCCCAAATCTATTATTTAATCTTTACAAGCATGGTCACTCGGTCGGGCCAATAGAAGAGCTAGCGAAAGTAGAGTTTCAGCTAGATTATAAACCCACCCCAAAAAATTGTACGTGCAATTTCTGAAGCTTCTTTCGCGCTATTCAGTGAACGAAATTCGAAACAAAATAATGAAATGAACGGGGTTAAAAATGGGTACCGTTTAGAGAACCTTGGAAACGGATAAAATAGCCGTTAAAAAGCACCCGTTTGTATCGAAGATGTTCCCTTTTTCCAAGGCTGGTTCAAAGTATAGGATTTTCTATACTTTTGCCAACCTTGAAACAATTAAAGAACCCTTAAGTAGAACCAGTTTCTACAGAAGATGTTGCCTTTTTCCAAGGTTGGTTCAAAGTATAGGATTTTCTATACTTTTGCCAGCCTTGAAACTAACAAAAATAGCCGTTAAATAGAACCCGTTTCTACGGAAGCTGTTGCCTTTTTTCAAGGTTAAGACGAGGTATAGGATTTTCTATACTTATGCCAGCCTTGAAACAAATAAAAAACCCTTAAATAGAACCCGTTTCTACGGAAGATGTTTCCTTTTTTCAAGGTTGAGACGAGGTCGTCTATTGACTGGGCATCGCCTGGGATATCCAATGCTTATACACACTTAAGGTGATCATTTTTCCACTTCAGCGCTATACAGTATGGCAGGAAATATAGGAAATTTCATTGCGAAATATAGGAAGAATTTTATGTAAAATATAGGATAAAATAGGAAGAAATAAGTGGAAAATATAGGATAAAATATGAAAATGATTAATTAAAAGTAGGAACCATGTTTATTATTGCGTCACAACTCTCGCCACCGGATTTAAACATGGTATTAATATGATCCAATTGCTTAAATAGTATGGAATTTTACAGACTATTTTAACTGCAAAATGTACAGTTAAGCTAAAATCATCTTATACAGCCACAGCTGACAGTATGATTTAAAACTTTACCCTTAACTAGAGATTTTGAGAAGAAATATAGGAGATTATAGGAATTGACATTAAATTATAGGAGAAAATAGGAAGGAGGTGAAAATATAGGCAATATAGGAAAAGTGGTCACCTTGTTTGAAGAATTAAGAGCTTCACCGTCTTGAACTCTTATATTTATCTTATAATAGTTTTAATATAAAATTAATAATGTCACCCACTCACCCTCCCCCACCCCCCAATATCCAAAAGGCCTTAAATACGGGACTTCACGGCAACAGGGAAACTAGAGCTGCTCAAAGTTGCGTCAAATGACGTGGCCTTAAAAAAGGCCGTTTTTAATTTGACAAGAAATCTTAATTCGTTAATCACCATCTCTTAAAGCTCTTAAAAGAGCTGTTTCAGTTGACACGAAAGACGAGAGAAGTTTCGTACTAAAAATTTACCGGCAAATCTATTGTCGAGTGCTTGACGGAAAACGGCCGCGAAACGAAATTCCTTTGTTTGAACTTGGACTCGAAACGAATGTTTGAAAATCTCCTCTCGGTAACATTCGACTTAATTTTCCGCTTTATTTGAGGTCGCATTAGGGCTATCGTTACTCTGGGAGGCAATCGTCCGCTTCTCAAATAAACACCGGATAAATTATTAATTTTAACTCCGAAGAATTAAAGATTTTAGAACTTTATAACGACTTTTTACGTTGTAAATTCATCACGACCTGCCGCTGTAAAGAGAGCGACAAAAGTGACGCTTCGCTACTCGCTAGCCGCGCTATTTCTCTCCCAGTCTTTTCGGACAAGAAGCCCGCTCTTTTGTAAAATCCGCCTCTGATTGGCTCCGCGGGATCACGCGGTTTCTCTGCTAGAAGGTTCTAGAATTTTACTATACGCCTGGTTGATATAATAGAGCGGAGCCTATGACTGAGCGGAATATAATGCATTTACCCCATAGTAACAGTCGTTTAACGAAAAGAGCCTCTCCGTGGCGGGAAAAAGCCCGGGCGCGCGCCGTGTAAAACTCACCTCTCATTGGCTCCGCGGGACCATGTGGTTTCCGGCGGGAGAAAGAGAAGGCTTCTATACTCTATAGTATATAATTCTACCTCCGCCTGTTTCATAACGAGGTTAGAGCGGGCGTAAGCCTCTAGCTTTATATATTTACCGATTTAATATCTTTGAAATAGAAGTGGTTTTCTACACGCTATATTCTTAGGCTGATATTTATTGAATAATTTCAATTTATTTTAAAATCAATATTTGTAAAATATAATTTCAAAACGTAATAAAATAATATAAATATTTAATAGGCCTATATTTTTTAATAAATCTTTAGGTATTTTGCAATAATAACACGTAAAGGTTCGTAATTAAAGATATAATTAGTGTTTAATTAATGTTTTTCGACGCTATGTCGTGTCCCTTTGATCAAAAATGTTATATCAAGGTTTTTAAGCGTAATTTGTATCGTAATATCATTCTAATTAAAGTTAATTGACAAAATTAAGTTAATTAAAATCTTTTTTTCGCGATTTGAGGTTAAAAAAGGTTAATTTCGGGACAAAAAAGTGCGAGGAATGTTTTTAAGAGCTTATATATTCTCAATCAAGTTTAATCACGATTAAAATTAATTTTAATTAAAATTAAATGTGCTCGTACGTTCTCAAAAATATTTTTATCGGATAGCCCGTCTCCTAAAACCTAAGAATACGTATTTTTCTTTTTAATTTAACTTAATTAGAGCCTGTAATTAAATAAAAACTACAATTAAAAACGCTTTTAAAATTGAAAAATTAGATCCATGAAAATCCTATGGCAGCGCATCCCGTCTTGAAAGTTTAGTTTTGAGAAAAAAGTTTCTTGAAAGAGTAACTTCGTTAAACCGAAATATTTGGCTTTAAATAAACGAATATTAAAACCAAAAATATGTTTTCTAATAGATTACAATACGAGGAATTATAATTACCGTAGGACAAATCGTTAATTAGTAATTCAATTATAAAGATAAGCCTAAATCATTTTTCAGTGTAAAAAGCGGTCTTAACGCTTCAAATTATATTAAATCTCGATTATATTTAAACAAAACATACTTATTCTAGTCAATTAGCGCGCGATAAACTCAAAAAAGTCAATTTCATTATCCTGGGATAAGCGGTTAATTAGTTACGTAATTAAGTTAAATGATTTTGACAAATCCAAGTTTTAAAATAATTTTTCCGCCTTGGAATTAAATTGGGGTTAAATATGTTTAATGTAAAAATGTCAATTAAGATACGGAGAATAAAATAAAATTAGTCTCATTATTCTAGGATGATACGTTAATTAATTATCTAAGAAAGCTCGGAACTAATTAAGCAATTTTCTTCGTTTCAAAATGTTTATGACGTCATTACGGCTTTAAAATAAAATATAATTAACATAAATCAACGTTTTTCGATAGATTCGCGCGCGGGGATTTCAAAAATGTTAGTTTCGACGTTCAAAAGTTAGTATTTAAATTAATATTTAATTTAAATTAAACCCCCTCCACATTTTGTTCTCCATTTTTCGTTCACGGAGCTCATTGTAATAGAGCGGAGTCTATAACTGAGCGGAATAGAATTCCTTTACTCCATAGCCATATTCGCTTTCTTCCACGAACAACGAAAATTATTAGTGTTCGTGCTAAAAGAGTGCACGGAGAGCGATACGCTAACAAAAGAGAAATATAGGCTTTATTATTTTGCTGTAGTTGAAATAAAACTTTATTGTGTTATTTGGATGAACGGAAGAAAAGGAAAGATAAGGGGGGCTGAAAAAGAGAGGGGAAAGAAATTCCCTGGGAAACTAGACGCGCGCGGAGTCGGCTTTCCTTTTCAGCGGAAGAATAATAAACCGTAAGCCTTTCTACGTATAAATCACTCTGAAAATTCCGGCTGATCTAAGCTCGAAAATTGGTTTACATTGAAAAACGTTAAAGTGTGGCTAAAATGTGTCGGACTATTCCATTATAAAAAAATTGTTGAAATTGAGGGGTTTTCTTTTTCGTGATATATATTTGTATGCTTAGGATATAACCAGAAGCCGATGAAACCCTCCTTTGAAGTTTATCACTCCCGGGTCTTGTCTACCCCTCTCTGTATGGGTTAGTTTCAAAAAGCGCGATTCGTACGCCTCCTAACGGTAGATATTTTCGGAGCGGGAGTTCGTCGAGCGAATATCTCTAGCAGCCTTGGAGTTCGTCAAAAAAACGTCGTCGTTTGTCGAGAGAGAGAATTTCCAATTTCCGTAGACGGGGGGGTATGAAGTAGGACCCCTGCGATCTCGTCAAATGGGAATTTTACCCATACAGAGAGTAGCGCTATATGGAACATTAGAGTAGTAGACTTCAAAGGAGGGTTTAATCGGCTTCTGATATAACTCAATTTCCAATCGAAAATTAGCGCGATAGACTGGTTGAAATTACAATTTAAATAATTAAGCTAAATAAATGGATTTAATTATATTTAAACGAACGAATATTTTTAGGCATCGATAAATATAAATTAATTTTCAATCAATATTCGTAAAATTTAATTTCAAAACGTAATAAAGTATTAGAAATATTTGTTATACTTTGTATTACAAATACGTAGACTTTATAAAGCGTTAATTAGTGCTTAATTACGGTAAATTAGCACTTTTTGACGCGAAAGAGTGGAAATTTGACCAAAAATATGTTTTTAAGCGTAAATTGTATCGTAATATCTTTAAATTTAAAGTTAATTGACAAAATTAATTTAAATTTTATTAATTTAGTTCGCTATAGAAAGCGCGAGGAGTGTTTTTAAGCTCTTACAAACTCCTAATCAAACTTAATCGTGATTAAAATAATCGGCGTCTTTATTAAGACAGGGTCAGGGAGCAATGAACGAAGGATCGTCGTTAAGACGAGATCTCAATGAGACTCCAATAACATTCGATTAACTCTTCAATTCAAGCCTATTTTGAATTTTAAAAGATTAAAGGTCAATGGGAAAAATGAAAAGTTCTGATTGCATTAACCGCGGCTGCCGTATTAATTATTTTTCAGGGAAAACGTGTATTTATTTATTTATTTATTTATTTATTTTTTTTTTATTATTTTTTTTTGTATAATTCGAGTTCACTGTTTGTCACGATTCGTACTGCAACAGATCCTTAAAGGGAGAATGAAATTCCGAAACAACCTATTTTTAATCCATTAAGAATGCTAAAATAATGAGAAAAACAATAATATAACTCACCAAAATTATTTCGTTATTTTATAATCAATTTCCAAAGTTCCGATGTTAAGCCTTGGCTGCCTAGCTCGGTGAACTAGGCTAGCATGACCAGGGACGGAAATAAGGATTTTTTCTTATTGGACAAATGTCCAGCAACCCCCCTTAAAAATTCAAAAGTTATCGGACATTTAACAAAATTACCGGACAAAGCTACATTTCTTGTATTGAAATGTACTTTTTTTTTATCGGACATTTGTCCAGTGACCCCCCTCTTAAAAATAAAGTTATCGGACATTTTTAAAATTTATCGGACAATGACCAGTGACTTGTGCTTATTTCCGTCCCTGAGCATGACCTGTATTTTTTTTTAAATTCGCGGCTGTTCTTGTCGCCAATCACGAGCGAGTACGCGTATTTTAAAAATACACCAACTCGCTCGTGATTGGCGACTAGATCAGACGGGAATATTGAAGGAAAAAAAAAAAAAAAAATACGGCCTAGTTCGCCGAGCTAGGCAGCCAAGGCTTAGCATCCTTAAGTTTCGGAACTTTGGAAATTGATTATAAAGTAATGAAATATTTTTGGTGAGTTAGCCTACATTGTTTTTCTCATTGTTTTAGCATTCTTTATTGATTAAAAATAAGTTGTTTTGGCCTGTCATTCTCCCTTTAAAGCTCCTTTGTAGTCGCCTTGTTTTCTAGCTTAGCGGACGTCGTTGACCGTAACAAATTGAACAGTCAAAAATAGGTTGCGCGTGTAAAGGAAGAGGCTTTAAAGGGGCAAACAGAGTAGATAGGTCTTTCAAGTTATTCGTATTATTATGGGGAAAACGTAAGAATAATGAATTTTGCATATAACCAGGTGTTTATAATGTTTGGATTCATAATTTTCCATTACTGAGATAGGAGCGGTTTAGTAATAACAACTTGTTATTTTTTATCAAAAAATAATTTTGATATTAAGTTGCATCATAGAATAAGGGTTAGTCGAATAATTGGAAATTTCATGTTAATTTTAAAATTAAATATAATATGTATGGCAAAAGTCTTTTTTGCTGAAGCAAGAAACGAATTTTCGTATATAGTTTGCCAAAAATGAAGCTTCAATAGCTCGAATAATTTTTGAATTTTGCACATTTGGCAAGTACTTCGTTGTATTCTTGTAGTTAAGTCTACTTTGACTAGGAAAACTTAATATTTAAATAGCGGTTATACCTCGAACAATGACGGGCTTTTCATTACGTTTTAATTTCTGCTTTATATACTCTTTACTCTTCTTCCATAAAGAATACACACCCTTTTTCTAATTTAAAAATCACCAGTTTCCGTTAGTCCAAATGATCTAGACGCTCTGTAATTACAGAAATTTCTCGTACTTGGCTCATTTCGTTAAAGACAATATTGCGAAAATAACCTAACACGTATACAATTTATTTTTTAGATGGCGGGATAAGCGCAAGGGGACTGGGGGGGGGGGGGCGACACGCGAAAGAACACCCAAAAAACGAAGCTTTATAATTTTTTACCTCCCCGACTGAACTTCAGTTCAGGGGGAGGCTTTACACTGGTCGTGTCTGTGTGTGTCACTTCCGGCGTACACCGGATATCACGTGACCTAGCTTGTTTTTTCTAAGCCAAGCCAAATGTTGGACTAAAATGACTATATTAATACATATTGATTTTATCTTTTAATGTTTGGTAACACCAAAGTTGCATAATGCATACGGAAGAATGTGTTTTTTTCTACACTAGGACATACCTTTCGTCGATACCGAATACTGGTATATTCTGAGCATTAATAATATTATTCTTCCCGCAAATCAGTAAACTACATGCGTACTCATTTTATGGGCATCATCAGCGAACCTAATTCCCGGAACTGGGATGTAAGCCGGAAAGTAGCCGCTGGAGCAATTAGGTAATAAATTCATGATTTTGTCAAACAATCTTCCCCAAAGAATTATCGTGATGATTTTAAAATAAATTAATAATATTAAAGTCCTGTAATTATATATATGTAATATATGTATAATATAATAATATATATAATATTATAAAATTAAACTGTTCAACGGGCGCCCTACAACTATTCTAATTTTATCATGGAGGTTTGTTTTGCCTTTAATCAATTTATTTTTTACAGAAAATTTGCAGATTCCGAGAGATTGGCGTGTTTGGTACAGAAGTACGTAGAAGCGTTTTCTAAGAAAGCAATTGCGTCTGGAAAGCCATTGGACCCTTCAAAAGCAATACAGCAGATAATTATCGACATAATTACCGAAACCGCATTTGGGTAAAATATTTTCGAAATTTCATTTTTGCTCCCTAAATTGTTTTATTACGATGACCCGATATTATCTAGAACCTTATGAGCCTCTTTATAGCACGCCCAAAAAGCTAAACACATTTTGCAAGGGAATAACGCGTGAGACGCCACCTATTGAGAGAAAATGTCAATTCTATACAAGTTAAGGTTCCCCTGCTTCAGGAGCGTGCGTTGGGTGTAACCCTAGCTTGATTTAACGAACTGAGAAGCCTTGTTAATAGGTTCTTGAACTTTTAACTTTGTATTTGTTAAAACTAGGGTAAAATTTTACCGTTCGATAAGGTGGTGCAAAAAAAATATAAAATAATTGCATTAATAGATAAAATTCGTTTCCAGTTAATACAACCGCGTCCATAAATTATAGTTTCAAGAAAAATGAAAGCTGCAATCCTTCCCCAACACAAATAGGGCTAGCAACACCACAGACGAAATTGTATTGCGCTTAGTCAGTCACTGGTCTTAAATAGATTCAAATTTACATATCTAGCAATGAAACCAATGACAACCAAGAAGATAACTACAAGCTTACCGAGTTGTACGATCACTTACAAGCGTTTATAGGAAACACGCCAGGGGACGTTTCCAAATTGTTGCTGCTGTTTTTTTATAGAAGAGATCAAGCTCTTAAAAATATGTCAAAAAAATTTGGAGAATTCCTTGGACGGAAGTTCGAATTGAACAAAACCACATTCAAAAGAGGTATATTATCAACCCGCTCATTACACCACTCCGAGGGGCTAGTCATTTCAAAATATTTTGTACTCCTGATTTCCGATTCCAAAATATTTAAATGATTTCCAGTGATTAACAAGTGAATTCCTGGATTTCCAAAAAATTAGTGATTTCCTCTGATTTCCATTTGGTTTCCTCCGATTTCTTTTGATTTCCAAATTTTCCAGAATTTTTTTCTGATTGCCAGTGATTTCCTAATTTCTGGTTTCTGGAAATCAGCAAAACGATTTCCCCGGTTTTGTACACCTGATTTCTCGAGTGACAAGCCCCTCGTACCACTCCTCCTAATCGGTGTACACTCTTGTAGCTTTGGCTGTAATAAAGTGTTTACGTAACTGACTACGCATTTAGTACAACCATGAGTGAATATACGCTCCCTATATGGCGAGAGATTTAGTCAGTTATTATAAATGTACCGGTAAACACTTTGAAATTCCAACCTCCCTCTTAGGAAGAGAGGAAAAACCTAAGCTCCACCCAGAAAACTATGTACTGAAAAATACGTTTTATTGGCTCGTAGCAACTTCCGAAGCTTTTACCGGATATACCTCATCAGCGATAGTAGTTTCACCTCTCGTCCGCTATGGCTCGCGTGTCCTTGACGGAGGGGGGAACGGGAAGAAAATGGTGTTCCAACAAATTATATTACCTTGGTAACTTATAGGGAGCGTATATGATTCACTCATGGTACAACCAAAGACTGTAAAGGCTGTGATAATTTCCGTAATCAGTGTACAGATTTTAGGGAATTAAGCAAATTTCCGTCTTATTGTTGCGCAAAAATATTTTCTCATTTATACAGGCGTAATTCGAAATTTTTCGGATGCTGTTCTAACAGCGGGACTCGAGGCTGAAGAAGAAGAAAAAGAAACTAAAGAATACCTTGACGATAAAAATATGATGAAAATAATAGGAGCTCTATATCTTGGTATTAAGAAAGGTTTTATAGAGCAACCCCTTATCCCCAGAGGAGTTTTTAGTGATTAAATAATATATATATATATATGTGTATATATATACAAGCGGCAAGCTCCCAAAAGATGTCGCCACATTTACCATAAAAAATCTATATCAATACACCATTTAGCCATTACTTGGGGCTCTACAGCGGCAAAGGGCGAACTTCCTCTTGGTGAAAATGGCAGGGAAAAACCTGCATGGGGTAATACGCGGGATACTACGCATGTCTCACGAAAACGTTTTTTTTCGCCACTAGTAAGCGCATAGAGACTTTTAACATAGGGAGTGGAAAGTAGATGCGAAGATGTAGCTCAAAACAATTGTTGTAAAAGGCCGGGTCGATTTCCGGTATAGCTTCCCTCTAATGCCGGTGATGTCATGTGACCGGAAGTTGGCCAGGTCAGTTATTAGCATTGGAAAAGGTTGCTTGGGGAGCTACATCTCGTTTTGCCTTGCCAAAGGCAGGAGTTTCCACTCCCTATGTTAAAAGTCCTATGGTAAGCGTTTCGACCGCGGGCATGCGCACAGTGGAAGAGCAAAGTGGTGTATTCGAACAAAAGTATTTTAGCGTAGCTCCGTTGGACAGCGTAACTTTTCCAAAGTAAAATTATGATTGGCTGGTATCCCCGAAACAAGATGGTTGAAAATTTAAATAAGTCGGTGCGGGGCGTTGAATATAAATGAATTTTCCTTCAGGCTCCCTTGAATCATATTTTTGGACTTCAGTAAAAAGACAACCGTGAATTAATTCGCATGCCGATATATATTCAACGACAATAACTTCGTACTACGTGGCCCCTTTCAGGGGTAGATTAGGGGAATATATGAAAAAGTCTGAATTCTAAAATAGGCATTTGCGCTTTAAATCATTCTCACTCCAAGAAAAGTGAATTTTGAGGAAATCTGGAGGAAAATAGCATCCACTGTGCAATCTTTAGACAGATAACGTAGATGGTCGTATAGATGAGGTTTTGAAGAAGTTTCGGCTGACATATTCTCGCGTTTCAAATGCCCCCAGAGCTCGAAATTCCCGTAACCTTTGTTAATTGAATAAGACTACCATGAAAACCCAAATTAAGATCTAGAAGCTACAATGTAGTAATTTAGTCGCTGTTCCTTTCAATCTAAATTAAAATATAGTTATTATATTTCATTCTACGCGAAGTTCGAGAAACGTCGTATTTTTATCTTCTCATTATCCGTTTGAATAAACGCGTAATTCGTTTAATAATCGAGCCTAAAATTTTATCTACGGATAATTCCTATGTATCATTTGATACGCGTCTGTTTACATATATTGTGGTTAAATTAACTTGAAAATTTTATCCGAGATTAAAATATCTGAAAAAGAACTTATCCGATTGCGAGCTGTTAGCCACCAGAGGCTCGTTCGTTCTTCGCCTAATCCACCCGTGATAACCTTCTCACCATGGGCCAAGAAACGATAAATCCAGGACACGACTCTTCCCTGTTTGTCGGTCGGCCAAACAAACAGCCTTCGTACAGCGTGTGACGTCATATGACGTCACTTTGCTCCCAAAACGCCATAGCTTTGACTGTACAAACTTGATCCCAAAAAACGCGTCATCACGGTACGGTGATGACGTAGCCCGTTTCTTTTAGTAGACGCTAGAGTCATGTCCTGGATTTATCGTTTCTTGGCTCATGTTCTCACTAAAATGGAAAAGACAAGGCGCTTATCCATCGACTAAACACCTAATGAACCTTGATGTTTTTGGGATTCCATCAATTGTATTCTAGTTATTTCTGAAATTTCGAGCAAACTCCAAACTAATGGGAAGTTGCTCGCTGTTGTTCTATGGCTAATAATCAATATTAAAATCATAATTACAGCTGGAACCGAAACTACAGCCAGCTCATTGAGATGGATAGTTCTTTTACTCGCAAAGTTCCCAGAAGTTCAAAAACGAATAAGAGAAGAAATTGAGTGTCACATTGGCAAGTTACTTTTAATAACTTATCATCTAAACGAGGCAAATGCACATCGAGTCTGCTAACCGTGTCTGGCGTTACAGGTCAAAGAATGCCATTGCAATCGGATCGTAGAAGCTGCAACTACACTTGGGCTTTCTTATCGGAAAGCTTAAGATTTCGTCCATCGGTTCCCCTCGGAGTACCACATCGAACGAGCGCCAACACGGAACTCGGTGGCAAAAAAATTCGAAAAGGCACACACGTTATAATTGCTACGGAAGTAATTCACTGCGACCCGGAACAATGGGAAAACCCTGAAGAATTTAAACCAGAACGGTTTTTGGACACCGAAGGCAAATACTGTGGCGAGAGAATGGACGGTTTCGTGGCTTTCGGCGAAGGGAAAAGAATTTGCGTCGGGGAGAAATTGGCCAGAAACGATCTATTCCTCATTCTCGCTAATCTAATCCAGAGAACGGAAATTAGTTCGGATGTGGCGCTAGGAATGGCCGATCTACAATCGCAAAATAATGTACTCATTTCTGTTCCCAAGACTTACAATGTTACGTTTAAGCCAATATAAATCAAATATTAACAGGGTTCGTACAAACCTGAAAGACCTGGAAATCTCTGGAAATGGCTAAAATTTAGTCAAATTTAAAAATATTAGTGAAATTCAGAGAATTCATTTAAATTTCAGGTTTGGTCTCAAATGGGTTGCTTCATCAAATAAAAACCACTCCATTGTGTAAAATGATTATTACTCCATATTATTGAGAGCAGTGGGTTGGGTTCATCTTAATACATTCGGTGGTCTTGGACCTGGACATTTCAAGGAAATAATTGTTTAAAAACCTGGAAATTTCTTTGAAATCAGTTTTATCAAGAATCCATTCAGGTTCCATAAGAATATGGGAGCGTAGCTTTAGCCTCTGGTACCATCCTCCCAAACTTTGTAACTAAAGTTCGTCCGCAATTTTCGCAACATGTGTACGCTTAAATCTTTTTCGGTCAGCTCCATATTTATTACCCAAAATATTATGTCAAGGTCGTTAGTGGGGCGGGTTAATAATATAATGGCAGGAGCGATTTACTTGAAAAATCGATTCGAAGCGGACGAACTTTTGCTACAAAGTTTGGGAGGATGGTTATTGAATCGCGGCCCTCCCATATTCTTATAGAACCTGAATGGATTCTTGGTTTTATGAACCCTGAATAAAAACCAATATATAAAATGCATTTTTTAACCTTCTTTTGGTCACCAATTCTAGATATTATCATAATTGAAACATTTCTGGTGCGTTAGAAATAACAGGCAGACCGCTGCAAATTAATACAAACATTAACTTCTAGAGGGTTAATATATAAATGCATATTCAAATGTTATCCATTTTTAGTTTGTTAGGTCCAAAAAAAGCAAATGAAGCGCTCTGTTATTTGATATTTTACCTTACAAAAATAGTCCCTTGTCTGATTCCTTAGAGAGACAATTAACCTACAGCTGTTATTTTTAAATGTTTCCAATAGCAAAGCTACATGCCTTTTGAGTCCTATACTAGCCCTAATTCCTAGTCTCATATCAAATGAAATAAAAATCGACATTCTAGCGTCATAACATTTCGAAAAATATTCTTAGAAAATATTTAAGGCAAACACTATGTTCGACTTTGTTTGAAATCGTTTTAACAACTTGGGCAAAACAACCGCATTTTTTAATGTTTAGTGATTAAATATCACCAGTTAGGCTTAACTGCATTAATTGTCTTAATGAGAAAATGGGTATGTATAAGCAAGAAGGATCAGATAAGGAGAGGAAACGTGGGAACGGCGCGACTCCTACTGCGTCGGCCTAAACTCCCACTCTGGGAGAACGGGGGACAGACGGGGGTAGAGATGCTTCGTGGTAAATTGTTGTCACGTGGGTAAAACGAATCCTTTATGAGACGCGCTAGGTAGCGACCACGTGACAACAGTTTACCTCGAGAATTTCCTATCCCCCCTTTCCACCTGAGTGGGAGGTTGGCTCTGCTCTCTCTAACTCAACGCAGCCCCACTTTTCCTCTCCTTATCTGATTCTTCTTGGTATAAGCATACTTGAAAGAGGCGCGATTAAAAAAATCATAAGCCTCTGCAAAATGTTTCTAAAAGATGGACTGAAATGAACAAAGACCAAAAAGGTGGGAATAAGAGATGGACAATTACGAAACATCCAACCGTTAGATGGCGCTAAATTGTTGGACTCGCTAGAGAGGAATAAACTTTTTGCCGTGCCTTATGAAGAGGGCTGCCATTTTTCCCGTTCCCCTTAGTTTCTACCCCCAATCCGCCATTTTGGTCACCCAGAAACGAGGTGGTAGTGGCTCTGCCTACTCGTTTCTGGGTTACCAAAATGGCGGATTGGGGGGGGGGGAATTAAAGGGAACGGGCAAAATGGCAGCCCCCTTCATAAGGCGCGGCAAAAAGTCTATATTCCGAGGGGCAAACCACTCTTGGAATCAGGTGTACAAACTAAATAAAATCAATTCGGAATCACAAGAATCAATGTGAATCACGAATCAATTCGGAATCACCGAGAATCAAATGAATCTGGAATCAGGTGTACAAATTTTTCTAGAGTGGCTTGCCCCTTGGTTTAAGTACTCAATTGAACGAGAGTTTTAAAAAAGTTCTAAATTAGTTTTTAATTGACAAGTCACTATTTAGAAAGAAGCCAGTAATTAACTGAGTATAGGGTCTGATTGCTAGTAATTGACCGAGTACAAGCTCTGGTTTACTCTTGTCATTATTAGTTAGGGTCCTATTTTGCAACTTTTGGTCAAAAAAATTCAATTAAACTCGGAGAAATTTAAGATAAAAGTTTTTGATGAGACGCGAAGTAATTTTTACTGTATTATAATTAAACTTAACTAAAACGTAATACAACAGATTAAGAAAGCAAATTATGATTTTTATTGCATTAATAAAATCATTACAATAATATTATTGAAATTTAGTATTAAAAAAACAGAAATGGAACAGAAAATTGAAATAAAAAAATGTTTGTTATTAATAGAAAACAAAGTAATGCGAGAGCGTGGCCATTTAGTAACCATTTCTAGTAGTTAACTGCAGTTAAGTTCCACTGTTTTTTCGTTACCATTAGTAATAGTTTGCAACTCTCACCACGGGGAGGTATGGCACTCCGTCTTGGAGAGTCGGGGCAACCAAGATGCGTTTCGCTAAAACAAAAACCGAAACACCAACCAAAGAACAACAGCAACTCTCCGTAAGAGTCTGGGTCCACGTAATGTTAAAATTTTTCGTCTCTTTTATGATAAATTCGTATTATATTATTAAAATAGGGTAGTTGGGGGATAATTTAAAGCTAAAATTCGAGCTCACAACTGTAAATTTTGGGAATTACAACGAATGGAAGGTTTCTTCCATAATGTAAAGAATAGGAAGAATCTATGACTTCCGTGCCGGATATGAAAGCCTTCCCCCACACGAAAATCTTGAACGGTTATTATTTTAGATTCATAATTATGTTAGGAAAATATTAGGAAAAAATTATTTTGTAACTGCCACGGGTATAGTGCTGGCGGCAAAATGAAATTCGTATATTTTTGGTCTACTATGCCTCGAAATCCTCGAAAACGCCTGTAGAAGTGTTCCACTTGTCAAGCATTCATGCAGTAGGCTTTTGCTAGCTTTACAGGGGCCGTGCAAAGACTATATAGCTTACTTGAATAGTCTTTGGTGTATAAGAAACTCGAAAAATAAATAGAGAAATCATACCAATTAGAAGATACTGGAGTAGTATCTTTAATTTTTATTTCATATTAAACAAAACACACTTGTATAAAACGGACAAATTATTCATTTAACGCTAAGGTTTTCTACGTTTAACGTATGTCTGGTAGTTCAAGCTCAGTGGCATCTTCACACACTACACGCAATTTTGACTGGTACCAACTGCCTCGATCTTCATGGCGACGATAACCAAGATACCAGATTACGCTGCTAACGTGAACACAAGTACCTATCGTCAAACTACCACCTTTGCAATTGCAATACCAGCCTTTAATGGCATTTGCACCTGTCCCGTTCGGTACATAACGAATTAGAGCTTTGTGAACAGCTGAGGTGGAAAATTGACCAGGCACGCGTACAGTGGCGTATCTAGAGGGTTTGACGCCCGGGGCGGTCGGTGAATTTGCCGCCCCTCGATACATAAAAATAATATAGTTACTTTCATCTTGAGTTGGCAGCGCTAGCGCTATGTTATCGATTTTCTTTTTTATGTCGACTTATAGAGAGTATATTTTAATTCCAACATTTAAACTATTATTTTTCTTGCTTTTCTGTTTGCAAAAATATTAATAACATCGTCGAAGTCTATTTCATCAGCAATTTCCAAGGTTGATGAATTTTTACTGAAATTTTGAGTTGTCTCACGAGGAAAATGCCGCCCCCAAAAAAATGCCGCCCGGGGCGGACCGCCCCCACCGCCCCCCCCTAGATACGCCACTGCACGCGTATACGAATTAAGTCATGTTCAACTTTGGACACTTCGACGCTGAAAGAGCCGGATTTCTCTATAGTCAACGCCACATAAGATTCAGCGCGTTTCGTTTTAAAGTCGCTCATTACCACCTCACGTACATCACTTTCACGAAGTACAGGGAAGTCTTGAAATTCACTATCCTCAATTCGTTGCCATTGAGGATTTTCTTTCGTAGAGACTGCCAGCATTTTTTCGACGGAGTCTTCCCAGGAACCTTTAAGATGTAACTCCGGGTGGTAGGCGTTCAACAGCGCAGCAGCAATTTGAAGAAGTTCCGGAACTAATGGTAACATATGCACAGGTATACGGTTTTGAAAAAAACGATACACCGTCTGCAAATGCCCATTCCTAACTTCAACCGGCCACCTGAAGTACGTTACTTGTCGGGAACGATTAACTTCTTGCGTGTTTACTTGCTTCTCGCCTTTAGACAAGAACGAAGGCATTTGTAAATCCACACCCAGTTCAGTCAGTACGCTGTTGGAGTCTCGAAAACCGCGGTCTGCCAGTACAACGTCACCAACTTGAAAGAAAGACTGGAGTTCTTCTCTCTTTTTGATAGAATGGTTTAAAATGCGCGCGTCGTTATTGCGGCCATTAGCAAAGTAGGGTCCGATTATATCTATTATGTAACCCGTAGTTGTTACCATTAACATTGGCTTGAGGATATGCTGGCCTTTGTGCACACAGAAGGATTTGTGAAGAACGGTACAGTCCTTGGATCTTCCAACCTTGATATAGGTGCCATCTACATATATTAAAGACGTCTTTAATATTTTTTGCCAGCCAGGTTGGCGATAAATAATTAAACCTGTTTTTATAAACATTAAAAAAATTGTAATATCTGGTTTGAACCATGATCTTAAGAACTTTCCTTATCAATAACATCAATGTGAGAGTCACTTGGAATTTGGAGATGGCTCCAAATACATGTTACGCGTGCAATCGGAAAGTTACCAATAGTACAAGTAGAGGTATAGGCACTCACGTAAAGGCTGGCTTTGCTCGTTTTCTTCGTTTTAGTGAAGGGTTATTACCACTTGTAATTAATAGCAAAACAACGAAGATTTGTTTAAAGTGCTCGGGTCTGTCACGAAAGTTTCAAACGTTCTTAAATGCTAGCAAATCGTCCTTCAGTAGTGATCATGGCTCTTCAACGTCATCGTCTCCACCACAAAAACGAAGACAAATGACGCAAGTATCTAATCCATCAACGTCAACAGTACCTGAGCCATCAACGTCCACAGTACCTGAACCAACAAAGTCCACAGTATCTAATCCATCACCGTCACCAATACCTCAGCCATCAACGTCGCAATTACCACGAAAGCGTACGTCATCAAACACTATTGCCATAAAGCACAGTTGTGTTCGGCCCCTGCCAAAGACTTGCTTCATTTGCGGTGTTAGTACACGAACCAGGGTAAAAGCCGAAGTGGGAACAAGTATATTTGTGGAAAGAGCCATATTTATTCATCGGGACAACCGAATGTGCTCCACGCATCTCGTTAACGGAGAGCTTCCCACCGAAATAATTGCTGGAATTCAGGTTTCCGCTAGATCAACCATTATGACTGCCACGGACATTGAGCAACTATTACAGGACCTCAGGAAATGTGTTAACGACCTACGGACGCCGAGCTTTGCCAACTTCATACAAAGTGATGAAGACTGTAAAGTACTAACTTCATTGTCCCTGCACGAGTTCCTAGAGTTGCATTCGACTATTGAGGACATTATTCGTACCATCAGATGCTGTTCGTCGAAGACAGCTCTAGCAGTATTATTGGTGAAATTACGATTGGGTATCTCCAATAAGGTGTTATCAACTTTATTTCATTTAACTGAAAGATCGGTATCAAACACGGTAAAAGCGGTTATTATGGCTTTATCGGAGCATTTCACAAATCCTTCTGTGTGCACAAAGGCCAGCATATCCTCAAGCCAATGTTAATGGTAACAACTACGGGTTACATAATAGATATAATCGGACCCTACTTTGCTAATGGCCGCAATAACGACGCGCGCATTTTAAACCATTCTATCAAAAAGAGAGAAGAACTCGAGTTTTTCTTTCAAGTTGGTGACGTTGTACTGGCAGACCGCGGTTTTCGAAACTCCAACAGCGTACTGACTGAACTGGGTGTGGATTTACAAATGCCTTCGTTCTTGTCTAAAGGCGAGAAGCAAGTAAACACGCAAAAAGTTAATCGTTCCCGACAAGTAACGTACTTCAGGTGGCCGGTTGAAGTTAGGAATGGGCATTTGCAGACGGTGTATCGTTTTTTTCAAAACCGTATACCTGTGCATATGTTACCATTAGTTCCGGAACTTCTTCAAATTGCTGCTGCGCTGTTGAACGCCTACCACCCGGAGTTACATCTTAAAGGTTCCTGGGAAGACTCCGTCGAAAAAATGCTGGCAGTCTCTACGAAAGAAAATCCTCAATGGCAACGAATTGAGGATAGTGAATTTTAAGACTTCCCTGTACTTCGTGAAAGTGATGTACGTGATGTACGTGAGGTGGTAATGAGCGACTTTAAAACGAAACGCGCTGAATCTTATGTGGCGTTGACTATAGAGAATTCCGGCTCTTTCAGCGTCGAAGTGTCCAAAGTTGAACATGACTTAATTCGTATACGCGTGCCTGGTCAATTTTCCACCTCAGCTGTTCACCAAGCTCTAATTCGTTATGTACCGAACGGGACAGGTGCAAATGCCATTAAAGGCTGGTATTGCAATTGCAAAGGTGGTAGTTTGACGATAGGTACTTGTGTTCACGTTAGCAGCGTAATCTGGTATCTTGGTTATCGTCGCCATGAAGATCGAGGCAGTTGGTACCAGTCAAAATTGCGTGTAGTGTGTGAAGATGCCACTGAGCTTGAACTACCAGACATACGTTAGACGTAGAAAACCTTAGCGTTAAATGAATAATTTGTCCGTTTTATACAAGTGTGTTTTGTTTAATATGAAATAAAAATTAAAGATACTACTCCAGTATCTTCTAATTGGTATGATTTCTCTATTTATTTTTCGAGTTTCTTATACACCAAAGACTATTCAAGTAAGCTATATAGTCTTTGCACGGCCCCTGTAAAGCTAGCAAAAGCCTACTGCATGAATGCTTGACAAGTGGAACACTTCTACAGGCGTTTTCGAGGATTTCGAGGCATAGTAGACCAAAAATATACGAATTTCATTTTGCCTCCAGCACTATACCCGTGGCAGTTACAAAATAATTCTTTCCTAATATTTTCCTAACATAATTATGAATCTAAAATAATAACCGTTCAAGATTTTCGTGTGGGGGAAGGCTTTCATATCCGGCACGGAAGTCATAGATTCTTCCTATTCTTTACATTATGGAAGAAACCTTCCATTCGTTGTAATTCCCAAAATTTACAGTTGTGAGCTCGAATTTTAGCTTTAAATTATCCCCCAACTACCCTATTTTAATAATATAATACGAATTTATCATAAAAGAGACGAAAATTTTTAACATTACGTGGACCCAGACTCTTATGGGGAGTTGCTGTTGTTCTTTCTCAAAGTTGGGAAATTACGAAGAAAACCGTTAAATTAGATCAATTAAAATTAATATAAAACAAATCGATTTAGGCCTTGGCTTACGTTTTAAAATAAAACGAAGCGATAGATATCATTTACGTTTGTAAATTACTATAAAACCTCCCCCCTTCCTCCCAAATATTCCCCAAAAAACTAATCTAATACTGTAGAACTTATACTGCATGGGCGCCACAATTTCCCAAAGAGAACTCATAAGAGATGTTGAAAATCAAACTTGTCAATATTTATTATTCCTCCATGGGCAGTGGAGATCAATCGTAAAGATTAGCAACCAAGGAGTAATAATAATGAGAAACCAACGAAGGTTTCTCAGTATTATTCCTCAATGGGTGAAGTTTTAGACCAATCTGAAACGCCCTTGGTGTTAGTAAGGTTAGAATAAAAATGATCCTGAATCGAGAATGAGATCTATTATTGACCAACTACGATTTGCGTTATATTAAAGACATATGAAACAATTTTTAACACTAATCAAATTGCAACACTAATCAAACGCAATTTCACCAACTTTGAAAATTTGGAAGTTGAATCAGTTTTTAAATGGATGATGAAGATATATCTCAAAGTTATGTCTTCATTTAAGTCCCCTTTTACCGAAACGCATCTTAGATTAATATATATTGAAGGCATATTATTTAAATATAAATATTTAAATCTTCGCACTTGCCTTTAATTAGAGCTAATATTCAACTCATTTTAAGTAGCTAGGCAATTTAAATAACGAGGGGGTTAGGCTTTACTGTAGAAGACGAAATATTAATAGAAGTATCATTTTTTGATTAATATTTGATAGTAATTAATTTACTTTCTACTTGAAGCTAAACTTTACTAGGTGAAACTATAAAAAGTATTAATACTATTATTTTATTATAGTTATTAAAATTAAGCAACGCACTTTGCATAAATCTTATCTAAACTAAATAAAAATACTATGTTTTTAGTGCGAATTACGCTTAGACAAGTGATAAAAATTAACTAAACAGTTAATGCAAGTTAGGGTTAGTAAAGTGGCTGCTAGCTCGATATATTTAAATAAGTAAAGCAACGCACTGTATCAGATGCTTGAAATGCTAGGCCTAACTTATTTTTAAAATTAAGTGCGAATTACGCTCTTCGAGCTGATTTTGTACTAATTAAGTAATTAAGTAATATTGAAATTTACTGAACTAAAGAATTCTGCAGCTGAAAAAAATTAAAAACGGAAATTATGAAGCTGTAACGAGATAAAAAAAACATGATTATGGTTAAACACTCAAACTTCTGTTAAAAAGCTGTAAAGAAAAAAGTTAATACTCTATAAGAATATTATTTCTGAAATTATACACAATCGAAAAAAAAAAAAAAAAAATACAAATCATCTAAATGCACAAAGTGCAAAATCACAGCAAACGCGAAAATTCACAGCCACGCGAAATTCAAGTCATCTTACAAACTACATGTATGTCTTACAAACTATGTTATCGGCTGAGAGGGGGGGGGGGCATTAAACCTAGCACGCGGGATTATCGGTGGCTCTTTTAAACTCAGCCTTCAAGGAAAGGATTTTGTTAGTCCATCGTGTACAGTTTGAAAAAAAGTAATTGAGACCACAGAGACACATCATATTTACATTGAATTAT
Source organism: Odiellus spinosus (assembly GCA_963920705.1). Classification (NCBI taxonomy): domain Eukaryota; kingdom Metazoa; phylum Arthropoda; class Arachnida; order Opiliones; family Phalangiidae; genus Odiellus; species Odiellus spinosus. Next base: position 34,058,170 of record OY987226.1, read on the forward strand.
TCCCATTATCACCATTTTATTCCAACCACCAGCCCAAATAATATCAAAAAAAAACAAAACCCACCATTAAAACTAGGACATCTAAGTCCTGTAGGTATTTGTTCGAACGATCCAATTTACGTATGCTAATAGCACGGTCAGAGACTCGATATTATTACCATAAGAAATTAAGATCTGGATAGGCAATGGCCTCTACATCGAACTTGTTAAAAAATTGGAGTAGGAGTAGGTTTGTGTAAGTAACTGAGACCAGAAGACATCTTGAAGACGACGAGATCCTGGACGATTGGGGGTTTAAAGCCCGCTAAAGCTGGTACTTCAACCTGGTACTGTTCCAAGAGGTTATACCGAGAATAACGGTATCTCGTGTAACGGTACCAAACTGAAATAACGGTACGACTTTAAATGGGTCAAACGCGCGCGCGAAGCTTAACCTTAACTCGTAGAAATCCAGAAGCCACCCCGTAAAAGGATTTCGTTCGTTATGCATTTGGTTAGTCAACGTACGCTTCTGTTGTCCGCACTAAGGTCTTGCAAACTGCATCGACCACGCGACCATAGTCAACGCTGACTGTGCAATGGCCACGAGGAATCTCTCCTCCATAACCCAGTCCCTCATCTTACTAGGAAAGGGAATCACCGAGACTCGTTGTCTTTTGCAGGGAACAAGATAACATTTAAAACAAGGACGGCACAGGGTAGCCTTAGTTGAGACAATCCGCGAGTTGACAAGCCTTCCAAATACAAATGCCGAGTGAGCATACTGACATAAAAACGCGAATCTTAATTGGGCAAGATAGAAAAAAAGGCGAAAAATACAAGTATGCTTATAAAATAATGGCTTAACCAAAAATTGTGAGGCAAAAATGAAGATCGAAGGAATATTAGAATTCAACGGATTTTCCAACTCTAACAAAGCAAAGTACTTGTAAACTTAGTATCCTTGCATTTGTTCGAGTTTTAAACTCCGAGCTAATGCGTTTTCAATTATTTTATTTACTAGCAATTAACAATATTTAGAAAAAGCTTGACGCCATAATGGCCTATACCAGGAATAATTTAAGACCTAACTACCGCGAGTTCTGGTAACTTGTCTTAAGGACTTATGACGCATGATCGTTGTAGTATTGCTTTTAATAAATATAAGGTACTTGAAAAACCAAATTAAAATGGTCTTTAAGAGACTTAGGAGTTGTCTTTAAGAGACCTATGTCAATGGAACAAGTTCGATTGACGTCTTTAAGAGACCTTGCTTTTAAAAGCCAAAAAATAGAACTAGCTAGAAGTACCAATAAATTTAAATTTAAATTTAAAATATACAATTTGGAAAAAAAAGCTCATAGCTGGCAAAAAGGTGACCACTCACATCCCTTTTACCAAACTAGAGTTCCCTAGGCCTTGCACAGGCGAGGAGGTCCTTAACAGAAAATGTGTTATCTTTCACGCGTGTGCCTATGAAATAAAAATGCCAATAATTAAAGCGGTCAGGTCCTAGAGTTAATCTCCATCTTATAAATTACGATTAACTTTGATGTAGATTACAAAAATCTACTTCGGAATTAAACTTATTATAATTAAGTATTAGATTCGGTTAAGGTTAAGGTCTAAGGTCAAGATTAATCGCCAATAAATGAAAATATTTCCTATTTTATTTTAAAGTAATTATTTGAAACTTGGTTTATTTAAGTTAACTTATAAATTCCCGCCTTAGCAATAAGGGGAAAGTTGGTATCTCGCCTACAGCCCTAATCACCCAGCAAAACAATGCCAATTGCTGATAAACTGCAAATCAGATCCTGTTTTATACTGAAATTTCTTTTAACTAGTTTTGCCACTTGGGAAAACTCACTAGTTTACGTACCAGTCATACCATCATTATTAAACCTCTATAGAACACGCGCCAAACTTAGCACTAAAAGAAATATGATGAACCCCAAAAGCCTTAAAATTGGAAAGACCTATTTCATAATGTTAGTAAAAACCTGAAAAAAAAAAAATATTTTAGGTATGATAACTTCAGGCATGAACCGATTCCTATATCACAAGTTCTTAACCTAACAGGTTTTTAATAAAACCATCAATACTTTAACTACTTGTGAAAAAGATTTCTAAAAACTGAGACAATTGTCTCGTCCAACCAACGCAACAGGGCTGGTTAATTAATACATTCTGTTTGGGTAACATGCAAGGCCGCAAGATGGATATATCATCAAACCCACTCTAGAACTAAAGCGGCAATTAACCTAAATTAACCAAAGACTAATTATTTAAAACGCTCAGCTTACGTAAAATAACCTAAGAAATAATCCCATTTAGTGTCAATCCACATTGACCTTTAACCTAAACGATAACGTAATCTAACAGCGGATCTAAGCGATCTCAAACTTGAACTTTTGTAATTTAGCTAATAATTGGGGTGGCGTTGATTAAAATAAAAACCCGGTTTAACGATACCATTAGATGATCTAGATGATAGTTCACTCATAATCGGTAATCCAGGTGATAACACGCACAAATAAGAAGTTCAGTTAAAAGCACCCGCCAAGTAATGAGTTCAGTTGATGGCAAGCGCAACTAAATAGAATTGACAGGACGGAAAGTCAAGAACCACTTCGGACAGGAGCCACTTAGCACAGAATCTATTTGGTACAGGGACCACTTCGCACACGATCCATTTGATACATGAACCACTTCAGACAAAATCCATTTGGTACAGCAACCACTTCACACAAAATTCATTTGGTACAGGAACGATTTGGCGCAGGAACGACTTCGGACAGCACAACGGTATTTAAGTTATTCAAGCTCAATCGAATTAATCCTCGATAGCGAATGAACTATTAACTACACTGCAATAAGATTTTATTCAATTGAGAAATCGACCTTTGGATTTAAGACCGCTAAATTTACTATGAAGAAGCTGTAGGTGAGTCGAAAATTTTCAAAATAAAAAAAAAAAATAAAACGATTAAGATGTAGGCCTAAAAATATATTAACGCTTTAAATTCGGGGAGGTTTTTGTTAAGGGTGAAAAAATATAATTTTTTTGGTTGATTTGGATGTTTAATTGGAAATCTATTTATTTATTTTACATTATTATAACTACAGTTCATATTTTTTAATTTTATTACCATATTAATTTTTAAAATTAAATACAGGAATAGCCACGCGAAATTTCTCTCAATTCTACATATTTTTTTAACGGCATATATTAAAACCGTCACGTGACTCGTGTTTTGCTCAGACTACCAAAACAAGTTTCCTAAAACACTATCTCAGTACTAAAGTGAGGGTGAAAATGAAAATTACGTTTTTTATCGATACTTCTAACTCATAATTTAATCTGATTTAAATTTAATTTAAACTTAATTTAAACTTAATCGAGTCGACTAGAGTATCTATACTTCTGATCAAGGTTAGTAGGCAAATTTTGTAAAATTCAGGCGGATTAATACATAATGTTAAAAAGAAAGAAGTTCATGCCAACTATCCTTCATCTAAAATAAATTGTTTCAAATATCGCGTTTTGGTATAATAAATTCATCGCGTAACTTATTGTATTGTTTTTTACTCGGAAAGTGGCTAAAATTAATTATACTCCAAGACGTAGGGAACTGGAAAATCTATCGTCGTTAAATTTCGATTTTTTTTTTTTTCTCCATAAAAGGGATTTTAACGCGCGATTAAACATCATCAAGTAATTTTTGAATCATCAAGTTTTTTTTTTAATTCGCTATTGTCTCTAGAAATTCCCTCATTATAGTTTTCGATAAAGGGGCAAAAGAAAATTCTACCCCTCTTTCCCAACTTTACTTTCATTGCAAGGTTGCCAGGAGGAGCGCGCGGAGTCACTTTTAAAGCATTGAGATTCCAATTAGTTATTTTATCTATGGGTATATCTCTACTTGGTACTCGGAAATATAGTTTTGTTCTTCTCATCTTGTTTACAATGACGTTGCCGAAATTTGGAGATTTCCGTTAACCGACCTCCCACTAAAAAATAACTAAGTAATAATGGTTTTAGACTTTTTAGGACTTGGTGAGTCCATAAAAAATACTAAGAAAATCTCCGACCTTTGGAAATTTGAGAAAAAGTATTTGAAAATTTTAAATTTCCATGCTTAAATCCCATAGATTGCGGCATGAGCTCGGTTAGGTTGAGTTTAGTTGGGTTATATAGAGTTAGGTTGGGTTGTAATATATGGAATTTTACCTTGGAAAATTCAAAATTACAAATACGTTTTCTTCAAAGTTCCGAAGGTTGGATTTCTTTGTTATTTTTTCTGAACTCTCAAGGTCATAATTAGTCCAAAACCATCGTTAGTGGGGGGGGGGGGGGAGGGGGTCGTATATCGGAAACCTTGCCGACCGTAAACGGTTTCGTCAAGCAACTTGCTTTTTACCGCCAACGAAATTAGCCTATAGCAGCCCAGCGCGTTTCTTTTTTAACTTTGGCCTCCGCTTTCTGTTTTTAGCTTATCTAAATTGCGTGAGTAGACGAGTTAATTAACTTTTTATTAAGGCGTACTTTATTTTCTTATCATTTCGAGGAAGACAACATCGTTAACTGCGGTCCGATCGCTCGATCGAAAAACACGGCTCCGTAACCGTCTTCGAAATACGTATTCGAGATATCCGCATCAAAATGGTAAGATATAATTTATATTCTAATAATGTGATAGTTTTAAATAATGTAGGATTCCAACCTGCCACAGAGTATATGTAGCCAAGAATATATTTATGTTATACCGGAAAGAATGAATATTTTCGTACCATCTTTGGGAAGGAAAAAAGGTAGCGGTTGAAGTTTTTAAGTTTTTTTCGTTACATCGTGTCGCCTCCTATCGAAGACTTTTCAAGTTGTTGGATTTCGTGTTTTGATCGGTCAAGGTTTTCACAGATTCAATTTCCCTGACCTTTCCAACGATTTTTCCCTGACCGTTTCAGCTATTACTATCCAATTTTTAACCTTTTATTCCTTATATTACTTAAAAATAAATATTTTCAATAACATGGTAATTACGTTCGCCAAACGTTTTGCACGCGTATCTTTGTTCTATTCTTTACAACTGACACGGTCAGCTTCAAATATTTTCCGCAGATTATGATTGGAATTTCCTGGCTTCTTGAAACATCTTTAAATTCGCTGACTTTTCCATGACTTTTTAAAATATCTTAAAATTTCCCGACTTTTTGGCTCATTTTCAAATTCCCTGAACTTTCCCTGTTTTCCCTGACCCGTGGCAACTCCGAAGCGGCTTTGATTCCCTAAACCAGCAATTGTCCCTAAAAATGGTTTCATCTCATTGGTGACCTTACCACATAGATTACCCGAAATGTTTTACTTTTAAAATAGTTTAACACTCTTTAAATAGTAATTAAATAATAGTAGTCGCATCTGGAGTATTTAGTTCAATTAAGTTAAGTAATATAATTAAGTGAAATAATTCAGTTATTTTAGTTTTAAATAAAGAAAACCGTGTAATTTCCCGTTGTTTAGATTTTCTATAGCCTGATAGAGAAAATATTTTTTAAATTTGTTGCTTAATTACTTTTCCATAAGCCTGGACGGAACGTTCTGTTCAAGAGGAATTGACATAATGGTAAAAGTTAATGCCGATTGATACAAAATGTTAACTCGTCAGAGCAGAAAGTAGACTGTGGCAACTCCCCTTGAACGTGAATTTAAGTGTGCAGGATTTGAAATAATTTAAATCTAGCTCGCAGATAGTAATCTCCATTGCTTCAAAATCATATCTGTTTCTGTTTTTTTTTTTTTTTTTAACAGCTTGAAGAACTCACTGAAGAAAATGTTCTAGGTATTATAGTTTCTAACATTTTTACAAAAACCAATGATCTGCTAAATTACAATTTTTTAAATTTACTAAAATATAGAAATCAAAGAAGCCTTTTCGCTGTTTGACAAAGACAATGATGGCAAGATTACAAGCCAGGAATTGGAAACGGTTATGAAATCTTTGGGCAGACATCCGACTGAAGAGCAGTTGAGGGACATTATCAATGACATCGATGTTAATGGTTAGAAATTTAACGTAACGTGAACTTGATTATTTTTTTACCCTAAGTCTCAAATGGATAAACTAGAGGTTGGTCCCAGGCCAAAATTTTCTACACTTTGGGCTCACTTTGGCCGAAATCCCAAAAATTTCATAACGTTCTATGAAAATTTAATAAAATTTAAATGGCTTTCTAAAATCTTAAAACCCCTCAATCAAAGTGTCCGACCCCTCAAGCAAAACATAGTGGGTAACCGAATTTTAACATTTTTCATTCGTTAGTCGGTTTTTTCGCAGATATTTTTTGGCCATTTACTTAAATACCTTTCCTTTAATTTTGAAGAATTTTATTTTCACTCGACACCTTGTAAATTAACTTCTGGTTTATGTTTTTTCTCCGAAATCGGGTCTATTTTAGTTGTTTTCCCTTGTGTAGGGATGGGGCAACGTATTTAGACCGACGCCCTGCCCATTGACACAGTCATCGAAAAGTTAAAAAAGAACCAAGTGTCCCAAATTTGTTTGCGTTTCTTACGCCTTTGGTTAATAAAATATTTTTTTCTCGTTTGAAGGTAATGGTACAATTGAATTTCCCGAATTTCTCGCTATGATGAGCAAGAAAATGAAAGAAACTTACGACGAAGAAGAAATCATGGAAGCCTTCAAGTTATTCGATAAAGATGGCAATGGCTTCATTAGCGCTGATGAACTGCGACTCGTGATGGAAGCCTTAGGAGAGAAAATGAATGATGAAGACATAACCGGTCTCTTTAAAGAATATGATACTGACGAGGATGGATTAATTAATTATAAAGGTAAATCAGTTGTTTTTTACTTTCAGTTAAAGTTTGACAGTGCTAAATAGGAAAATTGGTAATACCAATATGGGGCTGTTCCATTTTTAACTCGTATAGTTTCCCATTGACCTCTCTCCTCCCAAATAATACGAGAAACAGTTTCAGTTTGGACGAGAACTCGTTTAAGGACCCAAGAACCTGGGAATACAGCATTATACCCTCTACAGACGAGGCGTAATTAGCCGTGGTTTAATCAGATTTACGTAGCCTTCTCTGTTCAGTAAACATCGGTTAATTATGATTAAACCTCGATTAAATCTGATTAAACCGGCTAGTTTCGCCTCGTCTGAAAATGGTATTAGCGGCTAGTTACGCCTCGTCTGAAAATGGTATTAGCGGCTAGTTACGCCTCGTCTGAAAATGGTATTAGCATACCCTCTTCAGACGAGGCATAATTAGCCATGGTTTAATCAAATTTAACCAAGGTTTACACAGCTTTCTCAGTTCAATAAACCTCGGTTAATTGTGACTAAACCACAGTTAAATCTGATTAAACCGGCTAGTTACGCCTCGTCTGAAAAGGGGTATTAGCCTCTGGTACATGTTCTTAGGTCCTTAAATGAGTTCTTGGTTTGGGAATGGGGGAGAAACCTTTTACTAACCGAGGCTAGTATCCATCTAAACCAACTTATATCGGATATCCACACACACCTTTATTTGGTGTCTTATTTGAAATATCGCATTTTCCTATCGTTAGTCAGTTTTTCATTGTAACACATGAACATAATTCATACAATGCAAGGGCAAGTTAGTTGTCTTCTCTTGGACGCTTAGGTTGAGTAAAATAATTAAAAATGAATTGCCCTTAGATAATATATAATTTTTTCATTGTAATTCCGGTGTTTAGTTCTATTTATCATCTATCGTTATAAAAAGAGATAACAGATAGCTTTTAACTATGAACACGCTGCTAATTGAGCGTTAACTATGAAGTTATAATTTATACAGCCAGACTTTAATTTTAAGTAAATGAAGTAGTTCGTATAGAACTCGTAAAACTCGTAATACGGTAGTTTTATGGAGTAGAAATTATTCTTTATAAGTCATAAATCACAAATAATTACGTCTTTTTCGAGAGCTATCCGCAATAAATTACATCTGTCGGGAAATACATGATATATTGCTTTAAGAAAGCGTTATTTTGATATTGCAATTTTTATAGAATTTCAGGAAATAATGACCTCGACGTGAAGCTTGGATAATCCAATCATATGCTCTTTATTACGGCATTCCTTAATTTAATATAATATCAAAAGTTATGTAATCTTCATTTTTTTTTAACTATTTTTGTATATATTTTGTCTTGAAATAAATACAGTAGTCCCTCCAGCACTTGCCTACGTTGAAAATTTAGGGCCTATTTTGGGGGGCCTCGCCGTCTCGATATTAAAGTTAACTCGCCCTCCCCCTTTTCCCCGTGGCTTTAATTTTTAAAACTGGCCCAGCTAATTTTTAAACTGGCTTTTTGTCCAGCAGAATCGCCTTATTTCCCACCCTGCTGGAGGTTACCATAGCCGTCGTCTGCTATCTGTACCTCCCGCATAATGAATGATGCCGGGTAAATGTGTCCGTTGGCCAATTATTCGGGTATTTTAAAGTCGCTATAAAACGTTCCAAAATTGGATTAAAAGTGTGAAATTTGTGATGAAAGATAGCCAAAAATGTGCACCGAAGAAACGTGATAAAATCTAAACGGAATTATTAATGTAAGTTTAATTTTCGAGATGATTTTTAAAACCAATCGTTAGGCCTAAAAATGACATCTTGATCGACGGGGCGATATGAGAGGCGCGTAGGGTCGTGTAGGGTAAGGGGCCGGGGAAATGATGAAGATCACTGGCCGAGAAAGTTGTTGTTTCTAACGGGGTAAATCAATGAAGTTTAATCTTCGGGGGGGGGGGGGGGGGGATGAGACATTACACCTAATATGGGAGCCATATTGCTTTTTCAGATTTTGATTTTCCATTACCTCACTGGGGTTGTTTTTAACGCTGTCTTTCAACTAAAATTAATTACACTCAAGTAATAAAATTGTAACCTTTATGGTAGGATTATAGTTTATCTAACTAACCCAACAAACACCTTTTTCTGACTAATTAGACCATGGGGAGTTCAAAAAAAATAGTTAAAAAAATATTGGCCCGCCGCAAATATTTTTAATTTTTTTTTGAAAATTTGAAATTCCCATGCTAAAATCCCATAGAATGCGCCATAGGTTGGGTTAGGTTAGGTTAGGTTAGGTTAGGTTAGGTAAGGTTAGGTTGGGTTAGAATCTATGGGATTTAGCACGCAAAATTTGAAGTTTGCCTGTTAAATCCCATAGATCCTAACCTAACCTAACCTAACCTAACCTAACCTAACCTAACCTAACCTAACCTAACCTATGGCGCATTCTATGGGATTTTAGCATGGGAATTTCAAATTTTCAAAAAAAAATTAAAAATATTTGCGGCGGGCCAATATTTTTTTAACTATTTTTTTTGAACTCCCCATGGTCTAATTAGTCAGAAAAAAGTGTTTGTTGGGTTAGTTAGATAAACTATAATCCTACCGTTTTGGTTTAATTTGCATATTATAATTTTAAATACTCTACAGTTTTTGTCATTTAGTTTAATCCTAGTTGGGTATAGTTTATGGTTCAAACTCAAAGGGAGTGTCAAATAAATTTAAATTTTTTATTTTTATTTAAAACTAAGTTGGTATAGGCAAATTAGGCATAGATATATCTATAATCAGCAGGCAATTTTCTATTTGTTAATTTTAACTAATTAAAATTAATTATCCTAAGAATTTCTTGGGCAAGTCTTTTAGTTTTGTAGTTTTGTTTAACCATATGTTACTTATGGTTTAACATTAGTCAGTTAATTTATATTTACTGTAGCTTGTTTTAGTTTTAACTTGTACGCGGCACGCACCAAAATATAGGAAACTTCGATAAAAACCACAACCCGCACTTAAAGCGTTATTGAATTTTATTTGACTCACCCCCGTGACTCTCAAAAAGCGCTGTTCAGATTGCAAAAAAAAAAAAAAAAAAAAAAAAAAAAATTATAGTAAAACGTCGTAACTCAAATATTAAACTTTTATAAACCGAGTAAATCTTTATTTTTAATTTATTCATCTTCCCCATAATTATTTTCCTCAATCTAATAAATAAAACATCAAAGTAACAATTTAAAATATCTGAAACCGTAATTAAATCAATTCATTTAGGACCTACGTAATTTAAACTCGGTTACTACGTTTTGCCGTCAGCGGGCGTGAGTTGCGTTTCGGGTCTCTCCCTCCTCCATCTCCCCGTACTCTTCGTCTGCAATCAGTTTGACTCCCGCATTTTCCCTCATTATATCTCTGGGCTTTGCTAACCTTGATCTTCAAGAGGCTTGATTTTGTCCAGGGCTTCAGCCTCTTTTTTTACACGCAAGTCACGTGAATTTATTATTATCATTAGATTAGATAGTCATTTTTTATTCAATGCCAACTTGCCAAGCGCCCTGTAGAGTGTAGGCTGTATCTAAATTCACGCCGGCAAATAGTTTCAGGTAAACATGATTAACTTTTCTATGATCCAATTAAACAATTTAAATTGTTTTTGAATGATATCAGGCAATTAATAGAATAAATCTGCTGTGTGTATTAAATTACAGGGACATGTTGTAGAATTAAATATTTACAATTTTTACCTTAATGTTTACGATACTGCTATTTCATGACTGAGAAAATGAATCCTAAGTTACTTCCAACAATTAACTAAGGGACGGTGCACAGGCATAGAGTTAACGGTAGCTTCTTAAAGATCACTCGGAGATTGGAGTGGTACCACATTGTTACCATTATTGCCTCGCAACCCGGCCTAAAGCTGGAATATTTTTATGAATCAAGTCTTCCCCGTGATTTTCGACGGTTCACCAAATTTTAGTATTTTCCCCCGCTATTAATTTTTGCGCTCAATTTTCGTTGTAAAGGGACCTTATTCACTGCAAAGGGGAAACACAGAAAGAACGCGCACTGACACATCTTCCTTTTTTGCCCCCGTGACCAGAATTTTCAGATTGAAAGCTCTAAAACAATTATAACCCCATTCTAATATATGGGATATAAGTTAGGCTTAGCGTGAACAAATGACACATAATCCGTTATTAAATAAAATTAGATTGTTTCTTGGGTTTTATTATTTCTTAGCTTAGGCTTTGGTTTAAATTCCGGAATGCCAATCGTTTTATATGTAAAGAAACTAAACATCGCATCAAAGATTTAACATCACAGACTAAGCGTTAGGTTACTCGAAGTCTAAGCATTAGACTCTTGAAAAGTAGAAAAAGTCGTTGCATTTACCCCAGATTACTGTCCCTCGATCCCTTCTTGAAAAATAGTTTTCCGATGATGGACCAAAATCCCTCTAGGTGCGTTGTCCATGAACCGCAGCCAGTAGCAGTCCTGGAAATTGCACACATCCACTGGTCCAAAACCAGTTTATTAATTGCTCGGACCAGTTTTTTAATTCAAAACTTAAGGGTAGCTGGTCAGTAGGACCAGTTTAATAATCAAGTTTTTTGATGGAAATTGAGCCGTGACCAGTTTAAAAATTCAAACTTTCTTCCAAATTTCCACTCCAAACTTTTTTCTTTGAAACACAAAAACGTCATCTAGGTTCTAGAGCTTACCAACTGGTTACCAGCCTTCAGTAGTGGTATTAAGTTAAAATGAATATTGTCGTAGAATGGGAGTCATAGGACCAGTAGAAAAAAAAAATTGATGTAGGGGTCGGTGGTCCTAAGGACCAGTTTATTTTTTTAGACCGAAGGGTCACTAATCCTGAGGACTAGTTTAAAAAATTGCTTATTTCCAGGACTAGCTGGTAGTGGACACGCGATCACTGAAGCCTTAGAGTTGTCTGCCAATGTTTTCCTACTAAATATATTTTTGTAGATTAGGAAGCCCAATCTGTTTTAATAACTAGTTAAACCTTAAACGTGTCATGTTATTTACACGATTCAAATTGATTCTTAGCGTGTGAATTAAATTATCCCCCTTTTAAATTTCCAGATTTGAGACGGTAAAAATGTTGAGAAGAAAATCAGTTTTGGCTACTCTTGGAAAAATTGCGAAACAGTCGGTCATCTTTAACGTTTCAAAAAGATGTTTATCATCGAGTCTTCCGCAGCCTTTAGAACAACCGGAAATCAAATACACGAAGGTGATACCCAATATATGCGGGGTGTACGTGTTTAGACCTAGGTTTCAAGTGGGTTTGTGTAAAATAGGAGGCGAGGGAATGGTTCTTTGGTTTTCATTTCAAGTCCGAACAAATGTAATCGAGCATTCTTGACTAAGAAGTTCATATGGGCAACAAGTGACGCGCTTATTGAGACTTTGTGAGTTATAAAGCCACTTAGGATTGAAATATTGCGCTTAATCATAAGCTATCTCTGATCATACTTTCGTCTGCAGTGGATTTTGACTTAACGTTAGTTTCTATTCAATTATCCTAATTCAAGACCTACATTTTCAGTTAGATGAGTTATTGGAGATCTCGCAGGGTGAGGTTTTAGTTTTGGTTAGTGGCATGGCGAGTTTATTAAATATGTTTCAAATTCAACCATTCTAATATTTTAACCAAAGTTTGTAATCAAAAAAATAATTCAAAACATTGAAAGTATAGATAAAGTATTTATTGGGGTCAGTTTCTGTTTTCTAAACCCAACTTTTATTGGGAAGCAACGTTCAAATCAGCCGTCCCAATCTGACTTTGGGATAAAAACCTTACGGGGTCAGGGTACCCTTACAATCCCTACGACTTTTCCATTACAGTATAAAGATTCATTCGGATTAGTAAAGACATTTTGAATCAAGGGTATCTTTGTCACCTAGTATGCCATTTGAGGTAGCGTCGTGACACTTGCCATTTTTGTGTACATGATTTTAGGTATTTTAGGATATTTTGAGTTCAAAAATGCTCTTATGAGGAATTTTTGGATTTTTCAATGCAAATTTCCTATCTAGAGAGAACTTTTAGAGATTTTTCGGATTTCAACCAAGGTGTACGGGATTATGGCCAATGTCTGACCCCTTGGATAGCCTGTTCTATTTTTCTGGTAGAACAAGTCCCTTTTATGTTGTACACGAAATACGACTGAGACCAGTGTGACGAACGAAATACGTGTAACGAGCCATTTTTTACGAATGCCATCTAAGCTGCTGGAATTCGGCTCAAATAAACAATAAAGAATCACCTACTCCTTTTAAATTTCATTTAAACTCTATTACTTCTCACGTTATCTCTATTTGCCTCCACCACCGGTGACATGGTTGCCACAAGTCAGGGAAAACAGGGAAAAGTTGGGCAATTCGAAAAAGAACCAAAAAAGTCAGGGAATTTTAAGATATTTTACAAAGTCAGGGAACTAAGCCAGGATATTCCAATTATTATCTGCAGAAAAGATTTGAAGCTGACCGTGTCAGTTGCATAGATTAGAACAAAGATACACGTACAAAAAGTTTGGCAAACGCAATTGCAAAATTTGTAGCGCTTTTTATGAAAAAGATATCAGCTGAGGAAAATACAGACAAATTTAAGATCTTTTAGTAGTAGTATTAGCTGAAAACGTCAGAAATTTGAATCTGAAAAACCTGTGGCAACCCTAAGGGAAGCTTCCACCTCATCACAACGTGTCAAGTTTTCGCGCACACCCTGTCAGACCTTCTCATGGAGGAGTGTTTTGTTTATTTATTATTGGATTGAGAAGAGACATCCGAAAACCTTAATCCGTAAATTCGTTTTTAACCGTAGCAGTCTCGTAAATTACAAGGTCAGGGAATCTTAAGATATTTTAAAAAGTTAGAGAATTTGAAGATCTTTTAAGAAGCCAGGAAATTACAGTCATTATCTGCAGAAACGATTTGAAGGTGTCAGTTGTTTAGAACAAAGATATGTACGCGTAACGAGTGGAAAAATAAACTTAAAGTTTGGCGTTGTTGCGCAATAAAAAGGTTTAAAACCTAAAGGATTACCTAGTTATCAAAAATATTTGGGTGGTTTTGGCTAAAATGATCAGGGAAAATCGGTAGAAAAGGCCAGGGAAAAGCTGGAAAAGTCAGCAAATTTGAATCTGAAAAAACTGTGGCAACCCTGAATTAATTTAATTATTATAAGTAATATTTTTATAATAATAAAGATTACACGATATCCTTAAATATTTGCTTATTTATTTTTCAAAGATTCTCATTAACAATGAATGGCATAATTCCGCATCCGGGAAGGTTTTTCCCACTGTAAATCCAGCTACGGGTGAAGTTATCGCTGAAGTTCAAGAAGGAGATAAAGTATAATTTCCTTATAGCTTGTATTTTTTTTTTCAAAATCTCATTAATCACAGCTGTAAATGCGTTATAGGCGGATATAAACAAGGCAGTTGCGGCTGCGAAAAATGCTTTCAAATTGGGTTCGGTTTGGAGGCGAATCGACGCTTCAGCCAGAGGACGTTTACTTAATAGGCTCGCCGACCTCATGGAGCGGGATAGACAATATTTAGCTGTAAGTATTACGCGTATACGGACCTTTTGCTTAGAAAATTATAATCCCAAGTTATGTTAGTGAGCGATGAGCTCTTGTAACGTTTTGTTGATGGTTATAACCACTAGGAGACCCTTACCGCAATCCGTGAGGCAAAGAAAGCCCTGCCAAACTGATGAAAATCATGGCACATGATAATACTAAACGTCTTGACACTATTTAGCCGCAAGACGGTAGTTATTCTAAAACTGGTAAGGAAACGCTTACGCAAATGTTAAGCGTACCCTTTCCAGATTCCCCATAGATATCGTATATATAGCTGGCTAGATACCGTATTAAATCGAGGGAAAATACGGGAGGTATAGATAGCAGACTACGGCAATGGAGACCTACAATGCTGGGGAAAAATCAGATCAGCGCCATCTATACCCGAAAATGGAAAGCTCAAAATGCGAGAAGTTTAATTTTCCCGCTTCGGCCAGAAAATGTTTTTTTTTTTTAATATTATTCGACAGAAGAGAATGAAATCGGCTCAAAACGTGTTAAAAAAGTTGTTTTTTACATGATCCATCAATTTTTAAAAGGTAAATATAACATATACATTATTTAAATCAATAAATATTATTTGGTTCGCTAACCCTTGGCCTTCTCTATAATGGAATTTCAGTTTAACTCTGCTTACAATTACGATACAAGTTCTAGAACTGACTACAAGACGAGCAAAATGGGTGAATATTTTGACTTTGCATGACAAGGGAAGCGTAATAATTTTCAAATAGATTGATGGATTATGTAAACCCCCATTATTTTTCATTTGTGTAAATCTAGAATGTCTGTCAAATGCATAGTTGTGCTCATTTGGTGGTTCTTCAAGGGCTGCTAAGCATTTATCGCAACTAATAATTTTGCACAACTTGGAAACAACGAATCCTGAAATGTAATAAACTGCGTTCTCTAGAGTGTTGCTGTTCAATGAAGAATTCTTCAATTTCAGATTCTTGTTCAAGTTGCAGCGGTTGTAATAGTTGATTAACTTTTATAAGTTGATTTAACTTTTGCTCAAGCTATATTCTGAGTTTCAGGTACTTTAAATATCCACAAATTACTATGCTTGAAGCCAGTAAATAAATGAATAAGTACCCCAAATTTGGAGTGCAGGGTACAAAAGTTAAATTACCTACACGCAAAGTTTCATGATCAAAATTTAGAGGTAAAACATCAGAATACGTCGGTTTTTGCAGATTCTTCGTATAAATAAAAAATTGTTGATTAAACACTACCAAAAAGTGTAATTGCTTAAGTATAAACCTTGGAAGGTATTGCTTGCTTTGAAAGAAATCGTTTGCCATTTCGGTGGACAATATCACTTTCCAAAAAATGTTCGCTGCAAATGAAGGAATTGGAATTAGGCCTAAAATCATCTAAATCAACAGCCTCAATCCATTTGGCATGTAATTCCGGGTTGGATATGGGAAATCTATAAATTTGCATGATACTAGTTATTAATTTACTTAATTCTTGAGTAGTTTTGTTCATACATGTGAAAAGATATTTCTTTTCTAGTGGTTGACTTATTGCGGCAATGTGAAAACGAACAGGTTTTAACCATTTTGTATTAAAAAAAAAACACTTGCTTCAAAAATAGCCGAGCTTTATTTCTTATATTTTCTTTACAAAAGAAACAAAAATTCCCGCGGGTTTTTGAAAAAGCACTTAATTAGAGGTTCCAGGTATCTAATATAGATGGCGCTGTTCAGATTTTTCCCCAGATAATAGATGTCGTCTGCTATTTGTCCCCTCCGCGTTTTACTCCTCGGGCCTAACCCAGGGAAATGTATCTAGCCAGTTATATATACGATATCTATGAGATTCCCAGGTAACAGATTAGGATAACCTGGGTACCTATAAGGTTCAAGAGAACTAAGAAGGAAGACTGGAATGTGGCAAATAAAATTGTCTCTCACTCCAGGCTGATCTGGGCTATAAACTCTTTTAAGCCCTACAAGGCGCCTGGCCGGATGGACCTGAACTTCTACAGGAAAGAATTGATTTCCTACAGGGCTTGTATAGCTCTTGGGCATATTCCAAGATCCTGGAGGCTGGGTGATTCCACGACAAATGGTCACAGCTTGTCAACCCGACCCCCACCGATTTGGCTGAAATTTGGTGTAGGGGGTTTTTACCATCGTAAAAACCGAATTTCCGATTATTTTTGCAATCGGCACAGTAGTTTCGGAGATACAGAATACGGCCATTTCCCGAAATGGCCTTCACCCCGAAAACTGACCATGGCGTAACTTTCGTAATTCTTGACCGATTTTCATCATTCAAATTTCATTTTAAAGCCCATGAAGAATACTATTCGAGTGTATCAACAGCATTTTAAATAGTCTTTTCTATATAGCGCATATTAGGGATCAAACAGGTTGACCTTTGACCTTTGCTTTAGACCAATAATTTAAATGGAATTTAACCATTTTTTTCGAATTCCCCGCCTGTGATTTACCCGAAAATGATGAAATCCCAAAGTATTATTTCTAGTTCTCGAGATATTCATGTTTTAGTTTAACCCCTAAAAAAGTTTATTTCATGTTCTATCATGTTTTTAATGAAAAATAAATCAGTTTTTGGTTTTTTTAAATTCCAACTCCACTTTCACCTTTTAACAAATATTTTGACTTAGTGCAACATCAAGATTTTCTATTTCACAGAGGATGTTTTCCCGTATAACCCAGCATTCGTCTTTAATTTGTTTCCAATAATTAAATAATTGAATGGAGGATACATAAATGAAATCCAATACAAACTCTTTCTATGAAAATAGTTTAACTTACTCGTCATCATTTAAAACGGTTCTGCAGTAAGCAATGAATGGGTGCAAGGATGCTTGTGAATTTTCACAATGAACACCTTGCACCTCGTCCTGAACTACAAAGGAGTCATTTTCAGCAAAATCACCAATAAAAATAAAAATTTTATTTAATGATTTGAAATAATCTGACTGGGATTTAGATGTATTGGATTTCATTTATGTATCCTCCATTCAATTCCGCTAATTATTATTGGAAACAAATTAAAGACGAATGTTGGGTTATACGGGAAAACATCCTCTGTGAAATAGAAAATCTTGATGTTGCACTAAGTCAAAATATTTGTTAAAAGGTGAAAGTGGAGTTGGAATTTAAAAAAACTCAAAACTGATTGATTTTTTATTAAAAAGATGATAGAAAATGAAATAAACTTTTTTGGGGGTTAAACTAAAACGTGAATATCTCGAGAACTAGAAATAATACTTTGGGATTTCATCATTTTCGGGTAAATCACAGGCGGGGAATTCGAAAAAAATGGTTAAATTCCATTTAAATTATTGGTCTAAAGCAAAGGTCAAAGGTCAACGTGTTTGATCCCTAATATGCGCTATATAGAAAAGGCTATTTAAAATGATGTTGATACATTCGAATAGTATTCTTCATGGGCTTTAAAATGAAATTTGAATGATGAAAATCGGTCAAGAATTACGAAAGTTACGCCATGGTCCGTTTTCGGGGTGAAGGCCATTTCGGGAAATGGCCATATTCTGTATCTCCGAAACTACTGTGCCGATTGCAAAAATAATTGGAAATTCGGTTTTTACGATGGTAAAAACCCCCTACACCAAATTTCAGCCAAATCGGTGGGGGTCGGGTTGACAAGCTGTGACCATTTGTCGTGGAATCACCCGGCTAAGACATTCAGACCAATTAGTCTAACTTCATTCCTACTAAAGGTTTTAGAAAAGTTGGTAGATAGACATATTCGAGAGACTACTCTTTCAGAGACGACATTAGTTTGCCTATCAAAGAGGCAGATCAACTGAGACAGCCCTTCATGGTAGCGTTCTGCCTTGAAAGGGCTATTGAGTTCAAGGAAATAGCATTAGCTGTTTTTCTTGATATTGAAGGGGGGGGGGGGCTTTTGATAAAGTGTCCAGTGCAGTCATACTTAAAGGGAGCCCAAAGGGGGTGCAAATAGAGGGGTCGACATTTTTAAAATACGTCATCATGGGAACCAATTGTGGGGTTCAAAATAGCCGCTAGAACTATCCTGGCGCTAGGTGTTTGGGCGCGTTCCCCGATATGTAGTATTCCGCGTTTCCCCGAGTCCTCCCACTCCCTACTCCAACGTGGGCCTCGTGGCTCCACCCCGGATCCGGATAATGCCTATTTACGCCAGGGCTCTTCACGAAAAATAGTTCCCTATCACGTGATAGTGACGTTTTTTAAAAATGTCTTCCCCCCCCATATTGGTCTTTTGCACCCCCTTTGGGCTCCCTTTAAGGCTGCTAAGAGATTCGGAATTAATGACAGTGTGTCTCTGGATCAAATCAATGCTAACTAATTGAAGGGTTGTAGCCTCTCTGCTTGGGGAATCCCTTAAGGTCTCTACTAGCCGTGGTTGCCCGTAATGAGGGGTTTCTCCCCCTTGCTGCGGCGGTTGCTAAACAGACATGGCTGCCGCTGCTTTGGTGACGCTGATGATGTTGCAATAATTGTTTCCAAATACAATTCCGGCTTTAATGAGAAACGCTCTTGCCTCTGTGGAAGACTGGTGTAGGGAGGTAAACCTCACAGTCAATCCCAATAAAACTGCCCTTGTACCCTTCACTAGGAAGAAGGTACAAGAATCGTTTAATGATAAATCCTTTTTCGGGTCTATCTTAGCAAAGTCCACTGAGGTTAAATACCTAGGTGTGACTTTGGACTGCAAGTTGACATGAATTGGTATCTTAAAGGCTAAAATGTTATTTAGGAGAGTTAAGAGTACCATTAGCAAAACTTGGGGGCTTAGCCAAAGATTTACACCCTGATCATCAAACCCACGCTTTCTTACGCAGCTGTGGTCTGGTGGTCGAGAGTCAAACTTACTACAGTGCAGTCTGAATTACTTAGATTACAAAGACTTGCCTGTGTAATCATACGGGGCCCTGAGAACTGCACCCAGTGCTTCTCTAGAAATTCAAAATTTTCTACATTTATATATAGAGGAAACTGCTGTTATGGGTGCCTACAGGTTATACCACAATGGATGGTGGCGGGCGGCCTACAAACTGGGAATGTAGCCACACCAAATTATTTTGACAATACTCCAGTCAGCTACCCGTTTTATTAATGGGTTCTGACAATGTTGCCACAAAGTTTTACTTTAACAAGCCGTTCGATGTGAGCTTTCCTAGCCGCACTGAATGGTGTCTTGGAACCATTTGTGGAAAAAAAGGGTGAACTAGTCTGGTTCACTGATGTTTCCAAGACCGATTCCGGCGTAGGTGCGGGGGTCTACTGCAAACTGGGAAGTTTGGTGTTTACGAAAGTCTAGGTGTTTTTGAAGCTGAAATATCTGGCATATGCTTCTGTGTTGACTTCTGTCTTAAGAAGAATTACCGCAGCAAGGTTATTCAGATTTTCTCTGATAGCCAAGCTGCTCTGATAGCTATAAATAGGTTTGATATCTTGGTTTGTAGCTGTTTGGATTTACCCTCGATGCTAGGTGCGCATAATAAGGTTCACCTTTATTGGGTACCTGGACATCAGTGCTATCGAGGTAATGCGGAGGCCGACATCCTTGCCAGGTGGGGGGTGGGGGGTAGGCTCTTTGGGCCAGAACCCACTGTCCCCGTCCCGATTGGCATGGTGAGGAACCAAAATTCCGTAAAGTCATAACTAACCAACAGCTGAGACTTTGGTTTCAGATTGATGGTCAAAGACAAACCAAGGAATTTATCCTTGGTCCGTCTAAGCAAAGAGCGAGGGCTTACTCGCTCTCTCTAGGCCTAGTATCCGACTGGTCAGTGGTCTACTAACTGGACACTGTCAACTCAACAGGCACCTCCACCTGATTGGTATTGGGGACGATCCCCTCTGCAGGGCTTGCCTTACTGAGGAGGAGACCTCCTCTCATGTTCTGTGTAGTTGAGGTAACTACTCGGCACAGATTTGAGCATCTCCGTATGCATCAAATGGAAACCCATGAGGTTTCTGAAATCTCGGTGAAGCAAATACTTCGCTTCATCACAGAAATCTGACTTTTTAAGTCTTAAATTTGTATTGGGCTGTACAATGGACTACTAGTCGAAGTGCTTGACCGGATTTATCTGACCACCCCTCTCTTAATAATAATAATAATAATAATAATAATAATAATAATAATAATAATAATAATAGACTAAGGTTTACTTTCGGACAGACTCACTTTGAATTATGTTAAGAGTTCCTATGAGGCTTTATATTAAAACTTATTAATCTCTAACTACTACTCTTGCCTTTATCTATCAACTGCCCAAGCCTTTACCAAACACCAGCCAATCCCAGTTGCTGTCCCTAGCGATTGCAACGGCGAAACCAGACTCTTAAATGTGCAATGTCCATTTTATGGCTTTGTCTGCTACTCTTTTTCGACCCATGCTGAAATGACCCATAATTTCACAACTAAATAAAGTTACCATCCCTTTGACTGTACATACTTTTCTTGCTTTTGACACAGTTTTAGGAATTTGGCTCTAAAGTATCGTAAAAAACGGCTTCTGTCATGTAGGGACGTTTATTTTATTACTCTTAATACCATCTAATAGTCTTTGTTACTAAGAGACCAGTGGAAACCCGGGCGTAATCTAAGGGAAGAAATCGAGAGGTGAAACGATAGTTTCATATCGACAACCAAATTTTGGCCTAATCAAATGCTCAAGAGTTTAATTTTTTGGTATTTTTTAATTTTTAGAGTTTGGAAACCTTAGATAATGGCAAGCCATTCAGAGACTCGTTCTTTCTTGACCTGCAAATGTCTATCGACTGCTATAGGCAAGTTTAAATTGTATTTTTGTATTTTCTGGGAGTCTCTGAGACTCTCTCTCATAGGAATGGGGTGGTTTTTTCCCTATATATCATAACTGCCTAGATACCGTATTCAATCGAGGGAACCAGGGACGGAAATAAGCACAAGTCACAGGCCATTGTCCGATAAATTTTCCAAAATGTCCAAAATGAGGGCGTCACTGGACAAAAGTCCGATAAAAAAAGTATTTTTTAATACAGGAAATGTAGCATTGTCCGGTAATTTTGTTAAATGTCCGATAACCTTTTTAAGGTGGGGTTGCTGGACATTTGTCCAATAACAAAATTTTCTTATTTCCGTCCCTGGAGGGAACAAGTCATAGATACAGAGAGCAGACGACGGCTATGGGGACCTTCAGCAGGCATGGAAATAATTTTTTTAAAAATAGTCCTCAGGATTAGTGACCCTATGGTCTGTAAAAATAAAGTGGTCCTTAGGACCAGGAAACTGTACTTTAGATATTTTTTTGCTGGTCCCATTGTAAATTTTTTTTTTTTTTTTTTTTTTTGAGGATGCTCCCAACGTCGCGCACTCTGCCATGTATTTTTTACGACCATATTTATTGTAACTTAATAACTTGGTAAGCCCTTCATTTTAGTCTAGGCTCTAGATAGACGTTTATTGTGTTTGAAAGAAAAAGTATTCTGGTAAAAATTGGAAGAAGGCTTGAAGGGGATAGCTACTTCTGGAATATTTCTTTAACTTTCTATTTATCATGGCGTTATCTATTGGTGCAAAATCTAACCTTCCAGAAGGATCTCGGAACTTGCGTCCTATCATATTTTTCATAATATTCTTAAACTTTGAATGTTCAATTTTAAGGTACTACGCTGGATATGCGGATAAAGTACACGGCAAGACAATTCCAGTGGATGGTAGTTACTTCGCTTACACTCGCCACGAACCTGTTGGAATTTGCGGTCAAATAATTCCAGTAAGAAAAATTTAAAACAATTTGGATTTAGTCTTTTAGAAATGGTCAGGGAAAACCTAGGAAAGTCTGGGAATCTCGCTTCTGAAATTTTGTACGAAACCCTGGAAGGTTTCTATGTCGTAGGGAAAATATCTTTGGAATAGACTTTTGAGACTCATTATTGGCAACACGATGATTCGTCCTTTGAAGATTATCTCTATGGTTGCGGATAATGTCTTTTAGTAGTGGTTTTAACTGCTTGGTTAAAACCAACTGGCTTTTTCTTTGCTAGAAAAAGCCATTTTCTTTGCTAGAAAAAGCAGTATTTTCGCCAAACCTGGTAATAATTTGCTCTTTTTGTACCATTTGAGCGAAGTACTGGTCCCGATCACAGAATACAGGTGGGAAGGAAGGTCTAAACCCCCCTTTATTTGAACTTTATAATCTGCGCCCTATCTCGGAAAAATTGCAGGGTTTATACTCTGTGGAAAACCTGGAAAGGTCAGGGAATATGAAAATGAGCCCAAATGGTCAGGGAAAAGTTATGGAATTTGAAAATTCTCCCAAAAGGTCAGGGAAAAGTCAAGGAATTTGGAAATGGGCCCAAAAGGTCAGGGAAAAGTCAAGGAATTTGGAAATTGGCCCCAAAGGTCAGGGAAAAGTCAAAGAAAATTTCTTGACTTTTCCCTGACCTTTTGGACAAATTTCCAAATTCCTTGACTTTTCCCTGACCTTGAAATTGGCCGAAAAGGTCAGGAAATTTGAAAATTGGGCCAAATGGTCAGGAAATGTCGGGAATTTGAAAATTGGCCTTTTGGTCAGTAAAAAGTCGAATTTAGAAATTTGCCGAAAGGTCAGGGAATTTGAAAATGAGCCCAAATGGTCGGATAATTTAAATCTTTAGATAAGTGTCAAGGAATTGTTTGATTGGTTGACCAATTAATAGTAACTTAATTATTTTAAACTGAAAAAATTTCAAATAAAAAGTGGGAATTGCCAAGAGCTCACTCGTAAGAATAAATTTGTGTAAAATTTTGATCAGAGAAAAGTGGTCGGGGGATATTATAACTTTAAAAATTTTGTACAGAACCCTGAATTGTTATGAGCACGCTTTTCACATCCATGTATGAAGGGTGGCTCTAATTTGATTGACTCTTTCAAGAGTGTAATAATTAAGGATTAGGCTAAAAATCGTCTACATCGAGTTCTTTTCTTGGCGATGGAGAAACTCGATTTCTGATTTGATTAAGTTTTACATTTTTTTTCTTCTAGTGGAATTTCCCACTTTTGATGCAAGCGTGGAAATTAGCTCCAGCTCTGGCGACTGGGAATGTTGTGGTTTTGAAGCCCGCGGAACAAACGCCGTTGTCGGCTTTATACGTTGGTCAACTCTCCATCGAGGCCGGTTTTCCTCCCGGTGTAATAAACATCGTTCCCGGCTATGGTCCGACCGCTGGTGCCGCTTTAACTAATCATTCTGACGTGGACAAAGTCGCCTTCACTGGTTCTACCTCCGTTGGTCAAAAAGTTATGGCTGAAGCCGCTAATAGTAACCTAAAAAGAGTTACTTTAGAGCTTGGAGGAAAAAGTCCACTCATTGTACTTAAAGACGCTGACTGTAAGTGAGCTTGAATTCTTTTATACTAAAATTAGGGCTGGGCGAATAGCACTTTTAAAGTACCGTGTTGAGTATCAGATGTGGCCCTCGAGTACTCGAGAGTATTGAGCTTAAAAACTCGCGAGTACTCGTAAAATAAATTATGTAGTGATCTTGTAACGGTTTCTGTAGACATCCTGATAGGGGGTGATCCAAATCGAAGTAATTCAACACCTCGACCGAACATAAAGAAATAAGCAGTTATTATCGTAAAGTACGATAATGAAAGGACAGGATCGAATCCCAATTAAGCATTTAAGAATCACCCATGGAGATTAATTAAACGATTAACAATTTATTTAATGATAATTACAATCGATTACATTCACTTACGAACTTAACCATGGATACGAATAATATTAATCCTTGACCCGTACTTATTATCGCGCCATTAAAACTCGCTAACACTACCGCGTGTGGTTCCATCTTTCTAAATTGTCGTCCAGCAAGCTAAGTGATAGAAGTGATAATGTCGAGCGGAGAGTCAATCCTTTTATGCGGGGCATAAAAAACAATAGGACAGGCTTTCACCGTCAGGGAGATAAAAAACAATCTAGAGTCACGTGACTCGATGTTTTGGCGGGAAATTGATTGAGCAGACGACGCGATATATGGGTAAAGGTATATCGGCAGACGGGAGGATCCTACGGTTCTGGGTACTGGGTAGGCCTAAAACCGTTACAAGATTTAGGAACTTTTCTATTTTCGTGTAGAAGAAGCAGCTTGTTCTAGCTGCTTGTTGATGAAGCGAGAGGTGCCAAAACCTTATTCGCAACTTTATCCAAAATAGGAAACCTATATTTTATATATTTATTGATATAAATTTAGTCGCTTTGACAGGAAGAATGTAATACACCATATTTCATTATCTTGCTTTTTTTATGACTTGCTGCAAGATATATTTCAATTTCATCATGAGAAAGGCGTCTCACTTGCTTTGGTGGTTCAATTTTTTTTTTTTTTATAAACTGCTTCGAGTATTATTTATTTATTTATTATTAATGGGACAGCATACAAGAGGCTTAAAGGCCCTTAAAGGAGACTACCCGAGGTGTTTATCGCCGATTTTGTCCAAAGTCTGCTATAATGTAGACTTATATAAGACATGAAAATCCCCAAAAGGAGACGACGCACTACACATTAGTTTGGCCATGGCAACCGAAAATGCTTTTGGCCATGTCAGTCGAAAAAATCTCCATAGAAAAAAGCGTGGGATTTTCTCGGTTTCACAGGGTGCTACCTGCGAAACCTTTTCAAAATTTTCAAATTGTTTCGAAATTGCCAAATGGGCAATATGGTTCGTATCTAAGTAAAATTCATCAAGTTTGGGTAAATCGGGACTTTGTTAGGGTAAAATTGGTACCATTTTTGGGACGAAGGTGCTTAATGGCCAAAAACATTTTCGGTTGCCATAGCCAAACTAATAGGTAGTGCATCGTCTTCTTTTGGGGATTTTCATGTCTTATATAGGTCTACATTATAGCAGACTTTGGACAAAATCTGCGATAAACACCTCGGGTAGTCTCCTTGTAAGTATTGGTCATCATGATTGTTAGTGCACGGGAAGGGCTGGATAGTTATACAAAAATAGGTTACAAAAATTTTGTACCGTCAATTGATGGATTATAATATTAAGGTTGGGGGGAACATATTGATTTTATGAAAAAGAACAGTAGTATCAATTTTTATTTTTTATTTTTAAGAATGCGAGAATAGTAATAAAGTTGAAACAAAAGAGATTATCAATTAATACCTGAAGAATTAATTTTTAGCTGACAATGAATTGAGTTTCGTTAGGCATTAGATGTAAAATAATCTCTGGAAGAGACATCTGTGCACAGTTATTAGAATCCTTAACTAAACTATTGAACCCCAAAATGCGCAGTCAAAGCCTTTCTGAAAGCGATTTTTGTCATTAATTTCAATAATGGAGGCTGGGATATCACTGAGTTTGTAGAATGCTGCAGTCGAGCTGATCTTTTTACTCTAGGTTTGTGTATTTTTGGGGAGTGGCCGCGAGTTACGTTAGTTGATGGAGGACAGAAGAAGTCAGTAGTGTTAAGAGACAATTTATTGTGAAAGAAGTCGTATAATAGGCAAAGGTTCTTGATCTTTTGGCGTTTGGCCACAGGATCAATACCGAGTCTTTAGAGTCTTATGGGCCCTATGGGGGCAGTTAATTCAGTAAAGTTCTGCGTTAATTTTGTAAATTTGTTTTGGGCCTTTTGAAGAGAGGAAATGCATCCTATAGGGGAAGCGTAATCAAGTAAGGGGAGCGCCAAAGCATTATAAAGGGTTGTAATTAGACGGGGAGGATGGTGGTTAATGTTGCGCCTAATTATTCCAGAGAGAGAATATAATTGTTTACAGATTTTATTGGTTTGGGATGAGAATTTGAGATTGGGTTCAATGGTAACTCCTAAGTCGGATTCAGAGAGTGTTATTTGGAGAGGTTTTTGATATAGATAATACGTGTGGTCAAGGTGTAGGACGGCACATTTGGTAACATTGAAACTTAATCCGTGGTTAGTAGTCCAACCTTCAATAGCACTGATATCAGCTTGTAGTTGCTGGGAGTCTGATACAGAGCGAATACTATAGGATATTTTAGTGTCGTCTGCAAATAATAGGATAAGAGCAAAACGGACCACAGTGGGGAGAGAATTAATAAAAATATTGAACAGGAGGGGACCCAGGACAGAGAGCCCTGAGTGATGCCCCTTAAGTATAACCCTAACCATGAGAGAGCTGAACCCGAAATGCCTGCTTCGTAAATAACCTTAAGAAGTGTATTGTGGGGTATAGTATCAAATGCGCGAGCGAGGTCTAGAACATCTACGCTATGACCCTCGTCCAATCACTTTGTCCATTGATTAGTAGCTACCATAGATAAAACTTTTACTTTGGAGAATATCTAATAGTTTGCTTGTGAACCATGATTTCACATATTTTTGGCACCTGGTTAAGAGAGCTGATGGGACGATAATTAGAAACAATGGTTTTACTACCCTTCTTGTGGATAGGGGTTATGTTTGCCTCTTTCCATGGTTTTGGCAGTCTGCCAGTTTGAAACGAAGTTTTAAGAATTTGGAATAAGGGTTCGTATAATTGGGAAGCTAGGGTGTGTAGAATAAGGGGGTGGATACCGGCGGGGCTAGTTGACGGCTGATTCAAAGTTTCAGCAGCGGCAGACTGATTTGATTGATTCTGATTTTCAATAAATCTAATTCCTCAGTCAATAAAACTGTTGCCATTGTTTTTACATGGTCCTCAAGTACAATAGCTTTAAACCTCGGGTCAAGAAGCATTGCCATCCTAGAGCTTATCCCATTTCTACTTTTTAGTTTGGCTAACAAAAACTTAGCATGATGGTGGTCCCTTTGGTATTAAGACCATTTTTTCCAAAGTCTTAGTTGAGCGATGTAACACCGGGGAGTAGTTGGGTAAAGTTCTCAAGATAACTCCGTGGTTGCCTCTTCAAAATGGTGTTAATACCGCAACTCAATGATTTATCGAGTTCCATTCAGAGTTAGTCAAATTTTCAACTTCGGTCTTAGATGTCAACAATGACTCTATTTTATGCAAGCGTGTTAGCGTAAAGAAAGTGCTGTTCCATCGTATAACGCCATCTTGTACTAGTTTTCTTTTAGGTAGATTTAAATCCTCTTGATGTTTGTTCAGTAGTTTAATTGCTGGCACACTAATTGAAATGTCCCACAATCAATCTGCATTTTTTAAGTAAGGTTTCTGTATCGCGGATATTTTCTTTCTTTAAATGACGCGTTGCATCTTCATTTGCCTATTGTAATGTATGGGAAAAGCAATAAATACCTTTCCACAGAGTTTTGCCTATAGTCGAGATCATGTTAGGCACGTTATATGATACAGCAATGATTGGGATTGATTGATGGTCTACTCATTCGGAACTTCGTACAAGCTATATCTCATAAAAGACTAGCCCATGAAAGACTAGTTCTTAGTCGTTTAGCTGCTATTAATTGAACAGTACTGTCAGATTCGGACGCCTGTTCGTTGCCTAATCTCAGAATCAAAAGTTTCAGTACATTCGACCAATAACATCATAATTAGATTGATCCGTTATAATTACTTATTTTGTTTGTTTTCTAGTGGATTACGCTATTGGCATGGCACACTTTGGTCTCTTTTTCAACCAAGGCCAATGCTGCTGCGCTAGCTCCAGAATATTTGTGGAATCTAGTATCTATGACGAATTTGTCTCTAAAAGTGTGCAAAAAGCTAAAGCTAAAACTCTTGGAAATCCTTTTGACGCAAAAGTTGAACAAGGTCCTCAGGTAAATAAAACCCGCTTATCTCTTTTAATGCCAAGTTTGTCCAGTTAATGGAACCAGGAAACCTGGGGTCGAGAATTTCAAGTTAAGCCATTTTTTAGTCTTTCGGGTGTCTTACGTAGTCTTAAGAGGTCTTGGGGAAGTATTTCATTATTTAAAGAAGACATTTGTAGCGTTCTTAATGACCTCTTCTGATCAGACTAACTTTTTTCGTTAAGGGCTATAATTCCTGGGTGATCCTATAAAAACCTATATTATTGATGTTACCTTGGTTAAATTGGTTTCCAATCAAGAGATGTTAGATTACACTGAATTGTCGCTCGCAAATGTTTCCGCACGTGCTCCTAGTTGAAAGTACCTGATCTTTTCAAAATTAGTAAGATAATGTGGGGTAGTTAACTATAAAAATTTCAAATTGTTTAGTCAATCGCTACACTTTTTACTACTCGTCCAAGTACAAGCCTTCTAAATTAAATAATTAGCAAAATATTATAATAAAATATATATTTATAGGTTCTACTCTTGAATAATATATATATTATAATAGAATAAAATTTTGGACCTATTATTTTTAGTGAACTTTTGGCTGGGAGCCCCGAGGTGGTCAGAAATCCAACCATGTACTTTGACTAGTTGTCCGTTATACAAAACCACAAACAACTTAAAACTTGAAAAGTCCAGTTTCAATGATGAAGCGAAGAATTTTCTATAATGGGCTAACAGAAAACTCGTGGGTTTTCATTTTAAAATGCTCAAACCTTTGAGTCGAGTAGTTGTAACCCATCTCCAAAGAATGTTATGCTTGCCTCGCATATGGGATCCTCGCCAATACCAATTAAATTTAGACGCCTGTTAAGTTGGCAATGCCCTGTTAGCGGTACTAAGAAAAATAAAGTCAAACGTAGGGTTACTTTGAAGGGTAATTAAATGTTGACGCATTTTTTAATTAAGTTTCTTTACTTAGTAAAAAAAAAAAAAAAAGACCGCCAGAAATAATAACTTTTCCATTTACATATAAATGGTCTAACTTCAAACTCTGTTATAATTGGTGATTGGTTGGTTCTATTTAACGTCTCTTTTTGTTGGTTTCAAGGCTGTCAAAATATAGATAATCCTACACTTCAAAGTTGACCCACCCTTTAAAAAAAAGGCAATATATTTGATAGAAACAGAGCCCTGCTTTTTAAATTTTAATGGCTTTTTGCTGGTTCCAAGGCTATTTTATAATACCAACTATTCCTTTGAAATTTATTTGTCATTTCTTTTAATTGAGTTTGATATTTAGAACCATTTGGATCTTTGTATCATCTAGCTAAATTAAGAATTGGCCATTGAAAATAGTTTTCCTGGTCCCCTTAAGCGACGCGCGCCATTTGGTCTTTGACGAATCAAATAAGGGCGTTAATTAAATCATGATTTTAAACTGGCTAGATTGACGAGGAGCAAATGAGTAAAATTTTAAGCCTAATTGAATCTGGCAAAAAAGATGGAGCCAAGCTTTTGTGCGGCGGAGGAAGGTTTGGAGATCGTGGTTACTTCGTTCAGCCCACCGTTTTTGCTGACGTGACTGACGACATGCGTATTGCCAAGGAAGAAGTGAGTTTGAAATTTTGCTTGAATTTTAGCCAATTTATCTCAATCGGGTGAGTTTTGAGACTAAATATGAAGCGGAGACACGAATTCTTTCTTAGATTTTTGGTCCGGTGATGCAAATCCTGAAATTTGATAGCGAAAATGAAGTTTTGGAAAGAGCGAATAATAGCGAATACGGGCTCGCTGCTAGCGTGTTTACTCGAGATTTGGACCGGGCTATTTACTTTTCCAATAGTCTAAGAGCAGGAACCGTGTGGATTAACTGCTACGACGTTTTGAATCCTCAAACACCGTTCGGTGGCTACAGAATGTCCGGAATTGGACGAGAATTAGGAGAGTACGCGTTGGAAGCTTACACGGAAGTCAAATCAGTAGGTTACATTTTGAGTCTCCCTAACTTGTAGTTAAGAATAGATGATTGGGTTATTGTTACATTTAAATGAATAGAAATTAAGCTGTGGGCTCTGATTAGGCAAATTCAGGTTAGGAATCGGAATGTCATGAACTTAGACACTTTGAACATTAATTTCCGAATTATCAACTGAGATCTTACAGCCCTGACCTAAAGAGATACTCTTCTTCCCATACCCTCTCGATTGTAGCGCCATATCTGAGATGGGATAATACGTGGCTTCGACAGCAATTTCCACCCCACCTCCAGACAAGATCAGAGATCTTAAGATTGTAGTCTAATTAGGCGGTTTTTAAAGGAATATGTTTACGTTTACGGTTTGGGAAATACGGTTTTACTAGCTTTGGAAAAAATTGCGGGCTTATGAGCTCGATTTCGTCGTAAAGTTTGAGTTTCCTCTTAAACTTCTCAAACCCAGAATTTGGCCATAAACTCTTTGAGAACCAGCCAGAGAACGATGGTTGACAAAAAGGGAAAAAAGGTTTATCTCTTCCAAGGGCTTCACTGCCAGGGACGGAAAAAAGCAAATTTTCTTATTGGACAAATACCCAGTAACCCCCCATTAAAAATTCAAAAGTTATCGGACATTTACAAAATTACCGAACAATGCTACATTTCCTGTATTAAAAATACTTTTTTATCGGACATTTGTTCAGTGACCCCATCTTAAAATAAAAAGTTATCGAACATTTTGGAAAATTTATCGGACAATGACCAGGGACTTGTGTTTATTTCCGTCCCTGTTCACTGCATTATTAAGACGATTACGACACCCGCCACTAACCTACATCTTTTCTCTCTATATATGGGCCAACTAAGAGATGGTTAAATGTAACCAGAGAAATAAATACAATAACCAATATAAATTTATTATGAATATATGACTCTTATTTATCGCTACCCTTGGCAATGCGTATTTATAACAAATGGGCGATAGAGATGGAATATTATTTACCATTCTATTTGGCTTCCCACATATCACTGATAATTATACCTGTTTACAGGTAATTGCCAAGCTTTCCAAGAAAAACAGCTAAGCCATGGTATTTTTCCCGCATAATTTCTACTAAATTTTAATAATTGTGTTAAATTTTAATTCAAAAGCCAAAGAATTTTCATTGCAATTCCTAACAATTTGCGCAAAATTAAATATTAATAAAATATTTTTAAAAAATTGGTATTGTTTTGCGATGGTTTTTGGGGGCTACTTTGCTTACCATATATCTAGTATTAACTTACTAGAAGCCGCACCACAGTGACAAGTAGATGGTGGAGTTTTGAAGTTGGATGTGAGATGTCTGGCAAATTGGTTCGACTGGCCACCTTGACATCCAGTGTAGATTCCACACTGACATCTAGCGGTGTCTAGTTAACTCGAGACATATCGGGCCAATTGGTTACGAGCAAACTCGTCATCACTGTCCCTGTAGTTTAACCTCCAATTTTATTTTTAAGTAATTTAAAACACAAATTTCGAATCCAAATATCTTTATTCATTTCTCTTCCTCAAAACTAACAAGTCATTCTTCTTTCGGGTTCCTTTTAGGAGTGCCAGAGAGCAACGCTTTCTCCCCTACATTTTTATTCTATCACATTAACCATTAAAAATAAGCCAGCATTGTCTTTGGCTCCGCCTTGCCCTCCAATCTTCAATATCACCCAGTTCTTTCTCTCCATGGGGGTTTAGTGTTCGTATACGCAGCTGGAAGGGCTAGATGGACTAAGGGAAGCCTCAATAGGCATATACATAGATAGCCCTTCCACCGAGCCCTGAGGCCAATATAGATAACACGAATCGTCACCTACATACATAAGTATATAATGATATCTGCTTATAAGAATGAATCACTAGAAATGACATCCAAACAAGCTGGCCATTTTGGAAAGTTTACTAGACCCCTTAAACGGTGGAGGTTGCCTTGGACCCAATTTGCTTAATTCCTTAATCCGAGGAGATTGAACGCGGGTTAAACAACTATTTTAAACAAACACAAAATGCGAGTTAACTTGAAGTTCTGGCCCAAAGTGCAATGTACAGCTTTCATTTCTGCCACAACGTGTAAGAAATGTCCTCTAATATGATAGTCATTTTATCAAACAAGACGTTTTGCGCGTTACCAGACGATTTTTGGTTTAACATAGGACGAACACTATGACACCTATAATTCCTATATTTATCCTATGAATACATATTTATGTTATGTTGGTTAAATTGCACTGAGAAAGTTTAAAAAACGTTAGTTTTGAAGTTTTCAATAAAAAAACCCCATTTCTATCAAAAGGGGATAGAAAGTAAAAAGGGCGCCTCTCCCTAAACTACAAGCCTTTAGCTGTAGAGATCATGGGAGTCCCGACCTCGCGGATGTGATTAGGAATTGTGATAATTGCGTGATTGATCAATGTGGTCTAAGGAAAAATATATTAAATCATACGGAGGCTAAAGTTACTTTGAAAAACTTAATTATTAATACGAATGGCAAGTATAATATACTTTAGAAAACACGAAGATGATGCGCCTTGGTGGCTATTCTAGTTTTTTGCATTCGTGGCCCAAGTGGATTTACCATAAGGATATTTATTTTTGGGACAAAAATATTACAATTATAGTTAATGTTATTAAGATTATTAGATTTATTTCTTTAAGACTGTAGATTATTAAAATATATTCCCTAGAGAAACTACTTCTTGACGCTGTACTTCTTGGTTGGCATTAGAACTATTTTTCGTCCTCTTCGCTCATATTTTAGTGCTACGGCACAAAAAGATCTTCCGCCAATAAGGGGGGCTGGGAATTCAGAGGGGAGATAAGTAGTTCTCCATATTACAGGTTCTAGACTCAAAGTCCAGTAGCGCCCTTTTTACTTTCTATCCCCTTTTGTTTCTATGTTAAATTACACTGAATTTGTCACTTGCAAATATTTCTGCTGGCGCCTCTAGTTGAAAGTACCTGATCTTTTCAAAATTAGTAAGAAAATATGGGATAGTTAACTGTAAAATTTTCAAGTGATTATAATTTTCAGTGATTATAAAGTCCTACAAAGTTCATTTAGCGTGCACAAAGACGAGCATATCTTCAAGCCGATGCTTTAAAGGTCAGCGGGAAAGAGTGGTGGTAAATCCCCTTAAAGAACTTGTCGAACAGCAAGGGAACTTGCGTAAACCTTATCAATGGAAGAAACGGGACGACATAAACCTGGAAGACTTCCCGGTCCTTAGCGAGGAAGACGCTCAGAGTATTGTTTTGAGTGATTTTAAATGCAGACGCGCCGAGTCCTACGTCGCCTTAACAATTGAGAAAACCGGGTCGTTTGACGTTGAATTGTGCAAAGAAGTACACGACATCTTGCGTGAACGTGTCCGAAGTCAATTTTCACCGGCGGCTGTTCATCAAGCCCTTATTCGATACGTACCACATGGAATTGGATTAGACCAAAAATTTTGAAATTTTAAGAAATTTATTTTTAACGTTACTTGACCCAAAGGTCTACCTAGTGTTGTGGGTCTTCTTTATCTCGGAACATCGAGAAAAACCGAGAGCCAGCTCTTTCCCAAGGGGTTAAAATTGATAAAATCAGGGAATTTAGATATTTCGTGGGGGTTGTTAAGGTAGGAAAGAAGCCCAGGTAGAAAATATTAATGATCGGTTGCTGGTACCGACTATAAGGATTATTCGACTGATGAGGTTAAATGACATTGAATTTACGAATTTATACCCAACGTTACTTACGAGACAACTTGCAGGGCTATGTTAATGTGAAATAATAATAATAATATGCTGTACTTCTTTCTGTAAATTAACGTCTTTTCGTGACATTGAGTATGACATCCTGCATTTGCAACGCAACGGAATTCTGATAGATAGTCGGAATCTATAACGAAAAAGCAAATACTATGTAATACCCGCGTAGCTAGGCTTTACATTATAATTTATCTACTAAACTCGCGATTATTTACGATTAACCGTAAAACTTTCTCGACCAACCTTTCGCAAACCCAACCAATCTTCACACTCAGACCAAACTTTCCCATTCCCAACAAATCGTTGGAATCCCCGATATATCTTTCAAATTCTCAACGAATATTCAAATTAACCTCTTAGCTATTTATATATCGTTATTACTTACGTGTGTTTTAGGAGACGGTGAAAATTTGAAATCTCGCAAGACGTGTAAAAGGCAAAATTTGACTTCGAGGAGGGCTAATCTCTGGGCAATGCAAAGCCTGGGACCGGTTCCAAATGGGATGTATGTATAGGAATTGGTAATGTCCAATTTGGAATCACCTAAGAACCTGGTATGAAAATTACCAGAGATTAACAATTTTTGAACTAGAATGTAATCTCAATTGGTCTTGGATGATTAAGGTACCTTTTAGGGTCGAATTTCTCTGGATCGGGAAAGTTCTTGGGATCATGATGCATCGCGTAGACAGGGATTTCAATAATCATTCCTTTAGGGATTGTGACTCTAGTATCCCCTAGTTTCGTGTCTTTCATACATGTCCTTTCAATTCTGCAAACAGATAATTCAATCCATTTATAGTGACATAATTAACCAGTTTCCTACCTTCTAAAGTTATTAGTTCAATTTTTAACCTTACTGAATATTAGTTCAATTTTTAACCTTACTGAAATTGAACCTTAACTAAAACGTGTCCAATTCATGTTTATAAAGCGAGACTGAAGGAAAAATCGAAAGCCCTATTTTGTTGATAGCACAGTAATACCGTAATAAAAGTCCCTTCCTCGTGTCAAAGATTTTTACTTAATTACTCCAAAGTTAAGGTTAAAGTCAGCATTTTACCCCCCCCCCCGACTTATTTAAATCGTCCACCATTTTGTTCCACGTAGAAAAGGGCATACCAGCCAATCAGAATTATAAGGAAAGTCTTACGTGTTACGTTAGATGGCGCCACAGTATCCGAATACTTTCGCTCAAATAGGTAGGTT
This sequence comes from Odiellus spinosus, assembly GCA_963920705.1. Classification (NCBI taxonomy): domain Eukaryota; kingdom Metazoa; phylum Arthropoda; class Arachnida; order Opiliones; family Phalangiidae; genus Odiellus; species Odiellus spinosus. Next base: position 34,093,254 of record OY987226.1, read on the forward strand.
GCATGAGGTAGGGTCTTGCTTTCCCCCTGTGGAAGAAATGGGGGTGAATTTCTTTTTTTCCGTTAGATGTCTCTGACTTCCGGAAGTTCCACATAGTTGTCGGCCATCACGGCGACTGACGCTTTATTTTTATTGAGGTATTCGCCAGTTTAGACGCCAAAATGCCTCCTAAAATCTCTAAAAGTAAAATATTTTGTGAGGGCTATGTTGATGGACTTTCTATAGTAGAGAAAAATAGATATTTGAAGAAGATATTATTATGTTCAGGTACTGATCCTTACAGTTCTAACTTCTACACTTCTAATTTCTAACGTTAAAGCGTCTAAGCCTTGGCCAAAACAAACTAAACTTCACGCAAATCACTTTTAATTAAAATTTCATGGGCTAAGCGTGTAACATATCCTTCAATTATCAATTTTTTTCAATTATAGAAAGTCCATCGTCATAACACTCACAAAATATTTTAGTATTAGCGATTTTATGGGCGAGAAATTCCTTGAATCCTTAAACTCGTTAATAGCGTCAGTCGCCGTGATGGCCGACAACCACGCGTAACTTCCGGAAGTCCGAGACATCTAGCGGGTAAAAAAACATTCACCCCCTGTTCTTCAACAGGGGGAAAGCAAGACCCTACCTCATGCAACCTACCTATTGATATTGGGAAGTGTAGCGCCACCTTTTGGGGGCTGGCCGCTGGTATATAATATTCTCTACGAGCAGGACTCAAAATGGTGGTAGACCCGTAAGTTCGAATTTAAAGTTACTTATTCGATTATCTTTTTCTCGCGATTTTAACTCTTTTAGGCATTTCTATTTGCACTATTTTATTTTATGGTCTATGAAATCTAAAAATTAAGATTATTACGATCTCCCTTTAAAAATTCCCGATTTCATTTTTATTAGTACAAATTTTTTCCTATAGTAAAATAACGATAGGGCGAAATTTTTGGCTAATTGTAAAGAAGAAAATTTTATCTCAATACCTTGTTGCTGGAGGAGACAAACGTAGAGATTCGTCAATACAAGCTCCGAGATAAACGGCTTCGTTCAGAGCGTATTGGTCGAGTGTCGTCTAAAAGGCAACAGTTGAAATATTTAGAATTAACGACGCCACCGATAAAAAGTATACAAAACCAATATTAAACTAGAAATAAATTTAAAACTTATACCATCAAAATAGGCTTAGCGGGACTCGTGGACGTGGAGATCCTTCAGTGAATTGCCTCCGTGTAAGTTCAAGCCCGTCATTCACATTCACGCGAGATCTCCTTATACGCGAGAAAAAATCTGGATCTCCACGAGTTCCGCTAAGCCTATTTTCCAGGTTAGTATCAAATTTATTTCTAGTTTAATATTTGTTCGTAAATTTTTTTCACTAGTGGATTAGGCCTAATTGTTGTTAGGTTGCATTATCCCTTTAATGGGAATTAATTGAAATATTAGTAAAAAATTAATTTAAAATTCCGAGCCCTAGAACCTGATGGTTCAAAAATATCTTTCTCATTTCGTATCATATGTCCCATTTTATCTGAATAGGTTTCCATTGAAAATACTTAGCAAAAAAGAATTGGAATTGCGGAATGGAGATTTTTTTATTGGAACCTCGGCGGAAAATAGCCATTACCCTGTTTTTCCAGATTTTGTCAACTTCTTCCAAAACCTTTTCCTGCCACTGGGGATTCGTGCTGAGGTAGTAAGTAGTTGCTGTTAAAGTCGCGGCAGTCGATTCATATCCAACGATGAAAAGCATAATGGTTTGAGCCAAAAATTCATGCCTGGTCAAAGCTGGAAGTGAAAGGAAATACTATTTAGAAGGATTTTCATCGCAATTGAGTGAGTTTGGCTGCTGAGTATAATATCTCTATTGTTTTGAATGAATTTCACCAATTTGTGATGAGTTTCATTTGGAATTTACGTATCATTTTCGGAAAGATCCGTGTCCGAATGAAGTGGAGCTGATGCCCGGGCAATTTGCAGTATTTTGTCCAGAAAACGTTACACAATATGAGCAATTAAGAGACCCACCAAAAAAGGTTATTTTTCTGATTTTTGTGAGCTCCGTAAAATTATGACACCCGGGATACGTACACCCGTTACCACAACAGACAAAGAAAAGTGTAATCGCCGTTTTTGGAAAAAATTCCTGGTTATTTAAGTTCTTTATGAATTTTTACGTTTTCTTTTAATGTCGTCTACTTGGCTGGGCGTGCTGCCACCAGATTGTTTGGCTTCCGCTTTCTGTCGGGCCTCGGCTTCCTCGTTGGCGTCCATGCTTTCCATCAGAATCTGTAATAGATCATTGAATTCCTGTTTCGAGTTCCTCCTGACTTGGACGATCGAACGAGTCAGTTCCTCGAAGAACTGTAACGTTTCGGCTGGGAAGAGCGAAAAGCCGAAATATCGACCAACTCGAGGAGCCAAAACTGAAAGCGATAATATATATATATCGATATATAAATCTTAGACAAGAAGGTTCAAAGAATGAGTCGGATTGTTATCCGACTTTAAAACTCATTGATAAAAGTATGTCATTATCAAGCAACCAATGTCATTCCAGGGGGATGGAACAATACACAATTTAGCCATTACTTGGGGCGCTATAGCGGCATAGGGCGAACTTTCACTTGGTGAAAATGGCAGGGGAAAAAACCTGCATGGGGTAATGCGCGGGATACTACGCGCGCCTCACCAAGTGAACTTTTTTTTCGCCACTAGTAAGCGTTTCGAGCGCGGGCATGCGCACAGTAGAAGAGCAAAGTGGTGTATTATGGGGCAGAAAGCAGCAAAAGCAGAAGGAAAATAGGAACTTCTCTTCCTAAAAGTTTGTACTTTGGCGAATGGAGGCAGTCTCTGACTCGTAGTTGGCCCTTGTTGCCCGAAATAGAAAGGTTCAATTTTCCTCGTAATTTCGGTTTTCACGCTTACGTTTGTTTGAATTTTACTTAATTATAAAGTTAATACTTATCCAACATGGTTAAATAGAAGAAATCCCGCACTTCTTTCCAACAAAAAGGTAAAATATTTCACTCGAACAAAGTTGTTCCCTTGTATAAAATACAATGTCTCCTTGTGAATTAATAACTTTATAACGTACTGCCACAATTATTATATTCCATGGGTCTTCATTGAAAGTAAGATAGAAACTAGGTGGCACATTCTATCATTTTTTAGTCCTACAATTAAAACCACCTTGTGTTTGCAGTACGCGGAAATATTGACCCCCATATAAATATAGAACTAAGCATAGGGCAGCAACCGACATGCCACTTCCCACCCTACTGGCAACTTCCCAAGTTTTCAAAATCTCGAGGTTCAGCCCCACAAATTAACTCGGCTATCTTCAAGCGTTTCCTCCTTTAAAAATTTAGTTTTTCGTAAAAAGCAAAATAATTAACTTACAGGCAATGAGTGTTCTCCAGTTGATATCGACGGAAAATACTTGTTTGGCGTGATGCACGAATTGATTGTCCGGGTCGTTGTGCGAGTCTAGCTTAGTGCCGAACCCAACGTTGGCGATCACGTCCAAAGTGTAGTTACCATAGATCCTACGGGAGATCCGAAATAAACGCTTATTAAACGTAAGAATGAAAGGAATATAGACCTCTAACTTTAATTGTTTACTTTTTACAATCTACTGGCTCTCCTACTCCGGAATATTTCTTGAAATTAGCCACTGTTGATTCGGCGCATTCGGTCAGTAGGGGTAGAAACTGAAAAAACAAAGGCGCCAATCGAGCAATGAGTTTGGAATTATTTTTATTTAAGAGCAAGTTCGGATAGTACAGGCTGCGAGATAAAGGGCGGGCGACGAGGATGGAGATAAGAGGGCGGATGAGGAGGATGGAGATAAGAGGGCGGATGAGGAGGATGGAGATAAGAGGGCGGATGAGGAGGATGGAGATAAGAGGGCGGGTGAGGAGGATCGAGATGAAAAGTGAAAAATTCAAAGTCGGAAAATTAAGTGTTATTGGTTTGAAGTGCATTGATGTAGCTATTCCTATGGGCTTGACCATTTCGTATAACTTATAATCGCCATTTTCGAATTTTCTCTGGCACGAGTGATCTAAGTTCGTTTTCGTGTGCTGTTTTTCCTAAAAGTACTTAATCCAGATCAAGACAACTACCTTTCGTAATTTTACTTCAAAAAGGGTGAAGCCACGTTTCAAAATATTTTGAACGACTGAATCGAGTATTTGTAATAATAATCGTTCTTTTTTTTTCGTCAATCGTGTTTAACCACAAAATCTTATAATCGCTATTTCAATTATTTTTACCTTTTTTAGTTTTCCAGAAGAGAATGCCGGGGTCATTGTATTTCTGATATTTTTCCATTGATCACCACCGGGAAGAACAAAAAGCATGTTGTCCGTAACTGGGTTTTCGGTTTTAAATACCTTGAAAAAGAAGAAAAAAAGATGATATAGGTTTAGGTACATACGTAGCTTTTCTTCGACCTACTAAAAAGTACATTTATATTACACCCAAAAAGGTGGGACCAGGGACCCTATTCTGTAATCCGAAAAGTTAAGGGGACAGCCATAAACTTGAAACATTTTCTATTCTGTTCAGTTCCCGAATAGGACAGTTGACACTGATGAATTTTGGTGTCGAGACATTTAGGCTTAGGACCAAAGTGAAAACCACAGTTATAATTTTGTAAATTAAAGTTAATTAACTGATAACGAGTGGAGTTAAGAGGCTTAAGGTTCTTTTTCCGATCAACAAAAAATAATAAGAGTTCGTAGACAAGGGCAGAAACTTCAAAGAAGCGAAACTTACTAAAAGGTTTTCGAGAACCGTAAATGTTTTAGTTAAATAGTGAGAAAACGGTATTTCAAAAAGTGCTTTTAAAGTTCGAATTTGAAGAGTTGCTATCATAAAAGAGGAGGAGCTTAATTATGGAATGTTACAGTTTAACGTCATAGCTTGTAAAGCTCATAGCGCTCGTGAGCACCGAGCATTTCTTAAGCTTATTTTTTCTATATCCAGGTGTCAGCTCTAGAGGTCGGGTCTCTCCCGAGTGACTGGCCCCTAGCTTTTTATGAAAACCGAAAAAACTGCCCCCTATAACCTTAACGCCACGTGATTTCGTGACGTAGTTAGCAGAATTCGAACAAGATGATGCACCCACAGGTTCTTTTATAATATCAATTATTCTGCTCGGAGAGAATTAAGGAGATACGAGCCGTTCAAATCTCATCTTTTTAACTCCAATATTATTTATACAAGTGCCAAGCCTCTAAAAGATGGCGCCACATAAAAAATCTAGATTAATTTTAAGTAAAATTATCTTTTTCGAAACTCCGTTGGAGACTGTGGCGCCATCTAACAAAACACGTAATAAGGTCTTCCGAAATTAAAATTCTGATTGTCTGGTATCCTCTTTTCTACATGGAAATAGATGGTGGACGATGCAAATTAGTCGAGGGGAGTAAAACACTGACTTTAAACCTTCATTTTGGAGTAATTTAAAATCTTTCACTGGGAGGACCTTATTTTTTTGTACTCTGTTTAATGAACAAAATAGGGTTTTCGACTTTCCCATCAGATTCCCTTTAAACGCTATAATAATAAAAGTTTCTTTGAGATCTCTTAGACAATGTTAATTATTATTATTAATATTATTTCTGCTAGTTGATTTAGAAAGTAACATTGACAATATATAATCAGAAAAATGAGATGCATTTGTGGGGACCAATGAGATTTGATTAACTAAATTGACTTATAACCTTGGGCGGAGCATTCTCTTGACTTTCGAATTGCTTGAAACTGAAAATAAGTTTAAAAATTACTTACTCTTCTTGTTGAAAAGTTGCTAAAATCTTTAACCATGATTTGCTTAAGTAACTCGGCGACGTATATAACGGGATTTGAACCACTATAGGTTCTGTGAAAAGAATGAATAAGAATCAAATTACTATAATATATTTGTAAGATTATTTTAAAAATTAAATTTCGCACCCGAAAACTCTTCCGTATTTTTTGTAGAGATCAGTATCAATAACGTGTAGCAACTGTTAAGAAAATGACCATATTAGAGATAAATAAATAACCAATCAACGAAGACCAAAGTATGTAAGAACTATATTCCACCCTCAATTTTTTGCAAAGTTGTTAAGGTTTAAAAATAACGCTATATCAAACTATTTTAAAACCACTTAATATTGATCAGATATGAATTCTATGTTTAAAACATATTTTATAGAAACATTTTTAGAACTGGTCACATCTAGCTTTAAAAATTTAACCGTGCTAAATAGCGTGTGGGGAAATTTGGAGCTAAAAATGCAACAGCATTTGAATTTATGGTCGGATGCCAAGAAACGTGTCCATTAATTTAAATTCCGAATGACTCTTAAATTATTCGTGTTTTCACGAATAATTCTTGCCTACCGTTATCTTTGGATAAACTATTATAGGTTGATAAAATTTGCGCGTTTTTCATCGCAAACAATTTATTAGAAAATAATATAGATAGTTATAAGGAGTTTTTCTTAGCCTCGTAAATAAATTTTCTTATATTAAATTATTATGACTTTCTAAAGCTTTCAAATACGTTAATGTTGAAAAGAATACTTTCACTTACTTTTTTCGTTATCGCGCCAATGGCGGTTCCTATAAAAGGTATTGGAGTATCGTAAGGTATCGATTTTCCAACCCAATAATGGTTAAAACGGAAGTAAATCCTGCCGAAAACCAAAAATCATAAAATTAGAGAAGGTATACATTTCTGTTTCGAAAGATGTATGTAGATCCATATTCGGGGAAAATTACGTTAACCCCCCCCCCCCCCCCCTGGGAATATAATAATTACAATCTAAGTTTTAGTAGATAAAGTATTCAGATGTTGGTCAAAATCTCGAATTCTATGACAAAATCTTAAAGGGTAAAATAAAATAATAAAATTTATTTATTTGTTGGTATTAAAATTTATTTCCAAGAGTTTCCTTAAAGCGTAATTTTATATAGCTCAAAATGTTCTTTGTTCAATTTTTGCCTCCCTTTTAAATGTTCTTTGCTATTTTGTCTCCCTTTTAAATGTTCTTTGGCATATTTTTGCCTCCCTTTTAAATGTTCTTTGGTATTTTGTCTCCCTTTTAAATGTTCTTTGCTATTTTGCCTCCCTTTTAAATGTTCTTTGGCATATTTTTGCCTCCCTTTTAAATGTTCTTTGGCATATTTTTGCCTCCCTTTTAAATGTTCTTTGTCATATTTTTGCCTCCCTTTTAAATGTTCTTTGCTATTTTGTCTCTCTTTTAAATGTTCTTTGGCATATTTTTGCCTCCCTTTTAAATGTTCTTTGTCATATTTTTGCCTCCCTTTTAAATGTTCTTTGCTATTTTGTCTCCCTTTTAAATGTTCTTTGGCATATTTTTGCCTCCCTTTTAAATGTTCTTTGTCATATTTTTGCCTCCCTTTTAAATGTTCTTTGCTATTTTGTCTCTCTTTTAAATGTTCTTTGGCATATTTTTGCCTCCCTTTTAAATGTTCTTTGTCATATTTTTGCCTCCCTTTTAAATGTTCTTTGGCATATTTTTGCCTCCCTTTTAAATGTTCTTTGGCATATTTTTGTCTCCCTTTTAAATGTTCTTTGGCATATTTCTGTCTCCCTTTTAAATGTTCTTTGGTATTTTGTCTCCCTTTTAAATGTTCTTTGGTATTTTGTCTCCCTTTTAAATGTTCTTTGGTATTTTGTCTCCCTTTTAAATATTCTTCGGTAAATTTTTGCCTCCCTTTTAAATGTTCTTTGGCATATTTTGGCCTCCCTTTTAAATGTTCTTTGGCATATTTTGGCCTCCCTTTTAAATGTTCTTTGGTATTTTGCCTCCTTTTTAAATGTTCTGTGGTATTTTGTCTCCCTTTTAAATGTTCTTTGGTATTTTGTCTCCCTTTTAAATGTTCTTTGGTATATTTTTGTCTCCCTTTGCTTTTTTATTCTAGAAGCGGTATGACGAAACGACATTTCAGGTTTCACTATTCCTTTTAGTGTTTAGTTACAATATACTATCAAAAAGTTTTCCTGAACTTTCAAGCACTTTCCAGAATTTTCTAGATCTTTCCAGACTTTTCTGGTAACTTCTAGAACATTCTGGGGAAAAGTTACGGATGTACGCGGGTACGGACATTGTACAATAATAGTGTTTGGTGAAGCAAATGTACATACCAATATCCGAAACCTAAAGCTACAATGGCTGCTAAAACCGCGCTTATTAATTGGAGTACGCCTAAGATGTCCATCATTAAACTGGGGGACTTCAAATTATTAAACCGTTAAGTTGGTTGGATGGGAGTCGAAAGAAAAAATTTGTACGTTCCAATTTAATACAGTCGAGACTTGAAGGAAGAACGATGTATTCTTCCTTCAAGGTCGAGATAACGGTCGACCTAAACAGATTCCAAGATAATTCTTCGCTTTTTCCCCTCTTTTCCGCCCCCCCTTTTCGAAGTAAAAACGACAAATTTATCCTCAATTTTTGTTCTAATTATACGATTTTCGATTTACTAGCTTACATCAACTTGTGATTATCATTCCACTCAACAAAACTGATTTTAAGCATTATTTTTTAATATATATGTATATATATATGTGTGTATATATATGTGTGCATATTCAAACCTCAGACGTAAGTTTCCCAATGTGTCAGGGAATTTACACCTAAAATCACATTTGATCATTCGATGTACTGCAATTATTTCACGCAATTTTACATTCTCTTGATGGGACTAACCTGATTTTATCCACATTTAACATAATTTTTAATTAGATCTCATTTATATTAATTGCGCGATCCAATTCCGATATTGGGGTAATTAGCTCAAAATAATAAGAAAAAAATCATTTTTTTTTTCTAAAGATATGAAACGAAAATTTAAAATTTCGTATCTATTTAAGAAATTTCAAATTAATCTTGATTTGATGAATCGGGGAATATTGATAACTCATCAAAAAACACTTATTTTGTTTTCACCCTCTCTTTTAGAATCATTAAAGGGCAAATTTGTCGCAATATATTTAAGGCATCCCCTCCCCCCTTTTTTCATATCTCCAATGTACCATCGATAACCTAAGTCACATTGTTTCAAAAAGACTGATATAAATAGGTATACGTGTAGAAATCTCAGCACGTTTACTCCGCTTTGTGTTGTCGCTCAAAAAGTATTACTTTTCGTTTGCATTTTGCAAAGACTATCAAAACAAAATTAACTTGAATTTGAATTGTCTTTAACAACGCTGGTTGGAATCATGTTCCTCATTTCTCTTTCATCTTTTCATTGTACAAATCCGGGCACTTACGCTTACAACTACTCTTAGGGGTCATCTTCTCAAAAACCAGTCTACGGGTCAATTTAAAAATTAAACAAATAAAATATTTAATATTTTTGAGTGAAACTTGAAAATTTCAACATTCGAACCTTTATCTTTCATTTAAAATTAGTTTCAACTATAACAAATGATTACTTCTTTTAGTTTTTCCGCTCACTGGACTTGTCCTCGAAAAAATTGATTTTAATGTTATTTCTATGGGAAAATGGAGCGTTTTGATTGGATAATGACTGAGTTTTTTTTGAAGAAAATAATATTGCATTACAGATGATGATGGGTACATAACATAGACTGCAGGCGCGTTCTACGAAATTACTTACATTTAAACTTAACCAAACTTTGCATGGTGATTCCGAGAATAAATTCAAAAGATGCTCCATTTGTAGCTCCAAGTTTACCATTAATTTCATTTCACGTACAATGATATTTAACATTAAGGTTGCGTATCGAAATAGTCGAAAACAATAAATTATAAAAATTTAATTAATCATGTATTATACATGTCACGCAAAATAGAAAACATATTAATTTATTTTCTAACATATTGAATGGTATGACGAGCGAATGGGAGTAAAAATTCGTATACCCAAGGCCATTATGACAATCACCTAGAAACTACGATATTCACGATTCCATTCGCTTCGGGGAATTTAACTCGTAACAGGATTTAATGTGGAGAGTTTGTGAGCAGAATATTTGTGGAAATCAAGTTCACCTATCGACTAGTCGGCTGTGAGGTTAAATGACTCTGAATTTACGAATTTATACCCATTTTATAATTTAGCGATTCCAACGTCACCTACGAGATTACTTGCAGGGCTATATTAATGTAAAATAATATTCTGTACTTCTTTCTGTAAATTAACGTCTTCTCGTAACATTAAGTATGACATCCTGCATTTGCAATACAACGGCATTCTGATAAATTGTTGGAATCTAAATCGAAAATGTAACGTAATTAATGCTTAAAATTATTAAAAGTCATGAAAAGGTTCAACAATGGAGTATAAAGACGCAAATTTCCACATCCCCTACCAATCTTTCGAACACTCCTTACCAACCTTTCGCAAACCCAACTAATCTTCACACCCCGAGCAAACTTTCCCATTCCCAACAAATCGTTGGAATCCCCGATATATCTTTCAAATCCTCAACAACTATTCAAATTAATCTCTTAGCTATTTATATATCATTATTACTTACGTGTGTTTGAGGAGACGGTGAAAATTTGAAATCTCGCAAGACGTGTAAAAGGCAAAATTTGACTTCGAGGAGGGCTAATCTCTGGGCAATGCAAAGCCTGGGTCCGGTTCCAAATGGGATGTATGTATACGAATTGGTAATGTCCAATTTGGAATCACCTAAGAATCTGGTATGAAAATTACCAGAGATTTGCGCATTTAGAAGACTTATCGAAGTAATGTTATCTTCTATTTTTAGCTACCTTTCAGGGTCGAATTTTTCTGGTTCCGGGAAGTTCTTGGGATCATGATGCATCGAGTAGACGGGGATTTGAATAATCATTCCTTTAGGGATTGTGACGTTAGTATCCCCTAGTTTCGTGTCTTTCATACATGTCCTTTCAATTCTGCAAACGGATAATTCAATCCATTTATGGTGACATAATTAACCCATTTACCGGCTGCTTAGTATTCGATAGATGTTACAATTGTACCTGCCCGTGACGCAACGACTTCTTCGCGGGTGGGTACAATTCAAAGATAGTTTAATCCTTCTTTATATATTTTGTTATCTATATGTTATTTTTATTTTTCCGTTAAGCTATGATAGGAATTGGTTAATTCATATAGACAGAATATTTATTTAGCTTTAGTGAGTACTCATATATATGCCATGTGTCTGCAGTTGTCAGCAGATATTAAAATGGCCGCGCTCTGAAAATCAAACAATCACGTGGCTAATTGCCATCTGGAGTGTCTGCTTAACCCGTCTGTTTAATAACCTTGGCAAAAATTGATTTGTCTAATTTTTAGAGAATAAGCTATATTAACCTGACAGCAGGCGGAGACAATCGCAGAGTTTCGTCAATGCAAGCTCCAAGATAGACGGCTTCGTTCAGTGCGTCTTGATCGAGTGTCGTCTAAAAGGCGAGCAATAAAAATATTTAAAAATGGATGTACCCTTGAAAAACCCATTCTTTAAACTTCCTGGTATATTTCTTATGGTTAAATTTCACCAAGAAGGCCCAGTTTCCGCAGAAAAAAATTCACTATCGAAAGTTCACCAATAAGATATTTAGCCACACTTCCCTTTTAAGGTGGTTCGAGATTTTAATAGGAGAAAAAAAAAAAAAAAAAAAAAAAAATTTCTAACCCGGCAAAACCTCCAAAACCTAGTCTCAAAAAAAAAATCCCAAAAAATTCTAAATATTTCAAACAGTCTTCTCCTACGAAAATTTCCAATTAACTTCAATCCAAAAAAAAAAAAAACAATGAAAAACTATCTCAAAACCCCCTGTCCAAAAAAACCTCTGCGAAAATGCATAGATGGTAGTTAGTTATTACCCTGTTTTTCCAGATTTTGTCAACTTCTTCCAAAACCTTTTTCTGACACTGGGGATTAGTTCCGAGGTAGTAAGTAGTTGCTGTTAAAGTCGCGGCAGTCGAATCATATCCCGCGATGAAAAACATAATGGTTTGCGCCAAAAATTCATGCCTGGTCAAAGCTGTAAATTAAAATGCTTAGAGGTTTTCGTTTTTGGTTAAGTAAAAGGAAGTCAAATTCTAAGAGCCATCGTTCTCTGAAGGTAAAGCCTAGTTTGCGCCAAGGAAAGAGCCACTTCACGTGTTCGTAAAGTGTATAATGGAAAAACCTAAAATATTTTTGCGCCATGCAAGGACCCTGTCATCTTGATATATATATATCTAATAGAGACTTCATACTTGGTTAGTTATAAACCTTACACAAAGTGTATACAGCTAAAAACTGAGGGAATCTTGTTTAAAATATGTCTCGGAACAGAAAATGCAGATTCCGCAATTACTTTTGACTACCAGCATAAGATTAAAAGCGGACCCATTAAGCAACAGTGAACAAAAGTGTGCCCAATTTTTTAATCGCGGAGAAAAGCCTGTATGCCCAACGTGCGATGATTACGTATGCCTTCTTCAACTTGGACCTTTTTGTTCTGGCTCGTGTTCGCGGTCGTAATATATCGTGAAAATACTGTATATTATGCACTTTACGTTTTCTTTTAATGTCGTCTACTTGGCTGGGCGTGCTGCCACCAGTTTGTTTGGCTTCCGCTTTCTGTCGGGCCACTGCTTCCTCGTTAGCGTCCATGCTTTCTATGAGAATTTGTAATAGATCGTTGAATTCCTGTTTGGAGCTCCTCCTGCCTTCGACGATCGAGAGGGTCAATTCCTCGAAGAACTGCAACGTGGCGGCTGGGAAGATCGAAAAGCCAAAATATCGACCAACTCGAGGAGCCAAAACTGCGAACGTTAAAAATTCGAATTAGGCGCTATATTTCCTAAATTTTACATTCCCAATTTTTAAATAGTGTTGAAAATTATTACGTGGGCAAAAAAAAGGTTGATCAAAATGTAACTAAAACTAGGACACATTTCACACCAATACTAAAAACATTTGAAGGTTATTTTCGTCTGGGCGCCGCCATTACCAATTGATCAAAGAGATACAAGTAACCCATTCACCTTTCCTAGCTTTACACCGTGTAGACCAGTTATCAGTAGAGTGTAGACGAAATAGTGCCAATAGGCGAACAACGTCACTACTTACGAGCCCCACATCCTTCATACACATGTTCAATTAATAGGTATCAAATTGTGTTTCAGCCTTTTTGGAGAAAGATGGCGCTTTAAACTTACCTTTGTCAGTAAAAGGGAAAGTAAGAGCGCCATCTATCGCCGAAAAAAACCCATAACGCGGTACTTGTAAATTGAACAGGTCTAAGTAAGTTTAAACTATATACTGTGATGCAATATTTCTTACTATATGGGCGATACTCTGGTTCTGACTATTACGTAGAAAAACCAAAATAATTGACTTACGTGCAATGAGTGTTCTCCAGTTGATATCGACGGAAAATACTTGTTTGGCGTGATGCACGAATTGATTGTCCGGGTCGTTGTGAGAGTCTAGCTTAGTGCCGAACCCAACATTGGCGATCACGTCCAAAGTGTAGTTACCATAGATCCTACGGAAGATCCAAAGTAATATTAGAATCAAAGTAATATAGACCGCTAACTTAAATTATTTACTTTTTACAGTCTACTGGCTTTCCTCCTTCGGAATATTTCTTGAAATTAGCCACTGTTGATTCCGCGCATTCGGTCACTAGCGGTAGAAACTGAAAAAAACAAAGGCGCCAATCGAATAATGAATTCTGAATCATTTTTATTTATGAACAACAATGTGATTTAACCTAATCTTAATTATTATAATTGATGAGAAGTATGTGATTTAACCTAATCTTAATTATTATAATTGATGAGAAGTATGTTCGCCCTTCTAATTTATCTTTAGTGCTTTCCATCATATTCTTTGTGTATCAGAGAGTTTACAGCCGAATTATGCCCATTAGCGCAGTTCCCATTTGCGCATTTTCCCATTAGCGCCATTCCCATTTGCGCCGTTCCCATTTAAGAAATGGGTAATTTTGGTTTTTTTGCACGATTTCGCACGATTTCTATTGAGTGGCGAAACACCTTTAACGAGTGGCGAAACAGAATTTTATTATTTTAAAATATTCTATTGAATGTCTAATTTCTATTGGTATATCCGTTTATGCCTAGGCGGTCGTAAAGAAAAGTTAGGGCCATTTTAAGAAATGGGTAATTTTGGACTTTTTTGCACGATTTCCCACGATTTATATCGAGTGGCGAAACACCTTTAACTAGTGGCGAAACAGAATTTTATTATTTTAAAATAGTCTATTGAATGTCTAATTTCTATTGGTATATTGGTTTATGCCTATTAGGTCGTAAAGAAATGTTACGGCCATTTTAAGAAATGGGTAATTTTGGACTTTTGCTCGATTTCAATCGAGTGGCGAAACATCTTTTTCGAGTGGCGAAACAGAATTTTATTATTTTAAAATAATCTAGGGAATGTGTACTTTCTACTGGTATATCGTTTATGACTAGGAGGTTTTAGAGAAAAGTTGGGGCCAATTTAAGAAATGGGTCTTTTTTGGTCTTTTGCTCGATTTCAATCGAGTGGCGAAACATCTTTTTCGAGTGGCGAAACAGAATTTTATTATTTTAAAATAATCTAGGGAATGTGTACTTTCTACTGGTATATCGTTTATGACTAGGAGGTTTTAGAGAAAAGTTGGGGCCAATTTAAGAAATGGGTCTTTTTTGGACTTTTGCTCGATTTCAATCGAGTGGCGAAACATCTTTTTCGAGTGGCGAAACAGAATTTTATTATTTTAAAATAATCTAGGGAATGTGTACTTTCTACTGGTGTACTTTATCAATTGTTGAACTTGACTAGATAACGGTGAATATTTATGTGATGAGAGTTAACTCTGAAGCAATTGGCCATATTCGCCAAGAGTTAACTTCCAGCACATTCACTGGTGTCTAATCAACTTTACCAATAGATCCCAAGTCAATTTCCACCTTTTAACCTGATTCAATTGGTCACGGAAAACGCCTAGACTTTGAGAGCGGTTGTTGACGCTTATTCTAGGCAGTGAATCTAAAAATAATACAACTCAAGCTATGTTAAAATTAACCCTAATTTGGTGAATGGTTACGTGATATTCATATTTAAAAATATTAAGTTAAGCCGTATTTCGATTTTTGGCATTACATTTATGGTTTATTTGGAATTTCGAAACTTGGAAGCTGCTGCCCAAAAACCCCCAAGTGATATTGAAAAACAACCAGTTTCAATTAATTTTACCTTTTTTAGTTTTCCAGACGAGAAAGCCGGGGTCATTGTGTTTCGGACATTTTTCCATTGATCACCACCGGGCAGAACAAAAAGCATGTTGTCCGTAACTGGGTTACCGGATATAATGACCTAAAATAAAAATTAAATAATAAGTGGATTCGCTTGGAACTTCATTGATATGCTAGAAGGTTTGTGAGTTAGAAAGCTACAGAAATTATGAAGTCATTATGCTAATATTCTTGGGTCCAAGAGGGGTTTGGTAATAACGAATGTTTTGACGGATGAAGAAGCAATGTTAAGCAACGTAAGAATAGAAGTACTCTTTGGCAATTCCTCTTGCGCAACATTAATGGCTCTAATATAGTAATATACGTGGAAGACCCGATTAATAACTAAGATGAGAAATAATTAGTCAATTAGACTTGACTTTCTCTATTGTCAAATTGATCTAGTGGGACGTCAGTTTTACTTTTAATTTCAATATGCTAACTACAGAATATCGTAAGAAATTAGCTTACGCAATGAGGGAAAATCTATTTTGGGGGGGGGGGGGGAAATGGTCCAAACTGGCAAATTCCAACAAAATTAGATCAAATTGGTCAAATGAAAAAAAATTCAATCAACAAATTAAACTTAATTTTTTATCGTTTGTTCTAATTTGTCGGATTCGGATTTACACAATTTTTGAACAATAAGAACATTTATTTTCTTTGGTTATGCCGATTTCATTCGTTATAATATTTGAACATATTGATATGAAAAGTAAAATCCGCGTCACACAGTGAAAAAAACAGAGCAAAGAACTTTTTAATTTCTAAAGGTCAAACGGGTAAACTTGGCCCAAGATCAATTTCACAGAGCAGGAAACAAGGCAGTCTATGTGTCTACTTTAACTTTCTGTCCTCTCTATAGCAGAGTCCGTTTACTTTGGACTCGAGGACCAGTTCCGAAAATAGAGAATGTACCACCAGATTACCGCAAAAACTTTGTTGACCTGGCAGGCAGTGTTATAGCGGTTATTCGCTTTTAAATAGCCGGTTGGCGCCGATGTATCTTCATCGTGTCCCAACACTTATAACCCTACGGATAGAAGTCGAAGTGGCACGGAGGAATGAATATTCCAGAAAAGTTGGAACAACCAAACAAGTTGGAACAACAGTAGTCACAATACAGGGTTGATACCAAGTTACTATTTAATTTAAAAGTTAATATTCTTTTTAATTTGCTTACTAAAAGTTACTATTTAGGTTACTAAAATTTACTATTTATGTATTCATTTTATTAAAAGTTACTATTTATGTATGTAGGTTACTAAAAGTTACTTTTTATGTAATTAGGTTACTGAAAGTTACTATTTTTGTAGTTTGGTTACTAGAAGTTTTTAATTTTTGTAATTTATTCACTAAAAGCAACTTTTTTGTAATTAGGTTCCTAAAAGTTACAGTTTTTTGTAACTTGGTTACTAAAATTTACTATTTTTGTAACTTGCTTATTTAAAGTTACTATTTTTGTAATTAAACAAGTTAACTATATTTTTTACATTATTCTCATGGAATTCAAGTGAAAAATAAATTTTCTTGCATTTTCGTAACTCTTCGGGTTTAGAGGACATTTACGCATTAAGGTACTTCGTTTACTTCCAGTCCTAAAGCTCTTAACATTTTTGTTCCCTAAATTTATTTCTATTTAGTTATTTTGGTTAGTTATATTTTCAAAGTAGTTGGTTACTCTTTTTCACTAAGATTAGGGTAAACTTTGAGTATCAACCCTGACATTATCTAAACCTTTGTCATTATAGAGGCGAGCCTATCTCAGTAGTAGATAAGATGCTTTCTGAACATCATTTTCCCAAACTCAATAATCTTTTGCACACCGTTGATATTAAAAAAGTATCATTGAAAATGTATACATTTTTGGAATCAGAAAAATGAGATTAATTAAAGGGGACAAATGATATATTTGATAAACTAATTCGATCGTTAAGCCTTGGCACAAGATTTTTTTCGATGAATTGGAAACAAGATTCAAAATAATATCGATTCATTCTATAGAATTAAATTATTGTTTGAAACTGAGAATAAGTTAACAAATGACTTACTCTCCTTGTTGAAAAGTTGCTAAATTCTTTAACCAAGATTTGCTTAACTAACTCGGGCTCGGCGACGTAGATAACGGGATTTGGACCATTGTAGGTTCTACGAAAAGAATGAATAAGAATCAATTTACTGTAATATGTTTACGAAATTATTTTAAAAATAAAATTGCGTACCCGAAAACTCTTCCGTATTTTTTGTAGAGATCTCCATCAATAACGTGAAACAACTATGAAAAAAATGGTCACTTAGAGAGAAAGAAATAACGAATTTATATAAAGAAATGACGAATTTATATAAATAATTAACGAATTTATATAAAGAAATAACGAATTTATATGAAGCAATAACGAATTTATATGAAGCAATAACGACTTTATATAAAGAGATAACGAATTTATATAAATAATTAACGAATTTATATGAAGCAATAACGAATTTATATAAATAATTAACGAAGTTATATAAATAATTAACGAATTTATATAAAGAAATATCGAATTTATATGAAGCAATAACGACTTTATATAAAGAGATAACGAATTTATATAAATAATTAACGAATTTATATCAATAATTAACGAATTTATATAAATAATTAACGAATTTATATAAATAATTAACGAATTTATATAAATAATTAACGAATTTATATAAATAATTAACGAATTTATATAAATAATTAACGAATTTATATAAATAATTAACGAATTTATATAAATAATTAACGAATTTATATAAATAACGAATTTATATAAATAATTAACGAATTTATATAAAGAAATAACGAATTTATATAAAGAAATAACGAATTTATATAAATAATTAACGAAGTTCTATAAATAATTAACGACGTTCTATAAATAATTAACGAAGTTCTATAAATAATTAACGAATTTATATAAAGAAAGAACGAAGTTATATGAATAATTAACGAATTTATATGAAGCAATAACGAATTTATATGAAGCAACAACGAATTTATATGAAGAGATAACGACTTTATATAAATAATTAACGAATTTATATAAAGAAATAACGAATTTATATAAATAATTAACGAAGTTCTATAAATAATTAACGAATTTATATAAAGAAATAACGAATTTATATAAATAATTAACGAAGTTCTATAAATAATTAACGAAGTTCTATATATAATTAACGAAGTTCTATAAATAATTAACGAATTTATATAAAGAAAGAACGAAGTTATATGAATAATTAACGAATTTATATGAAGCAATAACGAATTTATATGAAGCAACAACGAATTTATATGAAGAGATAACGACTTTATATAAATAATTAACGAATTTATATAAAGAAATAACGAATTTATATAAATAATTAACGAAGTTCTATAAATAATTAACGAATTTATATAAAGAAATAAAGAATTTATATAAATAATTAACGAAGTTCTATAAATAATTAACGAATTTATATAAATAATTAACGAAGTTCTATAAATAATTAACGAATTTATATAAAGAAATAACAAATTTAAATAAAGAAATAACGAATTTATATTGGAAACGAATTAACGAAGACCCAAATATGAAACAGAAATCTTATAACGCCGTGCTATAGAGATACGTAACTTCCTATACCCTCAATGTCGTAGAGAAACCCCAGGGTGATTGTAGCCCCATCTCTGAGTTGAAAATAATACGTCATTCTGACATCACCTTTCCACTCCATTTCTAGACAGGTCACGTGCGTATTTGGTTTCTAAAATTACGTGAACTGATCTAATTTGCTAACATATGACATTTTGTTTAAAAACATCATATTTTTCGTAAATTACCTATTTTAGTAGATGGCACCAGTTTCGCGAATAACTGACGTGATAGAATCATTATATGGATTTTGCGTTTTTCAACCGATTATCATCCCCGTGTCTTTAGCGGATGGCGCCACCCGTCCCTAGAAGTTACGTTTCCCCATATCTCGATAACGCGGTGTTGTATAGACATCTAGTGTGAAAATTGGAAATATATTCCAGCTTTTTTCGGTAGATTTAAATAAATGGACAAATCGCGCAATTATAAGAATTAATTAATTAATTAGTGTAATATGACACGCGATCAGGTTGCCAAGATTTAATCAAAATTCTTAAATTTAATTTTTGTTTAAAACTAACATTTGAACAAGCGTCTCTGTTGAAATATGGCTTGCCAAAGGGAGGAACCAATAGAGAGGCATACACTTAAGGTAAAGTTATTTGGGTATAACAGAGAAGAGCTCATCTAGTGGCGAGTTGTGGAATTAAACAAGTGTGTTTTAAACCAAAATAATTTAAAAAAGTTTATTCTCGCCAACCCATATATCTTTGTATAAAAAATTACCTGTTGATATATTTGACTCATTTTTAATCGTAAAAAGTTTATTAGAAAATAAAACAAAGAGTTTTTCTTAACCATGAAGTAGAGGTCTTGTAAATTAAATTTGGATTATAAATATGACGAGAAGCCGATGAAACCCTCATTTGAAGTCTACTACTGTAATGGTCCATATAGCGCTCCTCTCTGTATGGGTAAAATTCCCAATTTTACGAGATCGGAGGGGTCCTAATTCATGCCCCCCTGTCAACGGAAAATTGGAAATTATCTCTCTCCACATACGACGACGTTTGGTTGACGAACACCAAGGTTGCTAGAGATATTCGCTGGACGAACTCCCGCTCCGAAAATATCTGCCGTTAGGAGGCGTACGAATCGCGATTTTTGAGACTAACCCATACAGAGAGGGGTAGAAAAGACCCGGGAGTAATAGACTTCAAAGGGGGGTTTCATCGGCTTCTGATATGACTTTCAAAACGTTTCAAATACGTTATTAATGGAAAGAATGGTTCGCCTTAACTTACTTTTCTGGTGACTAAACCAACGGCGGTTCCTATAAAGGGTATGGGAGTATCGTATGGTATCGTTTTTCCAACCCAATAGTGGTTAAAACGGAAGTAAAGCCTGTCAAAAACCAAAATATCATAAAATTAAGAAAAGGAGCAAATTCGTTTTTGAAATGAAGTAGACTTATTTTCGTCCAATGAAGTGGATTGACACACAATGATAAAAATAATCTTAGAAATATTTAAATGTTATCAACACCTCTTCAACGCGAGTATAACAATTAAAATCTAAGTTTCGTAGATAAAGCAGTCAGATATTGGTTAATATCTTAAAGAGTAAAAATATTAATTTAATAATCATTTTGGTGTTTAGTTTTATTTCTTTAAGTTTTTCTGCAGAAAATTTTATTGAGGAGCAGAATTGGATCATTTACCTTCTTTCAATATTAGGCTTTTCCAATGCTTTATCGATTTCATTGGTCAGATTTTAACTTTAATCAGAAGCCGATGAAACCCTCCTTTGAAGTATATTACTCCCGGGTCTTGTCTACCCCTCTCTGTATGGGTTAGTCTCAAAAATCATGATTCGTACGCCTCCTAACGGTAGATATTTTCGGAGCGGGAGTTCGTCCAGCGAATATCTCTAGCAACCTTGGAGTTCGTCAACCAAACGTCGTCGTATGTGGAGAGAGAGAATTTCCAATTTTCCGTAGACAGGGGGTATGAAATAGGACTCCTCCGATCTCGTAAAAATCGTGAATTTTACCCATACAGAGAGGCGCGATATATGGAACATTGGAGTAGTAGACTTCAAAGGAGGGTTTCATCGGCTTCTGCTTTAATTTAAAATCGAACCAATCCCTAGAAACTAATCTAATCACTATAATGTCGCTTAAAAACCCCTTAAACAATATATTATTCTTATTATTAGGATCAGATTCTGAAAATATTTTCAAATTCTGTTCCATTTCCAACTTGTTGAAAGTTTTCCATTTAAAATGTGTCAGACCACTTCATTACCTCTTTATATGTTTGTTGGTATTTTATTATAGTATAAGTATGACGAAACGATGAGAGTGAAATTCAGAGCTAAGCAAGCTGGAAGCCTGGGATGGCTGGGTTTTATTCGTTTTCAGGGTAGACAATAATTTGGGGTGCATTTAGTTAACACACGCACAAAGCGTATCATATTAAGTAGTTCTACTTACCAATAGCCAACACCTAAGGCTAAAATAGCTGCTAAACCAGCTCCTATTAATTGTAGGACGTCTACGATATCCATCATTCAATTCTAGAACTTTTCAATTCAAAAACCGTCGCGTTGGATGGACGAGAGGCGATTGACAAAGCTCGAAAGTGCCTCTTATCTATAAACTAGAAGATTATATAAGAATATGAAGGATATTATATAAAGTCACGTTGTTTTAAAAACACTGATAAAAATTGGAGCTTATATAAATTCAAATAGACACAATCATTCTTATCGTTGCTGGATTAGAAATCTATATATATCATCTTATGCAAAATCTTAATTCTAATATTTTACATAATCAGCGTTATGTAAAAATCACATTCTTTTTGAAACAAAAAAAAATAATAATAATTAACAAGTTAATTTTTATTTTTTTTAAATATTTAGTTTAGAGGCTATTTTTATATGCATTATCGGCCTACGTATATAATTAGCTATTATTATAGGAAATTTTGATTTGAGTTTATTTATTCTACTTTCGAATGAAAAAGGGTCATTTGATAGAATCCCAATAAATCGAGTGAAAATTCACAAATTATCGACTCTACTATAAAAATTTCCCGTATGTACCCGGGGAATTGATTTTTTAAAAGAATTCAAAAAGTTTTACAGGTCTCCCAGACCACCTATAATACCTATAATTACCTATAATTCTGAAGTGATCCTATAAAAACATATAATTTCACTTTTTAACCTATAATACCTATTTTTTGGGGAATTTGTTCAATTTCGGTGATATATTTCGAAAGGAATGAACTATATAACTATAAAAATTATACTTTTACTTGAAAAAGTGCAAATGATTGCAAAAACCAAGCTGTGGCAGGAAGGTTTCCTCTCCTAAGTCATTGGTAATTATTACTCTATTTTTCAGAGGTTAGGTAAACTGTCGAGAGGGGTCTAGAGGCTATAGAATCTATATTGCATTACATGTCAGAGAAACCTACCTATAAAACCCTTATTTTTCGAAACTAAAAACCTATAAAAAGTCCTCTAAATAGACGATTCCATAAAGTCCCAACCTTGAAAAATGCTAACATTTTCCTTAGAAACAGGTTCTATGTAACGGCTATTTTTGTTAGTTTCAAGGCTGGCAAACGTATAGAAAATGCTATACTTTGAACCAACCTTGAAAAAACGCTAAATTTTCAATATAAACGGATGCTTTTTAACGGCTATTTTATCTGTTTCTACATTATTGCATATGTTACTTTATAAAACCATCTATTGATATTTTTGGACCTATAAATTACCTATATTTTTGGCTTTTAAAACCTATAATACCTATAATTTTTTCTGGGCTATGCGCTGGGAGCCCTGGTTTTATTTTAATCAATTTACGCCAGTAGTCTTCGTCTCCCCAGGGGCGCAATTGGTTAGCGCGCGGTACTATACTTATAAGTCAGTAGCCCGTCAGCGATCCCGAAGTTGTCGGTACGAGCCTCACCTGGTAAGTTAATATCCAAAAGAATTCAAACCGTTTTATTTCGAGCGATGCCGAGGTTGAGAGTTTATTATTTCAGTGGGTGTATTTTTTTAGGAAAAAATTCATTTTTTTCGTTTTTTTACAAGGGATACCCCATTGTAAAAAAAAAAAAAAAAAAAAAATTGATTTTTTTCCACGGGGTACCCCTTGTATAAAAATCCAAAAAATTGGAGTGCAAAAAAATCGAAAAAAAAAAAAAAAATTACAAGGGGTACGAACCCCTTGTAAAAAAATTTCAACGAACGAAAAAAATTTCAACGAACGAAAAAATTTCAACAAACCAAAAAAAATTCAACGAACGAAAAAAATTTCAACGAACGAAAAAAAAATTTCAACGAACGAAAAAAATTTCATTTGATATTATTTATTTTACAGGGGGTGTAATATTTTTTTTTTAAAAGGGTACCCTTTGTCAAAAATTTGATATTATTTATTTTACAGGGGGTGTATTTGATATTATTTATTTTACAGGAGGTGTATTTGATATTATTTATTTTACAGGGGGTGTATTTGATATTATTTATTTCACAGGGGGTGTATTTGATATTATTTATTTTACAGTGGGTGTAATATTTTTTTTCCCTTGTCAAAAATTTGATATTAATTATTTTACAGGGGGTGTATTTGATATTAATTATTTTACAGGGGGTGTATTTGATATTATTTATTTTACAGGGGTGTAATATTTTTTTCCCTTGTCAAAAATTTGATATTATTTATTTTACAGGGGGTGTATTTGATATTATTTATTTTACAGGGGGTGTAATATTTTTTTACAAGGGGTACCCCTTGTCAAAAATTTGATATTATTTATTTTACAGGGGGTGTATTTGATATTATTTATTTTACAGGGGGTGTAATATTTTTTTTTCAAGGGGTACCCCTTGTCAAAAATTTGATATTATTTATTTTACAGGGGGTGTATTTGATATTATTTATTTTACAGGGGGTGTAATAGTTTTTTTTCTACAAGGGGTACCCCTTGTCAAAAATTTGATATTGTTTATTTTACAGGGGGTGTATTTGATATTATATATTTTACAGGGGGTGTAATATATTTTTTTCCCTTGTCAAAAATTTGATATTACTTATTTTTCAGGGGGTGTATTTGATATTATTTATTTTACAGGGGGTGTAATATTTTTTTTCTACAAGGGGTACCCCTTGTCAAAAATTTGATATTGTTTATTTTACAGGGGGTGTATTTGATATTATTTATTTTACAGGGGGTGTAATGTATTTTTTTCCCTTGTAAAAATTTTATATTGCTTATTTTACAGGGGGTGTATTTGATATTATTTATTTTACAGGGGGTGTATTTGATATTATTTATTTTACAGGGGGTGTATTTGATATTATTTATTTTACAGGGGGTGTATTTGATATTATTTATTTTACAGGGGGTGTATTTGATATTATTTATTTTACAAGGGGTGTAATATTTTTTTTTCTGCAAGGGGTACCCCTTGTCAAAAATTTTATATTGTTTATTTTACAGAGGGTGTATTTGATATTACTTATTTTACAGGGGGTGTATTTGATATTATTTATTTTACAGGGGGTGTAATATTTTTTTTCTACAAGGGGTACCCCTTGTCAAAAATTTGATATTGTTTATTTTACAGGGGGTGTATTTGATATTATTTATTTTACAGGGGGTGTAATATATTTTTTTCCCTTGTAAAAATTTTATATTGCTTATTTTACAGGGGGTGTATTTGATATTATTTATTTTACAGGGGGTGTATTTGATATTATTTATTTTACAGGGGGTGTATTTGATATTATTTATTTTACAGGGGGTGTATTTGATATTATTTATTTTACAGGGGGTGTATTTGATATTATTTATTTTACAGGGGGTGTATTTGATATTATTTATTTTACAGGGGGTGTATTTGATATTATTTATTTTACGGGGGGTGTATTTGATATTATTTATTTTACAGGGGGTGTATTTGATATTATTTATTTTACAGGGGGTGTATTTGATATTATTTATTTTACAGGGGGTGTAATATTTTTTTTTCTACAAGGGGTACCCCTTGTCAAAAAATTGATATTGTTTATTTTACAGGGAGTGTATTTGATATTATTTATTTTACAGGGGGTGTAATATATTTTTTTTCCCTTGTAAAAATTTTATATTACTTATTTTACAGGGGGTGTATTTGTTATTATTTATTTTACAGGGGGTGTATTTGATATTATTTATTTTACAGGGGGTGTAATATTTTTTTTTCCCTTGTAAAAATTTTATATTGCTTATTTTACAGGGGGTGTATTTGATATTATTTATTTTACAGGGGGTGTAATATATTTTTTTTCCCTTGTAAAAATTTTATATTACTTATTTTACAGGGGGTGTATTTGATATTATTTATTTTACAGGGGGTGTATTTGATATTATTTATTTTACAGGGGGTGTAATATTTTTTTTTACAAGGGGTACCCCTTGTCAAAAATTTCATATTATTTATTTTACATGGGGTGTATTTGATATTATTTATTTTACAGGGGGTGTAATATTTTTTTTTTTCTACAAGGGGTACCCCTTGTCAAAAATTTGATATTGTTTATTTTACAGGGGGTGTATTTGATATTATTTATTTTACAGGGGGTGTAATATATTTTTTTCCCTTGTAAAAATTTGATATTACTTATTTTACAGGGGGTGTATTTGATATTATTTATTTTACAGGGGGTGTAATATTTTTTTACAAGGGGTACCCTTTGTCAAAAATTTTATATTACTTATTTTACAGGGGGTGTATTTGATATTATTTATTTTACAGGGGGTGTAATATTTTTTTACAAGGGGTACCCCTTGTCAAAAATTTTATATTACTTATTTTACAGGGGGTGTATTTGATATTATTTATTTTACAGGGGGTGTAATATTTTTTTTCTACAAGGGGTACCCCTTGTCAAAAATTTGATATTGTTTATTTTACAGGGGGTGTATTTGATATTATATATTTTACAGGGGGTGTAATATATTTTTTTTCCCTTGTCAAAAATTTGATATTACTTATTTTACAGGGGGTGTATTTGATATTATTTATTTTACAGGGGGTGTAATATTTTTTTTCTTCAAGGGGTACCCCTTGTCAAAAATTTGATATTGTTTATTTTACAGGGGGTGTATTTGATATTATTTATTTTACAGGGGGTGTAATATATTTTTTTCCCTTGTAAAAATTTTATATTGCTTATTTTACAGGGGGTGTATTTGATATTATTTATTTTACAGGGGGTGTATTTGATATTATTTATTTTACAGGGGGTGTATTTGATATTATTTATTTTACAGGGGGTGTATTTGATATTATTTATTTTACAGGGGGTGTATTTGATATTATTTATTTTACGGGGGGTGTATTTGATATTATTTATTTTACAGGGGGTGTATTTGATATTATTTATTTTACAGGGGGTGTATTTGATATTATTTATTTTACAGGGGGTGTAATATTTTTTTTTTCTACAAGGGGTACCCCTTGTCAAAAATTTGATATTGTTTATTTTACAGGGGGTGTATTTGATATTATTTATTTTACAGGGGGTGTAATATATTTTTTTTCCCTTGTAAAAATTTTATATTACTTATTTTACAGGGGGTGTATTTGTTATTATTTATTTTACAGGGGGTGTATTTGATATTATTTATTTTACAGGGGGTGTAATATTTTTTTTTCCCTTGTAAAAATTTTATATTGCTTATTTTACAGGGGGTGTATTTGATATTATTTATTTTACAGGGGGTGTAATATATTTTTTTTCCCTTGTAAAAATTTTATATTACTTATTTTACAGGGGGTGTATTTGATATTATTTATTTTACAGGGGGTGTATTTGATATTATTTATTTTACAGGGGGTGTAATATTTTTTTTTACAAGGGGTACCCCTTGTCAAAAATTTCATATTATTTATTTTACATGGGGTGTATTTGATATTATTTATTTTACAGGGGGTGTAATATTTTTTTTTTTTTCTACAAGGGGTACCCCTTGTCAAAAATTTGATATTGTTTATTTTACAGGGGGTGTATTTGATATTATTTATTTTACAGGGGGTGTAATATATTTTTTTCCCTTGTAAAAATTTGATATTACTTATTTTACATTGGGTGTATTTGATATTATTTATTTTACAGGGGATGTAATATTTTTTTACAAGGGGTACCCTTTGTCAAAAATTTTATATTACTTATTTTACAGGGGGTGTATTTGATATTATTTATTTTACAGGGGGTGTAATATTTTTTTAAAAGGGGTACCCCTTGTCAAAAATTTTATATTACTTATTTTACAGGGGGTGTATTTGATATTATTTATTTTACAGGGGGTGTATTTGCTATTATTTATTTTACAGGGGGTGTATTTGATATTATTTATTTTACAGGGGGTGTATTTGATATTATTTATTTTACAGGGGGTGTATTTGATATTATTTATTTTACAGGGGGTGTATTTGATATTATTTATTTTACAGGGGGTGAAATAGTTTTTTTTTCTACAAGGGGTACCCCTTGTCAAAAATTTGATATTGTTTATTTTACAGGGGGTGTATTTGACATTATATATTTTACAGGGGGTGTAATATATTTTTTTTCCCTTGTCAAAAATTTGATATTACTTATTTTACAGGGGGTGTATTTGATATTATTTATTTTACAGGGGGTGTAATATTTTTTTTCTACAAGGGGTACCCCTTGTCAAAAATTTGATATTGTTTAATTTACAGGGGGTGTATTTGATATTATTTATTTTACAGGGGGTGTATTTGATATTATTTATTTTACAGGGGGTGTAATATTTTTTTTTTACAAGGGGTACCCCTTGTCAAAAATTTGATATTATTTATTTTACAGGGGGTGTATTTGATATTATTTATTTTACAGGGGGTGTAATAGTTTTTTTTCTACAAGGGGACCCCTTGTCAAAAATTTGATATTGTTTATTTTACAGGGGGTGTATTTGATATTATTTATATTACAGGGGGTGTAATATATTTTTTTCCCTTGTAAAAATTTTATATTACTTATTTTACAGGGGGTGTATTTGATATTATTTATTTTACAGGGGGTGTAATATTTTTTTTCTACAAGGGATACCCCTTGTCAAAAATTTGATATTGTTTATTTTACAGGGGGTGTATTTGATATTATTTATTTTACAGGGGGTGTAATATATTTTTTTCCCTTGTAAAAATTTTATATTACTTATTTTACAGGGGGTGTATTTGATATTATTTATTTTACAGGGGGTGTAATATATTTTTTTCCCTTGTAAAAATTTTATATTACTTATTTTACAGGGGGTGTATTTGATATTATTTATTTTACAGGGGGTGTAATATTTTTTTACAAGGGGTACCCCTTGTCAAAAATTTTATATTACTTATTTTACAGGGGGTGTATTTGATATTATTTATTTTACAGGGGGTGTATTTGCTATTATTTATTTTACAGGGGGTGTATTTGATATTATTTATTTTACAGGGGGTGTATTTGATATTATTTATTTTACAGGGGGTGTATTTGATATTATTTATTTTACAGGGGGTGTATTTGATATTATTTATTTTACAGGGGGTGTAATAGTTTTTTTTTCTACAAGGGGTACCCCTTGTCAAAAATTTGATATTGTTTATTTTACAGGGGGTGTATTTGATATTATATATTTTACAGGGGGTGTAATATATTTTTTTCCCTTGTCAAAAATTTGATATTACTTATTTTACAGGGGGTGTATTTGATATTATTTATTTTACAGGGGGTGTAATATTTTTTTTCTACAAGGGGTACCCCTTGTCAAAAATTTGATATTGTTTAATTTACAGGGGGTGTATTTGATATTATTTATTTTACAGGGGGTGTATTTGATATTATTTATTTTACAGGGGGTGTAATATTTTTTTTTTTACAAGGGGTACCCCTTGTCAAAAATTTGATATTATTTATTTTACAGGGGGTGTATTTGATATTATTTATTTTACAGGGGGTGTAATAGTTTTTTTTCTACAAGGGCTACCCCTTGTCAAAAATTTGATATTGTTTATTTTACAGGGGGTGTATTTGATATTATTTATTTTACAGGGGGTGTAATATATTTTTTTCCCTTGTAAAAATTTTATATTACTTATTTTACAGGGGGTGTATTTGATATTATTTATTTTACAGGGGGTGTAATATTTTTTTTCTACAAGGGGTACCCCTTGTCAAAAATTTGATATTGTTTATTTTACAGGGGGTGTATTTGATATTATTTATTTTACAGGGGGTGTAATATATTTTTTTCCCTTGTAAAAATTTTATATTACTTATTTTACAGGGGGTGTATTTGATATTATTTATTTTACAGGGGGTGTAATATATTTTTTTCCCTTGTAAAAATTTTATATTACTTATTTTACAGGGGGTGTATTTGATATTATTTATTTTACAGGGGGTGTATTTGATATTATTTATTTTACAGGGGGTGTATTTGATATTATTTATTTTACAGGGGGTGTATTTGATATTATTTATTTTACAGGGGGTGTATTTGATATTATTTATTTTACAGGGGGTGTATTTGATATTATTTATTTTACAGGGGGTGTAATATTTTTTTTTCTACAAGGGGTACCCCTTGTCAAAAATTTGATATTGTTAATTTTACAGGGGGTGTATTTGATATTATTTATTTTACAGGGGGTGTAATATATTTTTTTCCCTTGTAAAAATTTTATATTACTTATATTACAGGGGGTGTATTTGATATTATTTATTTTACAGGGGGTGTAATATATTTTTTTCCCTTGTAAAAATTTTATATTACTTATATTACAGGGGGTGTATTTGATATTATTTATTTTACAGGGGGTGTAACATATTTTTTTTCCCTTGTAAAAATTTTATATTACTTATTTTACAGGGGGTGTATTTGATATTATTTATTTTACAGGGGGTGTATTTGATATTATTTATTTTACAGGGGGTGTATTTGATATTATTTATTTTACAGGGGGTGTATTTGATATTATTTATTTTACAGGGGGTGTAATATTTTTTTTTTCCCTTGTAAAAATTTTATATTACTTATTTTACAGGGGGTGTATTTGATATTATTTATTTTACAGGGGGTGTATTTGATATTACTTATTTTACAGGGGGTGTATTTGATATTATTTATTTTACAGGGGGTGTATTTGATATTACTTATTTTACAGGGGGTGTATTTGATATTATTTATTTTACAGGGGGTGTATTTGATATTACTTATTTTACAGGGGGTGTATTTGATATTATTTATTTTACAGGGGGTGTAATATATTTTTTTCCCTTGTAAAAATTTTATATTACTTATATTACAGGGGGTGTATTTGATATTATTTATTTTACAGGGGGTGTAATATATTTTTTTTCCCTTGTAAAAATTTTATATTACTTATTTTACAGGGGGTGTATTTGATATTATTTATTTTACAGGGGGTGTATTTGATATTATTTATTTTACAGGGGGTGTATTTGATATTATTTATTTTACAGGGGGTGTAATATTTTTTTTTCTACAAGGGGTGCCCCTTGTCAAAAATTTGATATTGTTTATTTTACAGGGGGTGTATTTGATATTATTTATTTTACAGGGGGTGTAATATATTTTTTTCCCTTGTAAAAATTTATATTATTTATTTTACAGGGGGTGTAATAGTTTTTTTTCTACAAGGGGTACCCCTTGTCAAAAATTTGATATTATTTATTTTACAGGGGGTGTATTTGATATTATTTATTTTACAGGGGGTGTATTTGATATTATTTATTTTACAGGGGGTGTAATATTTTTTTTTTTTTACAAGGGGTACCCCTGTCAAAAATTTGATATTATTTATTTTACAGTGGGTGTAATAGTTTTTTTTCTACAAGGGGTACCCTTTGTCAAAAATTTGATATTGTTTATTTTACAGGGGGTGTATTTGATATTATATATTTTACAGGGGGTGTAATATATTTTTTTTCCCTTGTAAAAATTTTATATTACTTATTTTACAGGGGGTGTATTTGATATTATTTATTTTACAGGGGGTGTAATATTTTTTTTTTACAAGGGGTACCCCTTGTCAAAAATTTGATATTATTTATTTTACAGGGGGTGTATTTGATATTATTTATTTTACAGGGGGTGTAATAGTTTTTTTTCTACAAGGGGACCCCTTGTCAAAAATTTGATATTGTTTATTTTACAGGGGGTGTATTTGATATTATTTATTTTACAGGGGGTGTAATATATTTTTTTCCCTTGTAAAAATTTTATATTACTTATTTTACAGGGGGTGTATTTGATATTATTTATTTTACAGGGGGTGTAATATTTTTTTTCTACAAGGGGTACCCCTTGTCAAAAATTTGATATTGTTTATTTTACAGGGGGTGTATTTGATATTATTTATTTTACAGGGGATGTAATATATTTTTTTCCCTTGTAAAAATTTTATATTACTTATTTTACAGGGGGTGTATTTGATATTATTTATTTTACAGGGGGTGTAATATATTTTTTTCCCTTGTAAAAATTTTATATTACTTATTTTACAGGGGGTGTATTTGATATTATTTATTTTACAGGGGGTGTATTTGATATTATTTATTTTACAGGGGGTGTATTTGATATTATTTATTTTACAGGGGGTGTATTTGATATTATTTATTTTACAGGGGGTGTATTTGATATTATTTATTTTACAGGGGTGTATTTGATATTATTTATTTTACAGGGGGTGTATTTGATATTATTTATTTTACAGGGGGTGTATTTGATATTATTTATTTTACAGGGGGTGTATTTGATATTATTTATTTTACAGGGGGTGTATTTGATATTATTTATTTTACAGGGGGTGTATTTGATATTATTTATTTTACAGGGGGTGTAATATTTTTTTTTCTACAAGGGGTACCCCTTGTCAAAAATTTGATATTGTTTATTTTACAGGGGGTGTATTTGATATTATTTACTTTACAGGGGGTGTAATATATTTTTTTCCCTTGTAAAAATTTTATATTACTTATTTTACAGGGGGTGTATTTGATATTATTTATTTTACAGGGGGTGTAATAGTTTTTTTTCTACAAGGGGTACCCCTTGTCAAAAATTTGATATTATTTATTTTACAGGGGGTGTATTTGATATTATTTATTTTACAGGGGGTGTATTTGATATTATTTATTTTACAGGGGGTGTAATATTTTTTTTTACAAGGGGTACCCCTTGTCAAAAATTTGATATTATTTATTTTACAGTGGGTGTAATAGTTTTTTTTCTACAAGGGGTACCCCTTGTCAAAAATTTGATATTGTTTATTTTACAGGGGGTGTATTTGATATTATATATTTTACAGGGGGTGTAATATATTTTTTTTCCCTTGTAAAAATTTTATATTACTTATTTTACAGGGGGTGTATTTGATATTATTTATTTTACAGGGGGTGTAATATTTTTTTTTCTACAAGGGGTACCCCTTGTCAAAAATTTGATATTGTTTATTTTACAGGGGGTGTATTTGATATTATTTATTTTACAGGGGGTGTATTTGATATTATTTATTTTACAGGGGGTGTAATATTTTTTTTCTACAAGGGGTACCCCTTGTCAAAAATTTGATATTGTTTATTTTACAGGGGGTGTATTTCATATTATTTATTTTACAGGGGGTGTAATATTTTTTTTTTACAAGGGGTACCCCTTGTCAAAAATTTGATATTATTTATTTTACAGGGGGTGTATTTGATATTATTTATTTTACAGGGGGTGTAATAGTTTTTTTTCTACAAGGGGTACCCCTTGTCAAAAATTTGATATTGTTTATTTTACAGGGGGTGTATTTGATATTATTTATTTTACAGGGGGTGTAATATATTTTTTTCCCTTGTAAAAATTTTATATTACTTATTTTACAGGGGGTGTATTTGATATTATTTATTTTACAGGGTGTGTAATATTTTTTTTCTACAAGGGGTACCCCTTGTCAAAAATTTGATATTGTTTATTTTACAGGGGGTGTATTTGATATTATTTATTTTACAGGGGGTGTAATATATTTTTTTCCCTTGTAAAAATTTTATATTACTTATTTTACAGGGGGTGTATTTGATATTATTTATTTTACAGGGGGTGTAATATATTTTTTTCCCTTGTAAAAATTTTATATTACTTATTTTACAGGGGGTGTATTTGATATTATTTATTTTACAGGGGGTGTATTTGATATTATTTATTTTACAGGGGGTGTATTTGATATTATTTATTTTACAGGGGGTGTATTTGATATTATTTATTTTACAGGGGGTGTATTTGATATTATTTATTTTACAGGGGGTGTATTTGATATTATTTATTTTACAGGGGGTGTATTTGATATTATTTATTTTACAGGGGGTGTATTTGATATTATTTATTTTACAGGGGGTGTATTTGATATTATTTATTTTACAGGGGGTGTATTTGATATTATTTATTTTACAGGGGGTGTATTTGATATTATTTATTTTACAGGGGGTGTAATATTTTTTTTTCTACAAGGGGTACCCCTTGTCAAAAATTTGATATTGTTAATTTTACAGGGGGTGTATTTGATATTATTTATTTTACAGGGGGTGTAATATATTTTTTTCCCTTGTAAAAATTTTATATTACTTATATTACAGGGGGTGTATTTGATATTATTTATTTTACAGGGGGTGTATTTGATATTATTTATTTTACAGGGGGTGTAATATATTTTTTTCCCTTGTAAAAATTTTATATTACTTATATTACAGGGGGTGTATTTGATATTATTTATTTTACAGGGGGTGTAACATATTTTTTTTCCCTTGTAAAAATTTTATATTACTTATTTTACAGGGGGTGTATTTGATATTATTTATTTTACAGGGGGTGTATTTGATATTATTTATTTTACAGGGGGTGTATTTGATATTATTTATTTTACAGGGGGTGTATTTGATATTATTTATTTTACAGGGGGTGTAATATTTTTTTTTTTCCCTTGTAAAAATTTTATATTACTTATTTTACAGGGGGTGTATTTGATATTATTTATTTTACAGGGGGTGTATTTGATATTACTTATTTTACAGGGGGTGTATTTGATATTATTTATTTTACAGGGGGTGTATTTGATATTACTTATTTTACAGGGGGTGTATTTGATATTATTTATTTTACAGGGGGTGTAATATATTTTTTTCCCTTGTAAAAATTTTATATTACTTATATTACAGGGGGTGTATTTGATATTATTTATTTTACAGGGGGTGTAATATATTTTTTTTCCCTTGTAAAAATTTTATATTACTTATTTTACAGGGGGTGTATTTGATATTATTTATTTTACAGGGGGTGTATTTGATATTATTTATTTTACAGGGGGTGTATTTGATATTATTTATTTTACAGGGGGTGTAATATTTTTTTTTCTACAAGGGGTGCCCCTTGTCAAAAATTTGATATTGTTTATTTTACAGGGGGTGTATTTGATATTATTTATTTTACAGGGGGTGTAATATATTTTTTTCCCTTGTAAAAATTTATATTATTTATTTTACAGGGGGTGTAATAGTTTTTTTTCTACAAGGGGTACCCCTTGTCAAAAATTTGATATTATTTATTTTACAGGGGGTGTATTTGATATTATTTATTTTACAGGGGGTGTATTTGATATTATTTATTTTACAGGGGTGTAATATTTTTTTTTTTTTACAAGGGGTACCCCTGTCAAAAATTTGATATTATTTATTTTACAGTGGGTGTAATAGTTTTTTTTCTACAAGGGGTACCCTTTGTCAAAAATTTGATATTGTTTATTTTACAGGGGGTGTATTTGATATTATATATTTTACAGGGGGTGTAATATATTTTTTTTCCCTTGTAAAAATTTTATATTACTTATTTTACAGGGGGTGTATTTGATATTATTTATTTTACAGGGGGTGTAATATTTTTTTTTACAAGGGGTACCCCTTGTCAAAAATTTGATATTATTTATTTTACAGGGGGTGTATTTGATATTATTTATTTTACAGGGGGTGTAATAGTTTTTTTTCTACAAGGGGACCCCTTGTCAAAAATTTGATATTGTTTATTTTACAGGGGGTGTATTTGATATTATTTATTTTACAGGGGGTGTAATATATTTTTTTCCCTTGTAAAAATTTTATATTACTTATTTTACAGGGGGTGTATTTGATATTATTTATTTTACAGGGGGTGTAATATTTTTTTTCTACAAGGGGTACCCCTTGTCAAAAATTTGATATTGTTTATTTTACAGGGGGTGTATTTGATATTATTTATTTTACAGGGGGTGTAATATATTTTTTTCCCTTGTAAAAATTTTATATTACTTATTTTACAGGGGGTGTATTTGATATTATTTATTTTACAGGGGGTGTAATATATTTTTTTCCCTTGTAAAAATTTTATATTACTTATTTTACAGGGGGTGTATTTGATATTATTTATTTTACAGGGGGTGTATTTGATATTATTTATTTTACAGGGGGTGTATTTGATATTATTTATTTTACAGGGGGTGTATTTGATATTATTTATTTTACAGGGGGTGTATTTGATATTATTTATTTTACAGGGGTGTATTTGATATTATTTATTTTACAGGGGGTGTATTTGATATTATTTATTTTACAGGGGGTGTATTTGATATTATTTATTTTACAGGGGGTGTATTTGATATTATTTATTTTACAGGGGGTGTATTTGATATTATTTATTTTACAGGGGGTGTATTTGATATTATTTATTTTACAGGGGGTGTAATATTTTTTTTTCTACAAGGGGTACCCCTTGTCAAAAATTTGATATTGTTTATTTTACAGGGGGTGTATTTGATATTATTTACTTTACAGGGGGTGTAATATATTTTTTTCCCTTGTAAAAATTTTATATTACTTATTTTACAGGGGGTGTATTTGATATTATTTATTTTACAGGGGGTGTAATAGTTTTTTTTCTACAAGGGGTACCCCTTGTCAAAAATTTGATATTATTTATTTTACAGGGGGTGTATTTGATATTATTTATTTTACAGGGGGTGTATTTGATATTATTTATTTTACAGGGGGTGTAATATTTTTTTTTACAAGGGGTACCCCTTGTCAAAAATTTGATATTATTTATTTTACAGTGGGTGTAATAGTTTTTTTTCTACAAGGGGTACCCCTTGTCAAAAATTTGATATTGTTTATTTTACAGGGGGTGTATTTGATATTATATATTTTACAGGGGGTGTAATATATTTTTTTTCCCTTGTAAAAATTTTATATTACTTATTTTACAGGGG
The DNA here is from genome assembly GCA_963920705.1 of Odiellus spinosus. Classification (NCBI taxonomy): domain Eukaryota; kingdom Metazoa; phylum Arthropoda; class Arachnida; order Opiliones; family Phalangiidae; genus Odiellus; species Odiellus spinosus. Next base: position 34,129,493 of record OY987226.1, read on the forward strand.
GTGTATTTGATATTATTTATTTTACAGGGGGTGTAATATTTTTTTTTCTACAAGGGGTACCCCTTGTCAAAAATTTGATATTGTTTATTTTACAGGGGGTGTATTTGATATTATTTATTTTACAGGGGGTGTATTTGATATTATTTATTTTACAGGGGGTGTAATATTTTTTTTCTACAAGGGGTACCCCTTGTCAAAAATTTGATATTGTTTATTTTACAGGGGGTGTATTTGATATTATTTATTTTACAGGGGGTGTAATATTTTTTTTTTACAAGGGGTACCCCTTGTCAAAAATTTGATATTATTTATTTTACAGGGGGTGTATTTGATATTATTTATTTTACAGGGGGTGTAATAGTTTTTTTTCTACAAGGGGTACCCCTTGTCAAAAATTTGATATTGTTTATTTTACAGGGGGTGTATTTGATATTATTTATTTTACAGGGGGTGTAATATATTTTTTTCCCTTGTAAAAATTTTATATTACTTATTTTACAGGGGGTGTATTTGATATTATTTATTTTACAGGGGGTGTAATATTTTTTTTCTACAAGGGGTACCCCTTGTCAAAAATTTGATATTGTTTATTTTACAGGGGGTGTATTTGATATTATTTATTTTACAGGGGGTGTAATATATTTTTTTCCCTTGTAAAAATTTTATATTACTTATTTTACAGGGGGTGTATTTGATATTATTTATTTTACAGGGGGTGTATTTGATATTATTTATTTTACAGGGGGTGTATTTGATATTATTTATTTTACAGGGGGTGTATTTGATATTATTTATTTTACAGGGGGTGTATTTGATATTATTTATTTTACAGGGGGTGTATTTGATATTATTTATTTTACAGGGGGTGTATTTGATATTATTTATTTTACAGGGGGTGTATTTGATATTATTTATTTTACAGGGGGTGTATTTGATATTATTTATTTTACAGGGGGTGTATTTGATATTATTTATTTTACAGGGGGTGTAATATTTTTTTTTCTACAAGGGGTACCCCTTGTCAAAAATTTGATATTGTTAATTTTACAGGGGGTGTATTTGATATTATTTATTTTACAGGGGGTGTAATATATTTTTTTCCCTTGTAAAAATTTTATATTACTTATATTACAGGGGGTGTATTTGATATTATTTATTTTACAGGGGGTGTATTTGATATTATTTATTTTACAGGGGGTGTAATATATTTTTTTCCCTTGTAAAAATTTTATATTACTTATATTACAGGGGGTGTATTTGATATTATTTATTTTACAGGGGGTGTAACATATTTTTTTTCCCTTGTAAAAATTTTATATTACTTATTTTACAGGGGGTGTATTTGATATTATTTATTTTACAGGGGGTGTATTTGATATTATTTATTTTACAGGGGGTGTATTTGATATTATTTATTTTACAGGGGGTGTAATATTTTTTTTTTCCCTTGTAAAAATTTTATATTACTTATTTTACAGGGGGTGTATTTGATATTATTTATTTTACAGGGGGTGTATTTGATATTACTTATTTTACAGGGGGTGTATTTGATATTATTTATTTTACAGGGGGTGTATTTGATATTACTTATTTTACAGGGGGTGTATTTGATATTATTTATTTTACAGGGGGTGTAATATATTTTTTTCCCTTGTAAAAATTTTATATTACTTATATTACAGGGGGTGTATTTGATATTATTTATTTTACAGGGGGTGTAATATATTTTTTTTCCCTTGTAAAAATTTTATATTACTTATTTTACAGGGGGTGTATTTGATATTATTTATTTTACAGGGGGTGTATTTGATATTATTTATTTTACAGGGGGTGTATTTGATATTATTTATTTTACAGGGGGTGTAATATTTTTTTTTCTACAAGGGGTGCCCCTTGTCAAAAATTTGATATTGTTTATTTTACAGGGGGTGTATTTGATATTATTTATTTTACAGGGGGTGTAATATATTTTTTTCCCTTGTAAAAATTTATATTATTTATTTTACAGGGGGTGTAATAGTTTTTTTTCTACAAGGGGTACCCCTTGTCAAAAATTTGATATTATTTATTTTACAGGGGGTGTATTTGATATTATTTATTTTACAGGGGGTGTATTTGATATTATTTATTTTACAGGGGGTGTAATATTTTTTTTTTTTTTACAAGGGGTACCCCTGTCAAAAATTTGATATTATTTATTTTACAGTGGGTGTAATAGTTTTTTTTCTACAAGGGGTACCCTTTGTCAAAAATTTGATATTGTTTATTTTACAGGGGGTGTAATATATTTTTTTTCCCTTGTAAAAATTTTATATTACTTATTTTACAGGGGGTGTATTTGATATTATTTATTTTACAGGGGGTGTAATATTTTTTTTTTACAAGGGGTACCCCTTGTCAAAAATTTGATATTATTTATTTTACAGGGGGTGTATTTGATATTATTTATTTTACAGGGGGTGTAATATATTTTTTTCCCTTGTAAAAATTTTATATTACTTATTTTACAGGGGGTGTATTTGATATTATTTATTTTACAGGGGGTGTAATATTTTTTTTCTACAAGGGGTACCCCTTGTCAAAAATTTGATATTGTTTATTTTACAGGGGGTGTATTTGATATTATTTATTTTACAGGGGGTGTAATATATTTTTTTCCCTTGTAAAAATTTTATATTACTTATTTTACAGGGGGTGTATTTGATATTATTTATTTTACAGGGGGTGTAATATTTTTTTTCTACAAGGGGTACCCCTTGTCAAAAATTTGATATTGTTTATTTTACAGGGGGTGTATTTGATATTATTTATTTTACAGGGGGTGTAATATATTTTTTTCCCTTGTAAAAATTTTATATTACTTATTTTACAGGGGGTGTATTTGATATTATTTATTTTACAGGGGGTGTAATATATTTTTTTCCCTTGTAAAAAATTTATATTACTTATTTTACAGGGGGTGTATTTGATATTATTTATTTTACAGGGGGTGTATTTGATATTATTTATTTTACAGGGGGTGTATTTGATATTATTTATTTTACAGGGGGTGTATTTGATATTATTTATTTTACAGGGGGTGTATTTGATATTATTTATTTTACAGGGGGTGTATTTGATATTATTTATTTTACAGGGGGTGTATTTGATATTATTTATTTTACAGGGGGTGTATTTGATATTATTTATTTTACAGGGGGTGTAATATTTTTTTTTCTACAAGGGGTACCCCTTGTCAAAAATTTGATATTGTTTATTTTACAGGGGGTGTATTTGATATTATTTACTTTACAGGGGGTGTAATATATTTTTTTCCCTTGTAAAAATTTTATATTACTTATTTTACAGGGGGTGTATTTGATATTATTTATTTTACAGGGGGTGTAATAGTTTTTTTTCTACAAGGGGTACCCCTTGTCAAAAATTTGATATTATTTATTTTACAGGGGGTGTATTTGATATTATTTATTTTACAGGGGGTGTATTTGATATTATTTATTTTACAGGGGGTGTATTTGATATTATTTATTTTACAGGGGGTGTAATATTTTTTTTTACAAGGGGTACCCCTTGTCAAAAATTTGATATTATTTATTTTACAGTGGGTGTAATAGTTTTTTTTCTACAAGGGGTACCCCTTGTCAAAAATTTGATATTGTTTATTTTACAGGGGGTGTATTTGATATTATATATTTTACAGGGGGTGTAATATATTTTTTTTCCCTTGTAAAAATTTTATATTACTTATTTTACAGGGGGTGTATTTGATATTATTTATTTTACAGGGGGTGTAATATTTTTTTTCTACAAGGGGTACCCCTTGTCAAAAATTTGATATTGTTTATTTTACAGGGGGTGTATTTGATATTATTTATTTTACAGGGGGTGTATTTGATATTATTTATTTTACAGGGGGTGTAATATTTTTTTTCTACAAGGGGTACCCCTTGTCAAAAATTTGATATTGTTTATTTTACAGGGGGTGTATTTGATATTATTTATTTTACAGGGGGTGTAATATATTTTTTTCCCTTGTAAAAATTTTATATTACTTATTTTACAGGGGGTGTATTTGATATTATTTATTTTACAGGGGGTGTATTTGATATTATTTATTTTACAGGGGGTGTATTTGATATTATTTATTTTACAGGGGGTGTACTTGATATTATTTATTTTACAGGGGGTGTAATAGTTTTTTTTCTACAAGGGGTACCCCTTGTCAAAAATTTGATATTATTTATTTTACAGGGGGTGTATTTGATATTATTTATTTTACAGGGGGTGTATTTGATATTATTTATTTTACAGGTGGTGTAATATTTTTTTTTACAAGGGGTACCACTTGTCAAAAATTTGATATTATTTATTTTACAGTGGGTGTAATAGTTTTTTTTCTACAAGGGGTACCCCTTGTCAAAAATTTGATATTGTTTATTTTACAGGGGGTGTATTTGATATTATATATTTTACAGGGGGTGTAATATATTTATTTTCCCTTGTAAAAATTTTATATTACTTATTTTACAGGGGGTGTATTTGATATTATTTATTTTACAGGGGGTGTAATATTTTTTTTCTACAAGGGGTACCCCTTGTCAAAAATTTGATATTGTTTATTTTACAGGGGGTGTATTTGATATTATTTATTTTACAGGGGGTGTATTTGATATTATTTATTTTACAGGGGGTGTATTTGATATTATTTATTTTACAGGGGGTGTAATATTTTTTTTCTACAAGGGGTACCCCTTGTCAAAAATTTGATATTGTTTATTTTACAGGGGGTGTATTTGATATTATTTATTTTACAGGGGGTGTAATATATTTTTTTCCCCTGTAAAAATTTTATATTACTTATTTTACAGGGGGTGTATTTGATATTATTTATTTTACAGGGGGTGTAATATATTTTTTTCCCTTGTAAAAATTTTATATTACTTATTTTACAGGGGGTGTATTTGATATTATTTATTTTACAGGGGGTGTATTTGATATTATTTATTTTACAGGGGGTGTATTTGATATTATTTATTTTACAGGGGGTGTATTTGATATTATTTATTTTACAGGGGGTGTATTTGATATTATTTATTTTACAGGGGGTGTATTTGATATTATTTATTTTACAGGGGGTGTATTTGATATTATTTATTTTACAGGGGGTGTATTTGATATTATTTTTTTTACAGGGGGTGTATTTGATATTATTTATTTTACAGGGGGTGTATTTGATATTATTTATTTTACAGGGGGTGTATTTGATATTATTTATTTTACAGGGGGTGTAATATTTTTTTTCTACAAGGGGTACCCCTTGTCAAAAATTTGATATTGTTTATTTTACAGGGGGTGTATTTGATATTGTTTATTTTACAGGGGGTGTATTTGATATTATTTATTTTACAGGGGGTGTAATATATTTTTTTCCCTTGTCAAAAATTTGATATTACTTATTTTACAGGGGGTGTATTTGATATTATTTATTTTACAGGGGGTGTAATATATTTTTTTCCCTTGTAAAAATTTTATATTACTTATTTTACAGGGGGTGTATTTGATATTATTTATTTTACAGGGGGTGTATTTGATATTATTTATTTTACAGGGGGTGTATTTGATATTATTTATTTTACAGGGGGTGTATTTGATATTATTTATTTTACAGGGGGTGTATTTGATATTATTTATTTTACAGGGGGTGTATTTGATATTATTTATTTTACAGGGGGTGTATTTGATATTATTTATTTTACAGGGGGTGTATTTGATATTATTTTTTTTACAGGGGGTGTATTTGATATTATTTATTTTACAGGGGGTGTATTTGATATTATTTATTTTACAGGGGGTGTATTTGATATTATTTATTTTACAGGGGGTGTAATATTTTTTTTTCTACAAGGGGTACCCCTTGTCAAAAATTTGATATTGTTTATTTTACAGGGGGTGTATTTGATATTATTTATTTTACAGGGGGTGTAATATATTTTTTTTTCCCTTGTAAAAATTTTATATTACTTATTTTACAGGGGGTGTATTTGATATTATTTATTTTACAGGGGGTGTAATAGTTTTTTTTTTCTACAAGGGGTACCCCTTGTCAAAAATTTGATATTGTTTATTTTACAGGGGGTGTATTTGATATTATATATTTTACAGGGGGTGTAATATATTTTTTTTCCCTTGTCAAAAATTTGATAATACTTATTTTACAGGTGGTGTATTTGATATTATTTATTTTACAGGGGGTGTAATATTTTTTTTTCTACAAGGGGTACCCCTTGTCAAAAATTTGATATTGTTTAATTTACAGGGGGTGTATTTGATATTATTTATTTTACAGGGGGTGTATTTGATATTATTTATTTTACAGGGGGTGTAATATTTTTTTTTTACAAGGGGTACCCCTTGTCAAAAATTTGATATTATTTATTTTACAGAAGGTGTATTTGATATTATTTATTTTACAGGGGGTGTAATAGTTTTTTTTTCTACAAGGGGACCCCTTGTCAAAAATTTGATATTGTTTATTTTACAGGGGGTGTATTTGATATTATTTATTTTACAGGGGGTGTAATATATTTTTTTCCCTTGTAAAAATTTTATATTACTTATTTTACAGGGGGTGTATTTGATATTATTTATTTTACAGGGGGTGTAATATTTTTTTTCTACAAGGGGTACCCCTTGTCAAAAATTTGATATTGTTTATTTTACAGGGGGTGTATTTGATATTATTTATTTTACAGGGGGTGTAATATATTTTTTTCCCTTGTAAAAATTTTATATTACTTATTTTACAGGGGGTGTATTTGATATTATTTATTTTACAGGGGGTGTAATATATTTTTTTCCCTTGTAAAAATTTTATATTACTTATTTTACAGGGGGTGTATTTGATATTATTTATTTTTCAGGGGGTGTATTTGATATTATTTATTTTACAGGGGGTGTATTTGATATTATTTATTTTACAGGGGGTGTATTTGATATTATTTATTTTACAGGGGGTTTATTTGATATTATTTATTTTACAGGGGGTGTATTTGATATTATTTATTTTACAGGGGGTGTATTTGATATTATTTATTTTACAGGGGGTGTATTTGATATTATTTATTTTACAGGGGGTGTATTTGATATTATTTATTTTACAGGGGGTGTATTTGATATTATTTATTTTACAGGGGGTGTATTTGATATTATTTATTTTACAGGGGGTGTATTTGATATTATTTATTTTTCAGGGGGTGTATTTGATATTATTTATTTTACAGGGGGTGTATTTGATATTATTTATTTTACAGGGGGTGTATTTGATATTATTTATTTTACAGGGGGTTTATTTGATATTATTTATTTTACAGGGGGTGTATTTGATATTATTTATTTTACAGGGGGTGTATTTGATATTATTTATTTTACAGGGGGTGTATTTGATATTATTTATTTTACAGGGGGTGTATTTGATATTATTTATTTTACAGGGGGTGTATTTGATATTATTTATTTTACAGGGGGTGTATTTGATATTATTTATTTTACAGGGGGTGTATAAGATATTATTTATTTTACAGGGGGTGTATAAGATATTATTTATTTTACAGGGGGTGTAATATTTTTTTTCTACATGGGGTACCCCTTGTCAAAAATTTGATATTGTTTATTTTACAGGGGGTGTATTTGATATTATTTACTTTACAGGGGGTGTAATATATTTTTTTTCCCTTGTAAAAATTTTATATTACTTATTTTACAGGGGGTGTATTTGATATTATTTATTTTACAGGGGGTGTACTTGATATTATTTATTTTACAGGGGGTGTAATATTTTTTTTTTTACAAGGGGTACCCCTTGTCAAAAATTTGATATTATTTATTTTACAGTGGGTGTAATATTTTTTTTTCTACAAGGGGTACCCCTTGTCAAAAATTTGATATTGTTTATTTTACAGGGGGTGTATTTGATATTATATATTTTACAGGGGGTGTAAAATATTTTTTTTCCCTTGTAAAAATTTTATATTACTTATTTTACAGGGGGTGTATTTGATATTATTTATTTTACAGGGGGTGTATTTGATATTATTTATTTTACAGGGGGTGTATTTGATATTATTTATTTTACAGGGGGTGTATAAGATATTATTTATTTTACAGGGGGTGTATAAGATATTATTTATTTTACAGGGGGTGTAATATTTTTTTTTCTACATGGGGTACCCCTTGTCAAAAATTTGATATTGTTTATTTTACAGGGGGTGTATTTGATATTATTTACTTTACAGGGGGTGTAATATATTTTTTTTCCCTTGTAAAAATTTTATATTACTTATTTAACAGGGGGTGTATTTGATATTATTTATTTTACAGGGGGTGTATTTGATATTATTTATTTTACAGGGGGTGTATTTGATATTATTTATTTTACAGGGGGTGTATTTGATATTATTTATTTTACAGGGGGTGTATTTGATATTATTTATTTTACAGGGGGTGTATTTGATATTATTTATTTTACAGGGGGTGTAATATTTTTTTTTCTACAAGGGGTACCCCTTGTCAAAAATTTGATATTGTTTATTTTACAGGGGGTGTATTTGATATTATTTATTTTACAGGGGGTGTAATATATTTTTTTTCCCTTGTAAAAATTTTATATTACTTATTTTACAGGGGGTGTATTTGATATTATTTATTTTACAGGGGGTGTAATATTTTTTTTCTACAAGGGGTACCCCTTGTCAAAAATTTGATATTGTTTATTTTACAGGGGGTGTATTTGATATTATTTATTTTACAGGGGGTGTATTTGATATTATTTATTTTACAGGGGGTGTATTTGATATTATTTATTTTACAGGGGGTGTATTTGATATTATTTATTTTACAGGGGGTGTATTTGATATTATTTATTTTACGGGGGGTGTATTTGATATTATTTATTTTACAGGGGGTGTATTTGATATTATTTATTTTACAGGGGATGTATTTGATATTATTTATTTTACAGGGGGTGTAATATTTTTTTTTCTACAAGGGGTACCCCTTGTCAAAAATTTGATATTGTTTATTTTACAGGGGGTGTATTTGATATTATTTATTTTACAGGGGGTGTAATATATTTTTTTCCCTTGTAAAAATTTTATATTACTTATTTTACAGGGGGTGTATTTGATATTATTTATTTTACAGGGGGTGTATTTGATATTATTTATTTTTCAGGGGGTGTAATATTTTTTTTTCCCTTGTAAAAATTTTATATTGCTTATTTTACAGGGGGTGTATTTGATATTATTTATTTTACAGGGGGTGTAATATATTTTTTTTCCCTTGTAAAAATTTTATATTACTTATTTTACAGGGGGTGTATTTGATATTATTTATTTTACAGGGGGTGTATTTGATATTATTTATTTTACAGGGGGTGTAATATTTTTTTTTACAAGGGGTACCCCTTGTCAAAAATTTCATATTATTTATTTTACATGGGGTGTATTTGATATTATTTATTTTACAGGGGGTGTAATATTTTTTTTTCTACAAGGGGTACCCCTTGTCAAAAATTTGATATTATTTATTTTACAGTGGGTGTAATAGTTTTTTTTCTACAAGGGGTACCCCTTGTCAAAAATTTGATATTATTTATTTTACAGTGGGTGTAATAGTTTTTTTTCTACAAGGGGTACCCCTTGTCAAAAATTTGATATTGTTTATTTTACAGGGGGTGTATTTGATATTATTTATTTTACAGGGGGTGTAATATACTTTTTCCCTTGTAAAAATTTTATATTACTTATTTTACAGGGGTGTATTTGATATTATTTATTTTACAGGGGGTGTATTTGATATTATTTATTTTACAGGGGGTGTATTTGATATTATTTATTTTACAGGGGGTGTATTTGATATTATTTATTTTACAGGGGGTGTATTTGATATTATTTATTTTACAGGGGGTGTATTTGATATTATTTATTTTACAGGGGGTGTATTTGATATTATTTATTTTACAGGGGGTGTAATATTTTTTTTTCTACAAGGGGTACCCCTTGTCAAAAATTTGATATTGTTTATTTTACAGGGGGTGTATTTGATATTATTTATTTTACAGGGGGTGTAATATATTTTTTTTCCATTGTAAAAATTTTATATTACTTATTTTACAGGGAGTGTATTTGATATTATTTATTTTACAGGGGGTGTAATTTTTTTTTTCTACAAGGGGTACCCCTTGTCAAAAATTTGATATTGTTTATTTTACAGGGGGTGTATTTGATATTATTTATTTTACAGGGGGTGTAATATATTTTTTTCCCTTGTAAAAATTTTATATTACTTATATTACAGGGGGTGTATTTGATATTATTTATTTTACAGGGGGTGTAATATATTTTTTTTCCCTTGTAAAAATTTTATATTACTTATTTTACAGGGGGTGTATTTGATATTATTTATTTTACAGGTGGTGTATTTGATATTATTTATTTTACAGGGGGTGTATTTGATATTATTTATTTTACAGGGGGTGTAATATTTTTTTTTCTACAAGGGGTACCCCTTGTCAAAAATTTGATATTGTTTATTTTACAGGGGGTGTATTTGATATTATTTATTTTACAGGGGGTGTAATATATTTTTTTTCCCTTGTAAAAATTTTATATTATTTATTTTACAGGGGGTGTAATAGTTTTTTTTCTACAAGGGGTACCCCTTGTCAAAAATTTGATATTATTTATTTTACAGGGGGTGTATTTGATATTATTTATTTTACAGGGGGTGTATTTGATATTATTTATTTTACAGGGGGTGTATTTGATATTATTTATTTTACAGGGGGTGTATTTGATATTATTTATTTTACAGGGGGTGTATTTGATATTATTTATTTTACAGGGGGTGTATTTGATATTATTTATTTTACAGGGGGTGTATTTGATATTATTTATTTTACAGGGGGTGTATTTGATATTATTTATTTTACGGGGGGTGTATTTGATATTATTTATTTTACAGGGGGTGTATTTGATATTATTTATTTTACAGGGGATGTATTTGATATTATTTATTTTACAGGGGGTGTAATATTTTTTTTTTCTACAAGGGGTACCCCTTGTCAAAAATTTGATATTGTTTATTTTACAGGGGTGTATTTGATATTATTTATTTTACAGGGGGTGTAATATATTTTTTTTCCCTTGTAAAAATTTTATATTACTTATTTTACAGGGGGTGTATTTGATATTATTTATTTTACAGGGGGTGTATTTGATATTATTTATTTTACAGGGGGTGTAATATTTTTTTTCCCTTGTAAAAATTTTATATTGCTTATTTTACAGGGGGTGTATTTGATATTATTTATTTTACAGGGGGTGTAATATATTTTTTTTCCCTTGGAAAAATTTTATATTACTAATTTTACAGGGGGTGTATTTGATATTATTTATTTTACAGGGGGTGTATTTGATATTATTTATTTTACAGGGGGTGTATTTGATATTATTTATTTTACAGGGGGTGTATTTGATATTATTTATTTTACAGGGGGTGTAATATTTTTTTTTTACAAGGGGTACCCCTTGTCAAAAATTTCATATTATTTATTTTACATGGGGTGTATTTGATATTATTTATTTTACAGGGGGTGTAATATTTTTTTACAAGGGGTACCCCTTGTCAAAAATTTTATATTACTTATTTTACAGGGGGTGTATTTGATATTATTTATTTTACAGGGGGTGTATTTGCTATTATTTATTTTACAGGGGGTGTATTTGATATTATTTATTTTACAGGGGGTGTATTTGATATTATTTATTTTACAGGGGGTGTATTTGATATTATTTATTTTACAGGGGGTGTATTTGATATTATTTATTTTACAGGGGGTGTAATATTTTTTTTTTACAAGGGGTACCCCTTGTCAAAAATTTGATATTATTTATTTTACAGGGGGTGTATTTGATATTATTTATTTTACAGGGGGTGTAATATTTTTTTACAAGGGGTACCCTTTGTCAAAAATTTTATATTACTTATTTTACAGGGGGTGTATTTGATATTATTTATTTTACAGGGGGTGTAATATTTTTTTACAAGGGGTACCCCTTGTCAAAAATTTTATATTACTTATTTTACAGGGGGTGTATTTGATATTATTTATTTTACAGGGGGTGTATTTGCTATTATTTATTTTACAGGGGGTGTATTTGATATTATTTATTTTACAGGGGGTGTATTTGATATTATTTATTTTACAGGGGGTGTATTTGATATTATTTATTTTACAGGGGGTGTATTTGATATTATTTATTTTACAGGGGGTGTAATATTTTTTTTTTTACAAGGGGTACCCCTTGTCAAAAATTTGATATTATTTATTTTACAGGGGGTGTATTTGATATTATTTATTTTACAGGGGGTGTAATAGTTTTTTTTTCTACAAGGGGTACCCCTTGTCAAAAATTTGATATTGTTTATTTTACAGGGGGTGTATTTGATATTATATATTTTACAGGGGGTGTAATATATTTTTTTTCCCTTGTCAAAAATTTGATATTACTTATTTTACAGGGGGTGTATTTGATATTATTTATTTTACAGGGGGTGTAATATTTTTTTTTCTACAAGGGGTACCCCTTGTCAAAAATTTGATATTGTTTAATTTACAGGGGGTGTATTTGATATTATTTATTTTACAGGGGGTGTATTTGATATTATTTATTTTACAGGGGGTGTAATATTTTTTTTTTTTTTACAAGGGGTACCCCTTGTCAAAAATTTGATATTATTTATTTTACAGGGGGTGTATTTGATATTATTTATTTTACAGGGGGTGTAATAGTTTTTTTTTCTACAAGGGGACCCCTTGTCAAAAATTTGATATTGTTTATTTTACAGGGGGTGTATTTGATATTATTTATTTTACAGGGGGTGTAATATATTTTTTTCCCTTGTAAAAATTTTATATTACTTATTTTACAGGGGGTGTATTTGATATTATTTATTTTACAGGGGGTGTAATATTTTTTTTCTACAAGGGGTACCCCTTGTCAAAAATTTGATATTGTTTATTTTACAGGGGGTGTATTTGATATTATTTATTTTACAGGGGGTGTAATATATTTTTTTCCCTTGTAAAAATTTTATATTACTTATTTTACAGGGGGTGTATTTGATATTATTTATTTTACAGGGGGTGTATTTTATATTATTTATTTTACAGGGGGTGTATTTGATATTATTTATTTTACAGGGGGTGTATTTGATATTATTTATTTTACAGGGGGTGTATTTGATATTATTTATTTTACAGGGGGTGTAATATTTTTTTTTCCCTTGTAAAAATTTTATATTACTTATATTACAGTGGGTGTATTTGATATTATTTATTGTACAGGGGGTGTAATATATTTTTTTTCCCTTGTAAAAATTTTATATTACTTATTTTACAGGGGGTGTATTTGATATTATTTATTTTACAGGGGGTGTATTTGATATTATTTATTTTACAGGGGGTGTAATATTTTTTTTTCTTCAAGGGGTACCCCTTGTCAAAAATTTGATATTATTTATTTTACAGGGGGTGTATTTGATATTATTTATTTTACAGGGGGTGTATTTGATATTATTTATTTTACAGGGGGTGTAATATTTTTTTTTCTACAAGGGGTACCCCTTGTCAAAAATTTGATATTATTTATTTTACAGTGGGTGTAATAGTTTTTTTTCTACAAGGGGTAACCCTTGTCAAAAATTTGATATTGTTTATTTTACAGGGGGTGTATTTGATATTATATATTTTACAGGGGGTGTAATATATTTTTTTTCCCTTGTAAAAATTTTATATTACTTATTTTACAGGGGGTGTATTTGATATAATTTATTTTACAGGGGGTGTAATATTTTTTTTCTACAAGGGGTACCCCTTGTCAAAAATTTGATATTGTTTATTTTACAGGGGGTGTATTTGATATTATTTATTTTACAGGGGGTGTATTTGATATTATTTATTTTACAGGGGGTGTAATATTTTTTTTTACAAGGGGTACCCCTTGTCAAAAATTTGATATTATTTATTTTACAGGGGGTGTATTTGATATTATTTATTTTACAGGGGGTGTAATAGTTTTTTTTCTACAAGGGGACCCCTTGTCAAAAATTTGATATTGTTTATTTTACAGGGGGTGTATTTGATATTATTTATTTTACAGGGGGTGTAATATATTTTTTTCCCTTGTAAAAATTTTATATTACTTATTTTACAGGGGGTGTATTTGATATTATTTATTTTACAGGGGGTGTAATATTTTTTTTCTACAAGGGGACCCCTTCTCAAAAATTTGATATTGTTTATTTTACAGGGGGTGTATTTGATATTATTTATTTTACAGGGGGTGTAATATATTTTTTTCCCTTGTAAAAATTTTATATTACTTATTTTACAGGGGGTGTATTTGATATTATTTATTTTACAGGGGGTGTAATATTTTTTTTCTACAAGGGGTACCCCTTGTCAAAAATTTGATATTGTTTATTTTACAGGGGGTGTATTTGATATTATTTATTTTACAGGGGGTGTAATATATTTTTTTCCCTTGTAAAAATTTTATATTACTTATTTTACAGGGGGTGTATTTGATATTATTTATTTTACAGGGGGTGTAATATATTTTTTCCCTTGTAAAAATTTTATATTACTTATTTTACAGGGGGTGTATTTGATATTATTTATTTTACAGGGGGTGTATTTGATATTATTTATTTTACAGGGGGTGTATTTGATATTATTTATTTTACAGGGGGTGTATTTGATATTATTTATTTTACAGGGGGTGTATTTGATATTATTTATTTTACAGGGGGTGTATTTGATATTATTTATTTTACGGGGGGTGTATTTGATATTATTTATTTTACAGGGGGTGTATTTGATATTATTTATTTTACAGGGGGTGTATTTGATATTATTTATTTTACAGGGGGTGTAATATTTTTTTTTTCTACAAGGGGTACCCCTTGTCAAAAATTTGATATTGTTTATTTTACAGGGGGTGTATTTGATATTATTTATTTTACAGGGGGTGTAATATATTTTTTTTCCCTTGTAAAAATTTTATATTACTTATTTTACAGGGGGTGTATTTGTTATTATTTATTTTACAGGGGGTGTATTTGATATTATTTATTTTACAGGGGGTGTAATATTTTTTTTTCCCTTGTAAAAATTTTATATTGCTTATTTTACAGGGGGTGTATTTGATATTATTTATTTTACAGGGGGTGTAATATATTTTTTTTCCCTTGTAAAAATTTTATATTACTTATTTTACAGGGGGTGTATTTGATATTATTTATTTTACAGGGGGTGTATTTGATATTATTTATTTTACAGGGGGTGTAATATTTTTTTTTACAAGGGGTACCCCTTGTCAAAAATTTCATATTATTTATTTTACATGGGGTGTATTTGATATTATTTATTTTACAGGGGGTGTAATATTTTTTTTTTTTTCTACAAGGGGTACCCCTTGTCAAAAATTTGATATTGTTTATTTTACAGGGGGTGTATTTGATATTATTTATTTTACAGGGGGTGTAATATATTTTTTTCCCTTGTAAAAATTTGATATTACTTATTTTACATTGGGTGTATTTGATATTATTTATTTTACAGGGGATGTAATATTTTTTTACAAGGGGTACCCTTTGTCAAAAATTTTATATTACTTATTTTACAGGGGGTGTATTTGATATTATTTATTTTACAGGGGGTGTAATATTTTTTTAAAAGGGGTACCCCTTGTCAAAAATTTTATATTACTTATTTTACAGGGGGTGTATTTGATATTATTTATTTTACAGGGGGTGTATTTGCTATTATTTATTTTACAGGGGGTGTATTTGATATTATTTATTTTACAGGGGGTGTATTTGATATTATTTATTTTACAGGGGGTGTATTTGATATTATTTATTTTACAGGGGGTGTATTTGATATTATTTATTTTACAGGGGGTGAAATAGTTTTTTTTTCTACAAGGGGTACCCCTTGTCAAAAATTTGATATTGTTTATTTTACAGGGGGTGTATTTGATATTATATATTTTACAGGGGGTGTAATATATTTTTTTTCCCTTGTCAAAAATTTGATATTACTTATTTTACAGGGGGTGTATTTGATATTATTTATTTTACAGGGGGTGTAATATTTTTTTTCTACAAGGGGTACCCCTTGTCAAAAATTTGATATTGTTTAATTTACAGGGGGTGTATTTGATATTATTTATTTTACAGGGGGTGTATTTGATATTATTTATTTTACAGGGGGTGTAATATTTTTTTTTTACAAGGGGTACCCCTTGTCAAAAATTTGATATTATTTATTTTACAGGGGGTGTATTTGATATTATTTATTTTACAGGGGGTGTAATAGTTTTTTTTCTACAAGGGGACCCCTTGTCAAAAATTTGATATTGTTTATTTTACAGGGGGTGTATTTGATATTATTTATATTACAGGGGGTGTAATATATTTTTTTCCCTTGTAAAAATTTTATATTACTTATTTTACAGGGGGTGTATTTGATATTATTTATTTTACAGGGGGTGTAATATTTTTTTTCTACAAGGGATACCCCTTGTCAAAAATTTGATATTGTTTATTTTACAGGGGGTGTATTTGATATTATTTATTTTACAGGGGGTGTAATATATTTTTTTCCCTTGTAAAAATTTTATATTACTTATTTTACAGGGGGTGTATTTGATATTATTTATTTTACAGGGGGTGTAATATATTTTTTTCCCTTGTAAAAATTTTATATTACTTATTTTACAGGGGGTGTATTTGATATTATTTATTTTACAGGGGGTGTAATATTTTTTTACAAGGGGTACCCCTTGTCAAAAATTTTATATTACTTATTTTACAGGGGGTGTATTTGATATTATTTATTTTACAGGGGGTGTATTTGCTATTATTTATTTTACAGGGGGTGTATTTGATATTATTTATTTTACAGGGGGTGTATTTGATATTATTTATTTTACAGGGGGTGTATTTGATATTATTTATTTTACAGGGGGTGTATTTGATATTATTTATTTTACAGGGGGTGTAATAGTTTTTTTTTCTACAAGGGGTACCCCTTGTCAAAAATTTGATATTGTTTATTTTACAGGGGGTGTATTTGATATTATATATTTTACAGGGGGTGTAATATATTTTTTTCCCTTGTCAAAAATTTGATATTACTTATTTTACAGGGGGTGTATTTGATATTATTTATTTTACAGGGGGTGTAATATTTTTTTTCTACAAGGGGTACCCCTTGTCAAAAATTTGATATTGTTTAATTTACAGGGGGTGTATTTGATATTATTTATTTTACAGGGGGTGTATTTGATATTATTTATTTTACAGGGGGTGTAATATTTTTTTTTTTACAAGGGGTACCCCTTGTCAAAAATTTGATATTATTTATTTTACAGGGGGTGTATTTGATATTATTTATTTTACAGGGGGTGTAATAGTTTTTTTTCTACAAGGGCTACCCCTTGTCAAAAATTTGATATTGTTTATTTTACAGGGGGTGTATTTGATATTATTTATTTTACAGGGGGTGTAATATATTTTTTTCCCTTGTAAAAATTTTATATTACTTATTTTACAGGGGGTGTATTTGATATTATTTATTTTACAGGGGGTGTAATATTTTTTTTCTACAAGGGGTACCCCTTGTCAAAAATTTGATATTGTTTATTTTACAGGGGGTGTATTTGATATTATTTATTTTACAGGGGGTGTAATATATTTTTTTCCCTTGTAAAAATTTTATATTACTTATTTTACAGGGGGTGTATTTGATATTATTTATTTTACAGGGGGTGTAATATATTTTTTTCCCTTGTAAAAATTTTATATTACTTATTTTACAGGGGGTGTATTTGATATTATTTATTTTACAGGGGGTGTATTTGATATTATTTATTTTACAGGGGGTGTATTTGATATTATTTATTTTACAGGGGGTGTATTTGATATTATTTATTTTACAGGGGGTGTATTTGATATTATTTATTTTACAGGGGGTGTATTTGATATTATTTATTTTACAGGGGGTGTAATATTTTTTTTTCTACAAGGGGTACCCCTTGTCAAAAATTTGATATTGTTAATTTTACAGGGGGTGTATTTGATATTATTTATTTTACAGGGGGTGTAATATATTTTTTTCCCTTGTAAAAATTTTATATTACTTATATTACAGGGGGTGTATTTGATATTATTTATTTTACAGGGGGTGTAATATATTTTTTTCCCTTGTAAAAATTTTATATTACTTATATTACAGGGGGTGTATTTGATATTATTTATTTTACAGGGGGTGTAACATATTTTTTTTCCCTTGTAAAAATTTTATATTACTTATTTTACAGGGGGTGTATTTGATATTATTTATTTTACAGGGGGTGTATTTGATATTATTTATTTTACAGGGGGTGTATTTGATATTATTTATTTTACAGGGGGTGTATTTGATATTATTTATTTTACAGGGGGTGTAATATTTTTTTTTTCCCTTGTAAAAATTTTATATTACTTATTTTACAGGGGGTGTATTTGATATTATTTATTTTACAGGGGGTGTATTTGATATTACTTATTTTACAGGGGGTGTATTTGATATTATTTATTTTACAGGGGGTGTATTTGATATTACTTATTTTACAGGGGGTGTATTTGATATTATTTATTTTACAGGGGGTGTATTTGATATTACTTATTTTACAGGGGGTGTATTTGATATTATTTATTTTACAGGGGGTGTAATATATTTTTTTCCCTTGTAAAAATTTTATATTACTTATATTACAGGGGGTGTATTTGATATTATTTATTTTACAGGGGGTGTAATATATTTTTTTTCCCTTGTAAAAATTTTATATTACTTATTTTACAGGGGGTGTATTTGATATTATTTATTTTACAGGGGGTGTATTTGATATTATTTATTTTACAGGGGGTGTATTTGATATTATTTATTTTACAGGGGGTGTAATATTTTTTTTTCTACAAGGGGTGCCCCTTGTCAAAAATTTGATATTGTTTATTTTACAGGGGGTGTATTTGATATTATTTATTTTACAGGGGGTGTAATATATTTTTTTCCCTTGTAAAAATTTATATTATTTATTTTACAGGGGGTGTAATAGTTTTTTTTCTACAAGGGGTACCCCTTGTCAAAAATTTGATATTATTTATTTTACAGGGGGTGTATTTGATATTATTTATTTTACAGGGGGTGTATTTGATATTATTTATTTTACAGGGGGTGTAATATTTTTTTTTTTTTACAAGGGGTACCCCTGTCAAAAATTTGATATTATTTATTTTACAGTGGGTGTAATAGTTTTTTTTCTACAAGGGGTACCCTTTGTCAAAAATTTGATATTGTTTATTTTACAGGGGGTGTATTTGATATTATATATTTTACAGGGGGTGTAATATATTTTTTTTCCCTTGTAAAAATTTTATATTACTTATTTTACAGGGGGTGTATTTGATATTATTTATTTTACAGGGGGTGTAATATTTTTTTTTTACAAGGGGTACCCCTTGTCAAAAATTTGATATTATTTATTTTACAGGGGGTGTATTTGATATTATTTATTTTACAGGGGGTGTAATAGTTTTTTTTCTACAAGGGGACCCCTTGTCAAAAATTTGATATTGTTTATTTTACAGGGGGTGTATTTGATATTATTTATTTTACAGGGGGTGTAATATATTTTTTTCCCTTGTAAAAATTTTATATTACTTATTTTACAGGGGGTGTATTTGATATTATTTATTTTACAGGGGGTGTAATATTTTTTTTCTACAAGGGGTACCCCTTGTCAAAAATTTGATATTGTTTATTTTACAGGGGGTGTATTTGATATTATTTATTTTACAGGGGATGTAATATATTTTTTTCCCTTGTAAAAATTTTATATTACTTATTTTACAGGGGGTGTATTTGATATTATTTATTTTACAGGGGGTGTAATATATTTTTTTCCCTTGTAAAAATTTTATATTACTTATTTTACAGGGGGTGTATTTGATATTATTTATTTTACAGGGGGTGTATTTGATATTATTTATTTTACAGGGGGTGTATTTGATATTATTTATTTTACAGGGGGTGTATTTGATATTATTTATTTTACAGGGGGTGTATTTGATATTATTTATTTTACAGGGGTGTATTTGATATTATTTATTTTACAGGGGGTGTATTTGATATTATTTATTTTACAGGGGGTGTATTTGATATTATTTATTTTACAGGGGGTGTATTTGATATTATTTATTTTACAGGGGGTGTATTTGATATTATTTATTTTACAGGGGGTGTATTTGATATTATTTATTTTACAGGGGGTGTAATATTTTTTTTTCTACAAGGGGTACCCCTTGTCAAAAATTTGATATTGTTTATTTTACAGGGGGTGTATTTGATATTATTTACTTTACAGGGGGTGTAATATATTTTTTTCCCTTGTAAAAATTTTATATTACTTATTTTACAGGGGGTGTATTTGATATTATTTATTTTACAGGGGGTGTAATAGTTTTTTTTCTACAAGGGGTACCCCTTGTCAAAAATTTGATATTATTTATTTTACAGGGGGTGTATTTGATATTATTTATTTTACAGGGGGTGTATTTGATATTATTTATTTTACAGGGGGTGTAATATTTTTTTTTACAAGGGGTACCCCTTGTCAAAAATTTGATATTATTTATTTTACAGTGGGTGTAATAGTTTTTTTTCTACAAGGGGTACCCCTTGTCAAAAATTTGATATTGTTTATTTTACAGGGGGTGTATTTGATATTATATATTTTACAGGGGGTGTAATATATTTTTTTTCCCTTGTAAAAATTTTATATTACTTATTTTACAGGGGGTGTATTTGATATTATTTATTTTACAGGGGGTGTAATATTTTTTTTTCTACAAGGGGTACCCCTTGTCAAAAATTTGATATTGTTTATTTTACAGGGGGTGTATTTGATATTATTTATTTTACAGGGGGTGTATTTGATATTATTTATTTTACAGGGGGTGTAATATTTTTTTTCTACAAGGGGTACCCCTTGTCAAAAATTTGATATTGTTTATTTTACAGGGGGTGTATTTCATATTATTTATTTTACAGGGGGTGTAATATTTTTTTTTTACAAGGGGTACCCCTTGTCAAAAATTTGATATTATTTATTTTACAGGGGGTGTATTTGATATTATTTATTTTACAGGGGGTGTAATAGTTTTTTTTCTACAAGGGGTACCCCTTGTCAAAAATTTGATATTGTTTATTTTACAGGGGGTGTATTTGATATTATTTATTTTACAGGGGGTGTAATATATTTTTTTCCCTTGTAAAAATTTTATATTACTTATTTTACAGGGGGTGTATTTGATATTATTTATTTTACAGGGTGTGTAATATTTTTTTTCTACAAGGGGTACCCCTTGTCAAAAATTTGATATTGTTTATTTTACAGGGGGTGTATTTGATATTATTTATTTTACAGGGGGTGTAATATATTTTTTTCCCTTGTAAAAATTTTATATTACTTATTTTACAGGGGGTGTATTTGATATTATTTATTTTACAGGGGGTGTAATATATTTTTTTCCCTTGTAAAAATTTTATATTACTTATTTTACAGGGGGTGTATTTGATATTATTTATTTTACAGGGGGTGTATTTGATATTATTTATTTTACAGGGGGTGTATTTGATATTATTTATTTTACAGGGGGTGTATTTGATATTATTTATTTTACAGGGGGTGTATTTGATATTATTTATTTTACAGGGGGTGTATTTGATATTATTTATTTTACAGGGGGTGTATTTGATATTATTTATTTTACAGGGGGTGTATTTGATATTATTTATTTTACAGGGGGTGTATTTGATATTATTTATTTTACAGGGGGTGTATTTGATATTATTTATTTTACAGGGGGTGTATTTGATATTATTTATTTTACAGGGGGTGTAATATTTTTTTTTCTACAAGGGGTACCCCTTGTCAAAAATTTGATATTGTTAATTTTACAGGGGGTGTATTTGATATTATTTATTTTACAGGGGGTGTAATATATTTTTTTCCCTTGTAAAAATTTTATATTACTTATATTACAGGGGGTGTATTTGATATTATTTATTTTACAGGGGGTGTATTTGATATTATTTATTTTACAGGGGGTGTAATATATTTTTTTCCCTTGTAAAAATTTTATATTACTTATATTACAGGGGGTGTATTTGATATTATTTATTTTACAGGGGGTGTAACATATTTTTTTTCCCTTGTAAAAATTTTATATTACTTATTTTACAGGGGGTGTATTTGATATTATTTATTTTACAGGGGGTGTATTTGATATTATTTATTTTACAGGGGGTGTATTTGATATTATTTATTTTACAGGGGGTGTATTTGATATTATTTATTTTACAGGGGGTGTAATATTTTTTTTTTTCCCTTGTAAAAATTTTATATTACTTATTTTACAGGGGGTGTATTTGATATTATTTATTTTACAGGGGGTGTATTTGATATTACTTATTTTACAGGGGGTGTATTTGATATTATTTATTTTACAGGGGGTGTATTTGATATTACTTATTTTACAGGGGGTGTATTTGATATTATTTATTTTACAGGGGGTGTAATATATTTTTTTCCCTTGTAAAAATTTTATATTACTTATATTACAGGGGGTGTATTTGATATTATTTATTTTACAGGGGGTGTAATATATTTTTTTTCCCTTGTAAAAATTTTATATTACTTATTTTACAGGGGGTGTATTTGATATTATTTATTTTACAGGGGGTGTATTTGATATTATTTATTTTACAGGGGGTGTATTTGATATTATTTATTTTACAGGGGGTGTAATATTTTTTTTTCTACAAGGGGTGCCCCTTGTCAAAAATTTGATATTGTTTATTTTACAGGGGGTGTATTTGATATTATTTATTTTACAGGGGGTGTAATATATTTTTTTCCCTTGTAAAAATTTATATTATTTATTTTACAGGGGGTGTAATAGTTTTTTTTCTACAAGGGGTACCCCTTGTCAAAAATTTGATATTATTTATTTTACAGGGGGTGTATTTGATATTATTTATTTTACAGGGGGTGTATTTGATATTATTTATTTTACAGGGGTGTAATATTTTTTTTTTTTTACAAGGGGTACCCCTGTCAAAAATTTGATATTATTTATTTTACAGTGGGTGTAATAGTTTTTTTTCTACAAGGGGTACCCTTTGTCAAAAATTTGATATTGTTTATTTTACAGGGGGTGTATTTGATATTATATATTTTACAGGGGGTGTAATATATTTTTTTTCCCTTGTAAAAATTTTATATTACTTATTTTACAGGGGGTGTATTTGATATTATTTATTTTACAGGGGGTGTAATATTTTTTTTTACAAGGGGTACCCCTTGTCAAAAATTTGATATTATTTATTTTACAGGGGGTGTATTTGATATTATTTATTTTACAGGGGGTGTAATAGTTTTTTTTCTACAAGGGGACCCCTTGTCAAAAATTTGATATTGTTTATTTTACAGGGGGTGTATTTGATATTATTTATTTTACAGGGGGTGTAATATATTTTTTTCCCTTGTAAAAATTTTATATTACTTATTTTACAGGGGGTGTATTTGATATTATTTATTTTACAGGGGGTGTAATATTTTTTTTCTACAAGGGGTACCCCTTGTCAAAAATTTGATATTGTTTATTTTACAGGGGGTGTATTTGATATTATTTATTTTACAGGGGGTGTAATATATTTTTTTCCCTTGTAAAAATTTTATATTACTTATTTTACAGGGGGTGTATTTGATATTATTTATTTTACAGGGGGTGTAATATATTTTTTTCCCTTGTAAAAATTTTATATTACTTATTTTACAGGGGGTGTATTTGATATTATTTATTTTACAGGGGGTGTATTTGATATTATTTATTTTACAGGGGGTGTATTTGATATTATTTATTTTACAGGGGGTGTATTTGATATTATTTATTTTACAGGGGGTGTATTTGATATTATTTATTTTACAGGGGTGTATTTGATATTATTTATTTTACAGGGGGTGTATTTGATATTATTTATTTTACAGGGGGTGTATTTGATATTATTTATTTTACAGGGGGTGTATTTGATATTATTTATTTTACAGGGGGTGTATTTGATATTATTTATTTTACAGGGGGTGTATTTGATATTATTTATTTTACAGGGGGTGTAATATTTTTTTTTCTACAAGGGGTACCCCTTGTCAAAAATTTGATATTGTTTATTTTACAGGGGGTGTATTTGATATTATTTACTTTACAGGGGGTGTAATATATTTTTTTCCCTTGTAAAAATTTTATATTACTTATTTTACAGGGGGTGTATTTGATATTATTTATTTTACAGGGGGTGTAATAGTTTTTTTTCTACAAGGGGTACCCCTTGTCAAAAATTTGATATTATTTATTTTACAGGGGGTGTATTTGATATTATTTATTTTACAGGGGGTGTATTTGATATTATTTATTTTACAGGGGGTGTAATATTTTTTTTTACAAGGGGTACCCCTTGTCAAAAATTTGATATTATTTATTTTACAGTGGGTGTAATAGTTTTTTTTCTACAAGGGGTACCCCTTGTCAAAAATTTGATATTGTTTATTTTACAGGGGGTGTATTTGATATTATATATTTTACAGGGGGTGTAATATATTTTTTTTCCCTTGTAAAAATTTTATATTACTTATTTTACAGGGGGTGTATTTGATATTATTTATTTTACAGGGGGTGTAATATTTTTTTTTCTACAAGGGGTACCCCTTGTCAAAAATTTGATATTGTTTATTTTACAGGGGGTGTATTTGATATTATTTATTTTACAGGGGGTGTATTTGATATTATTTATTTTACAGGGGGTGTAATATTTTTTTTCTACAAGGGGTACCCCTTGTCAAAAATTTGATATTGTTTATTTTACAGGGGGTGTATTTGATATTATTTATTTTACAGGGGGTGTAATATTTTTTTTTTACAAGGGGTACCCCTTGTCAAAAATTTGATATTATTTATTTTACAGGGGGTGTATTTGATATTATTTATTTTACAGGGGGTGTAATAGTTTTTTTTCTACAAGGGGTACCCCTTGTCAAAAATTTGATATTGTTTATTTTACAGGGGGTGTATTTGATATTATTTATTTTACAGGGGGTGTAATATATTTTTTTCCCTTGTAAAAATTTTATATTACTTATTTTACAGGGGGTGTATTTGATATTATTTATTTTACAGGGGGTGTAATATTTTTTTTCTACAAGGGGTACCCCTTGTCAAAAATTTGATATTGTTTATTTTACAGGGGGTGTATTTGATATTATTTATTTTACAGGGGGTGTAATATATTTTTTTCCCTTGTAAAAATTTTATATTACTTATTTTACAGGGGGTGTATTTGATATTATTTATTTTACAGGGGGTGTATTTGATATTATTTATTTTACAGGGGGTGTATTTGATATTATTTATTTTACAGGGGGTGTATTTGATATTATTTATTTTACAGGGGGTGTATTTGATATTATTTATTTTACAGGGGGTGTATTTGATATTATTTATTTTACAGGGGGTGTATTTGATATTATTTATTTTACAGGGGGTGTATTTGATATTATTTATTTTACAGGGGGTGTATTTGATATTATTTATTTTACAGGGGGTGTATTTGATATTATTTATTTTACAGGGGGTGTAATATTTTTTTTTCTACAAGGGGTACCCCTTGTCAAAAATTTGATATTGTTAATTTTACAGGGGGTGTATTTGATATTATTTATTTTACAGGGGGTGTAATATATTTTTTTCCCTTGTAAAAATTTTATATTACTTATATTACAGGGGGTGTATTTGATATTATTTATTTTACAGGGGGTGTATTTGATATTATTTATTTTACAGGGGGTGTAATATATTTTTTTCCCTTGTAAAAATTTTATATTACTTATATTACAGGGGGTGTATTTGATATTATTTATTTTACAGGGGGTGTAACATATTTTTTTTCCCTTGTAAAAATTTTATATTACTTATTTTACAGGGGGTGTATTTGATATTATTTATTTTACAGGGGGTGTATTTGATATTATTTATTTTACAGGGGGTGTATTTGATATTATTTATTTTACAGGGGGTGTAATATTTTTTTTTTCCCTTGTAAAAATTTTATATTACTTATTTTACAGGGGGTGTATTTGATATTATTTATTTTACAGGGGGTGTATTTGATATTACTTATTTTACAGGGGGTGTATTTGATATTATTTATTTTACAGGGGGTGTATTTGATATTACTTATTTTACAGGGGGTGTATTTGATATTATTTATTTTACAGGGGGTGTAATATATTTTTTTCCCTTGTAAAAATTTTATATTACTTATATTACAGGGGGTGTATTTGATATTATTTATTTTACAGGGGGTGTAATATATTTTTTTTCCCTTGTAAAAATTTTATATTACTTATTTTACAGGGGGTGTATTTGATATTATTTATTTTACAGGGGGTGTATTTGATATTATTTATTTTACAGGGGGTGTATTTGATATTATTTATTTTACAGGGGGTGTAATATTTTTTTTTCTACAAGGGGTGCCCCTTGTCAAAAATTTGATATTGTTTATTTTACAGGGGGTGTATTTGATATTATTTATTTTACAGGGGGTGTAATATATTTTTTTCCCTTGTAAAAATTTATATTATTTATTTTACAGGGGGTGTAATAGTTTTTTTTCTACAAGGGGTACCCCTTGTCAAAAATTTGATATTATTTATTTTACAGGGGGTGTATTTGATATTATTTATTTTACAGGGGGTGTATTTGATATTATTTATTTTACAGGGGGTGTAATATTTTTTTTTTTTTTACAAGGGGTACCCCTGTCAAAAATTTGATATTATTTATTTTACAGTGGGTGTAATAGTTTTTTTTCTACAAGGGGTACCCTTTGTCAAAAATTTGATATTGTTTATTTTACAGGGGGTGTAATATATTTTTTTTCCCTTGTAAAAATTTTATATTACTTATTTTACAGGGGGTGTATTTGATATTATTTATTTTACAGGGGGTGTAATATTTTTTTTTTACAAGGGGTACCCCTTGTCAAAAATTTGATATTATTTATTTTACAGGGGGTGTATTTGATATTATTTATTTTACAGGGGGTGTAATATATTTTTTTCCCTTGTAAAAATTTTATATTACTTATTTTACAGGGGGTGTATTTGATATTATTTATTTTACAGGGGGTGTAATATTTTTTTTCTACAAGGGGTACCCCTTGTCAAAAATTTGATATTGTTTATTTTACAGGGGGTGTATTTGATATTATTTATTTTACAGGGGGTGTAATATATTTTTTTCCCTTGTAAAAATTTTATATTACTTATTTTACAGGGGGTGTATTTGATATTATTTATTTTACAGGGGGTGTAATATTTTTTTTCTACAAGGGGTACCCCTTGTCAAAAATTTGATATTGTTTATTTTACAGGGGGTGTATTTGATATTATTTATTTTACAGGGGGTGTAATATATTTTTTTCCCTTGTAAAAATTTTATATTACTTATTTTACAGGGGGTGTATTTGATATTATTTATTTTACAGGGGGTGTAATATATTTTTTTCCCTTGTAAAAAATTTATATTACTTATTTTACAGGGGGTGTATTTGATATTATTTATTTTACAGGGGGTGTATTTGATATTATTTATTTTACAGGGGGTGTATTTGATATTATTTATTTTACAGGGGGTGTATTTGATATTATTTATTTTACAGGGGGTGTATTTGATATTATTTATTTTACAGGGGGTGTATTTGATATTATTTATTTTACAGGGGGTGTATTTGATATTATTTATTTTACAGGGGGTGTATTTGATATTATTTATTTTACAGGGGGTGTAATATTTTTTTTTCTACAAGGGGTACCCCTTGTCAAAAATTTGATATTGTTTATTTTACAGGGGGTGTATTTGATATTATTTACTTTACAGGGGGTGTAATATATTTTTTTCCCTTGTAAAAATTTTATATTACTTATTTTACAGGGGGTGTATTTGATATTATTTATTTTACAGGGGGTGTAATAGTTTTTTTTCTACAAGGGGTACCCCTTGTCAAAAATTTGATATTATTTATTTTACAGGGGGTGTATTTGATATTATTTATTTTACAGGGGGTGTATTTGATATTATTTATTTTACAGGGGGTGTATTTGATATTATTTATTTTACAGGGGGTGTAATATTTTTTTTTACAAGGGGTACCCCTTGTCAAAAATTTGATATTATTTATTTTACAGTGGGTGTAATAGTTTTTTTTCTACAAGGGGTACCCCTTGTCAAAAATTTGATATTGTTTATTTTACAGGGGGTGTATTTGATATTATATATTTTACAGGGGGTGTAATATATTTTTTTTCCCTTGTAAAAATTTTATATTACTTATTTTACAGGGGGTGTATTTGATATTATTTATTTTACAGGGGGTGTAATATTTTTTTTCTACAAGGGGTACCCCTTGTCAAAAATTTGATATTGTTTATTTTACAGGGGGTGTATTTGATATTATTTATTTTACAGGGGGTGTATTTGATATTATTTATTTTACAGGGGGTGTAATATTTTTTTTCTACAAGGGGTACCCCTTGTCAAAAATTTGATATTGTTTATTTTACAGGGGGTGTATTTGATATTATTTATTTTACAGGGGGTGTAATATATTTTTTTCCCTTGTAAAAATTTTATATTACTTATTTTACAGGGGGTGTATTTGATATTATTTATTTTACAGGGGGTGTATTTGATATTATTTATTTTACAGGGGGTGTATTTGATATTATTTATTTTACAGGGGGTGTACTTGATATTATTTATTTTACAGGGGGTGTAATAGTTTTTTTTCTACAAGGGGTACCCCTTGTCAAAAATTTGATATTATTTATTTTACAGGGGGTGTATTTGATATTATTTATTTTACAGGGGGTGTATTTGATATTATTTATTTTACAGGTGGTGTAATATTTTTTTTTACAAGGGGTACCACTTGTCAAAAATTTGATATTATTTATTTTACAGTGGGTGTAATAGTTTTTTTTCTACAAGGGGTACCCCTTGTCAAAAATTTGATATTGTTTATTTTACAGGGGGTGTATTTGATATTATATATTTTACAGGGGGTGTAATATATTTATTTTCCCTTGTAAAAATTTTATATTACTTATTTTACAGGGGGTGTATTTGATATTATTTATTTTACAGGGGGTGTAATATTTTTTTTCTACAAGGGGTACCCCTTGTCAAAAATTTGATATTGTTTATTTTACAGGGGGTGTATTTGATATTATTTATTTTACAGGGGGTGTATTTGATATTATTTATTTTACAGGGGGTGT
Organism: Odiellus spinosus; assembly: GCA_963920705.1. Classification (NCBI taxonomy): domain Eukaryota; kingdom Metazoa; phylum Arthropoda; class Arachnida; order Opiliones; family Phalangiidae; genus Odiellus; species Odiellus spinosus. The sequence continues at coordinate 34,159,057 of OY987226.1, forward strand.
ATTTGATATTATTTATTTTACAGGGGGTGTAATATTTTTTTTCTACAAGGGGTACCCCTTGTCAAAAATTTGATATTGTTTATTTTACAGGGGGTGTATTTGATATTATTTATTTTACAGGGGGTGTAATATATTTTTTTCCCCTGTAAAAATTTTATATTACTTATTTTACAGGGGGTGTATTTGATATTATTTATTTTACAGGGGGTGTAATATATTTTTTTCCCTTGTAAAAATTTTATATTACTTATTTTACAGGGGGTGTATTTGATATTATTTATTTTACAGGGGGTGTATTTGATATTATTTATTTTACAGGGGGTGTATTTGATATTATTTATTTTACAGGGGGTGTATTTGATATTATTTATTTTACAGGGGGTGTATTTGATATTATTTATTTTACAGGGGGTGTATTTGATATTATTTATTTTACAGGGGGTGTATTTGATATTATTTATTTTACAGGGGGTGTATTTGATATTATTTTTTTTACAGGGGGTGTATTTGATATTATTTATTTTACAGGGGGTGTATTTGATATTATTTATTTTACAGGGGGTGTATTTGATATTATTTATTTTACAGGGGGTGTAATATTTTTTTTCTACAAGGGGTACCCCTTGTCAAAAATTTGATATTGTTTATTTTACAGGGGGTGTATTTGATATTGTTTATTTTACAGGGGGTGTATTTGATATTATTTATTTTACAGGGGGTGTAATATATTTTTTTCCCTTGTCAAAAATTTGATATTACTTATTTTACAGGGGGTGTATTTGATATTATTTATTTTACAGGGGGTGTAATATATTTTTTTCCCTTGTAAAAATTTTATATTACTTATTTTACAGGGGGTGTATTTGATATTATTTATTTTACAGGGGGTGTATTTGATATTATTTATTTTACAGGGGGTGTATTTGATATTATTTATTTTACAGGGGGTGTATTTGATATTATTTATTTTACAGGGGGTGTATTTGATATTATTTATTTTACAGGGGGTGTATTTGATATTATTTATTTTACAGGGGGTGTATTTGATATTATTTATTTTACAGGGGGTGTATTTGATATTATTTTTTTTACAGGGGGTGTATTTGATATTATTTATTTTACAGGGGGTGTATTTGATATTATTTATTTTACAGGGGGTGTATTTGATATTATTTATTTTACAGGGGGTGTAATATTTTTTTTTCTACAAGGGGTACCCCTTGTCAAAAATTTGATATTGTTTATTTTACAGGGGGTGTATTTGATATTATTTATTTTACAGGGGGTGTAATATATTTTTTTTTCCCTTGTAAAAATTTTATATTACTTATTTTACAGGGGGTGTATTTGATATTATTTATTTTACAGGGGGTGTAATAGTTTTTTTTTTCTACAAGGGGTACCCCTTGTCAAAAATTTGATATTGTTTATTTTACAGGGGGTGTATTTGATATTATATATTTTACAGGGGGTGTAATATATTTTTTTTCCCTTGTCAAAAATTTGATAATACTTATTTTACAGGTGGTGTATTTGATATTATTTATTTTACAGGGGGTGTAATATTTTTTTTTCTACAAGGGGTACCCCTTGTCAAAAATTTGATATTGTTTAATTTACAGGGGGTGTATTTGATATTATTTATTTTACAGGGGGTGTATTTGATATTATTTATTTTACAGGGGGTGTAATATTTTTTTTTTACAAGGGGTACCCCTTGTCAAAAATTTGATATTATTTATTTTACAGAAGGTGTATTTGATATTATTTATTTTACAGGGGGTGTAATAGTTTTTTTTTCTACAAGGGGACCCCTTGTCAAAAATTTGATATTGTTTATTTTACAGGGGGTGTATTTGATATTATTTATTTTACAGGGGGTGTAATATATTTTTTTCCCTTGTAAAAATTTTATATTACTTATTTTACAGGGGGTGTATTTGATATTATTTATTTTACAGGGGGTGTAATATTTTTTTTCTACAAGGGGTACCCCTTGTCAAAAATTTGATATTGTTTATTTTACAGGGGGTGTATTTGATATTATTTATTTTACAGGGGGTGTAATATATTTTTTTCCCTTGTAAAAATTTTATATTACTTATTTTACAGGGGGTGTATTTGATATTATTTATTTTACAGGGGGTGTAATATATTTTTTTCCCTTGTAAAAATTTTATATTACTTATTTTACAGGGGGTGTATTTGATATTATTTATTTTTCAGGGGGTGTATTTGATATTATTTATTTTACAGGGGGTGTATTTGATATTATTTATTTTACAGGGGGTGTATTTGATATTATTTATTTTACAGGGGGTTTATTTGATATTATTTATTTTACAGGGGGTGTATTTGATATTATTTATTTTACAGGGGGTGTATTTGATATTATTTATTTTACAGGGGGTGTATTTGATATTATTTATTTTACAGGGGGTGTATTTGATATTATTTATTTTACAGGGGGTGTATTTGATATTATTTATTTTACAGGGGGTGTATTTGATATTATTTATTTTACAGGGGGTGTATTTGATATTATTTATTTTTCAGGGGGTGTATTTGATATTATTTATTTTACAGGGGGTGTATTTGATATTATTTATTTTACAGGGGGTGTATTTGATATTATTTATTTTACAGGGGGTTTATTTGATATTATTTATTTTACAGGGGGTGTATTTGATATTATTTATTTTACAGGGGGTGTATTTGATATTATTTATTTTACAGGGGGTGTATTTGATATTATTTATTTTACAGGGGGTGTATTTGATATTATTTATTTTACAGGGGGTGTATTTGATATTATTTATTTTACAGGGGGTGTATTTGATATTATTTATTTTACAGGGGGTGTATAAGATATTATTTATTTTACAGGGGGTGTATAAGATATTATTTATTTTACAGGGGGTGTAATATTTTTTTTCTACATGGGGTACCCCTTGTCAAAAATTTGATATTGTTTATTTTACAGGGGGTGTATTTGATATTATTTACTTTACAGGGGGTGTAATATATTTTTTTTCCCTTGTAAAAATTTTATATTACTTATTTTACAGGGGGTGTATTTGATATTATTTATTTTACAGGGGGTGTACTTGATATTATTTATTTTACAGGGGGTGTAATATTTTTTTTTTTACAAGGGGTACCCCTTGTCAAAAATTTGATATTATTTATTTTACAGTGGGTGTAATATTTTTTTTTCTACAAGGGGTACCCCTTGTCAAAAATTTGATATTGTTTATTTTACAGGGGGTGTATTTGATATTATATATTTTACAGGGGGTGTAAAATATTTTTTTTCCCTTGTAAAAATTTTATATTACTTATTTTACAGGGGGTGTATTTGATATTATTTATTTTACAGGGGGTGTATTTGATATTATTTATTTTACAGGGGGTGTATTTGATATTATTTATTTTACAGGGGGTGTATAAGATATTATTTATTTTACAGGGGGTGTATAAGATATTATTTATTTTACAGGGGGTGTAATATTTTTTTTTCTACATGGGGTACCCCTTGTCAAAAATTTGATATTGTTTATTTTACAGGGGGTGTATTTGATATTATTTACTTTACAGGGGGTGTAATATATTTTTTTTCCCTTGTAAAAATTTTATATTACTTATTTAACAGGGGGTGTATTTGATATTATTTATTTTACAGGGGGTGTATTTGATATTATTTATTTTACAGGGGGTGTATTTGATATTATTTATTTTACAGGGGGTGTATTTGATATTATTTATTTTACAGGGGGTGTATTTGATATTATTTATTTTACAGGGGGTGTATTTGATATTATTTATTTTACAGGGGGTGTAATATTTTTTTTTCTACAAGGGGTACCCCTTGTCAAAAATTTGATATTGTTTATTTTACAGGGGGTGTATTTGATATTATTTATTTTACAGGGGGTGTAATATATTTTTTTTCCCTTGTAAAAATTTTATATTACTTATTTTACAGGGGGTGTATTTGATATTATTTATTTTACAGGGGGTGTAATATTTTTTTTCTACAAGGGGTACCCCTTGTCAAAAATTTGATATTGTTTATTTTACAGGGGGTGTATTTGATATTATTTATTTTACAGGGGGTGTATTTGATATTATTTATTTTACAGGGGGTGTATTTGATATTATTTATTTTACAGGGGGTGTATTTGATATTATTTATTTTACAGGGGGTGTATTTGATATTATTTATTTTACGGGGGGTGTATTTGATATTATTTATTTTACAGGGGGTGTATTTGATATTATTTATTTTACAGGGGATGTATTTGATATTATTTATTTTACAGGGGGTGTAATATTTTTTTTTCTACAAGGGGTACCCCTTGTCAAAAATTTGATATTGTTTATTTTACAGGGGGTGTATTTGATATTATTTATTTTACAGGGGGTGTAATATATTTTTTTCCCTTGTAAAAATTTTATATTACTTATTTTACAGGGGGTGTATTTGATATTATTTATTTTACAGGGGGTGTATTTGATATTATTTATTTTTCAGGGGGTGTAATATTTTTTTTTCCCTTGTAAAAATTTTATATTGCTTATTTTACAGGGGGTGTATTTGATATTATTTATTTTACAGGGGGTGTAATATATTTTTTTTCCCTTGTAAAAATTTTATATTACTTATTTTACAGGGGGTGTATTTGATATTATTTATTTTACAGGGGGTGTATTTGATATTATTTATTTTACAGGGGGTGTAATATTTTTTTTTACAAGGGGTACCCCTTGTCAAAAATTTCATATTATTTATTTTACATGGGGTGTATTTGATATTATTTATTTTACAGGGGGTGTAATATTTTTTTTTCTACAAGGGGTACCCCTTGTCAAAAATTTGATATTATTTATTTTACAGTGGGTGTAATAGTTTTTTTTCTACAAGGGGTACCCCTTGTCAAAAATTTGATATTATTTATTTTACAGTGGGTGTAATAGTTTTTTTTCTACAAGGGGTACCCCTTGTCAAAAATTTGATATTGTTTATTTTACAGGGGGTGTATTTGATATTATTTATTTTACAGGGGGTGTAATATACTTTTTCCCTTGTAAAAATTTTATATTACTTATTTTACAGGGGTGTATTTGATATTATTTATTTTACAGGGGGTGTATTTGATATTATTTATTTTACAGGGGGTGTATTTGATATTATTTATTTTACAGGGGGTGTATTTGATATTATTTATTTTACAGGGGGTGTATTTGATATTATTTATTTTACAGGGGGTGTATTTGATATTATTTATTTTACAGGGGGTGTATTTGATATTATTTATTTTACAGGGGGTGTAATATTTTTTTTTCTACAAGGGGTACCCCTTGTCAAAAATTTGATATTGTTTATTTTACAGGGGGTGTATTTGATATTATTTATTTTACAGGGGGTGTAATATATTTTTTTTCCATTGTAAAAATTTTATATTACTTATTTTACAGGGAGTGTATTTGATATTATTTATTTTACAGGGGGTGTAATTTTTTTTTTCTACAAGGGGTACCCCTTGTCAAAAATTTGATATTGTTTATTTTACAGGGGGTGTATTTGATATTATTTATTTTACAGGGGGTGTAATATATTTTTTTCCCTTGTAAAAATTTTATATTACTTATATTACAGGGGGTGTATTTGATATTATTTATTTTACAGGGGGTGTAATATATTTTTTTTCCCTTGTAAAAATTTTATATTACTTATTTTACAGGGGGTGTATTTGATATTATTTATTTTACAGGTGGTGTATTTGATATTATTTATTTTACAGGGGGTGTATTTGATATTATTTATTTTACAGGGGGTGTAATATTTTTTTTTCTACAAGGGGTACCCCTTGTCAAAAATTTGATATTGTTTATTTTACAGGGGGTGTATTTGATATTATTTATTTTACAGGGGGTGTAATATATTTTTTTTCCCTTGTAAAAATTTTATATTATTTATTTTACAGGGGGTGTAATAGTTTTTTTTCTACAAGGGGTACCCCTTGTCAAAAATTTGATATTATTTATTTTACAGGGGGTGTATTTGATATTATTTATTTTACAGGGGGTGTATTTGATATTATTTATTTTACAGGGGGTGTATTTGATATTATTTATTTTACAGGGGGTGTATTTGATATTATTTATTTTACAGGGGGTGTATTTGATATTATTTATTTTACAGGGGGTGTATTTGATATTATTTATTTTACAGGGGGTGTATTTGATATTATTTATTTTACAGGGGGTGTATTTGATATTATTTATTTTACGGGGGGTGTATTTGATATTATTTATTTTACAGGGGGTGTATTTGATATTATTTATTTTACAGGGGATGTATTTGATATTATTTATTTTACAGGGGGTGTAATATTTTTTTTTTCTACAAGGGGTACCCCTTGTCAAAAATTTGATATTGTTTATTTTACAGGGGTGTATTTGATATTATTTATTTTACAGGGGGTGTAATATATTTTTTTTCCCTTGTAAAAATTTTATATTACTTATTTTACAGGGGGTGTATTTGATATTATTTATTTTACAGGGGGTGTATTTGATATTATTTATTTTACAGGGGGTGTAATATTTTTTTTCCCTTGTAAAAATTTTATATTGCTTATTTTACAGGGGGTGTATTTGATATTATTTATTTTACAGGGGGTGTAATATATTTTTTTTCCCTTGGAAAAATTTTATATTACTAATTTTACAGGGGGTGTATTTGATATTATTTATTTTACAGGGGGTGTATTTGATATTATTTATTTTACAGGGGGTGTATTTGATATTATTTATTTTACAGGGGGTGTATTTGATATTATTTATTTTACAGGGGGTGTAATATTTTTTTTTTACAAGGGGTACCCCTTGTCAAAAATTTCATATTATTTATTTTACATGGGGTGTATTTGATATTATTTATTTTACAGGGGGTGTAATATTTTTTTACAAGGGGTACCCCTTGTCAAAAATTTTATATTACTTATTTTACAGGGGGTGTATTTGATATTATTTATTTTACAGGGGGTGTATTTGCTATTATTTATTTTACAGGGGGTGTATTTGATATTATTTATTTTACAGGGGGTGTATTTGATATTATTTATTTTACAGGGGGTGTATTTGATATTATTTATTTTACAGGGGGTGTATTTGATATTATTTATTTTACAGGGGGTGTAATATTTTTTTTTTACAAGGGGTACCCCTTGTCAAAAATTTGATATTATTTATTTTACAGGGGGTGTATTTGATATTATTTATTTTACAGGGGGTGTAATATTTTTTTACAAGGGGTACCCTTTGTCAAAAATTTTATATTACTTATTTTACAGGGGGTGTATTTGATATTATTTATTTTACAGGGGGTGTAATATTTTTTTACAAGGGGTACCCCTTGTCAAAAATTTTATATTACTTATTTTACAGGGGGTGTATTTGATATTATTTATTTTACAGGGGGTGTATTTGCTATTATTTATTTTACAGGGGGTGTATTTGATATTATTTATTTTACAGGGGGTGTATTTGATATTATTTATTTTACAGGGGGTGTATTTGATATTATTTATTTTACAGGGGGTGTATTTGATATTATTTATTTTACAGGGGGTGTAATATTTTTTTTTTTACAAGGGGTACCCCTTGTCAAAAATTTGATATTATTTATTTTACAGGGGGTGTATTTGATATTATTTATTTTACAGGGGGTGTAATAGTTTTTTTTTCTACAAGGGGTACCCCTTGTCAAAAATTTGATATTGTTTATTTTACAGGGGGTGTATTTGATATTATATATTTTACAGGGGGTGTAATATATTTTTTTTCCCTTGTCAAAAATTTGATATTACTTATTTTACAGGGGGTGTATTTGATATTATTTATTTTACAGGGGGTGTAATATTTTTTTTTCTACAAGGGGTACCCCTTGTCAAAAATTTGATATTGTTTAATTTACAGGGGGTGTATTTGATATTATTTATTTTACAGGGGGTGTATTTGATATTATTTATTTTACAGGGGGTGTAATATTTTTTTTTTTTTTACAAGGGGTACCCCTTGTCAAAAATTTGATATTATTTATTTTACAGGGGGTGTATTTGATATTATTTATTTTACAGGGGGTGTAATAGTTTTTTTTTCTACAAGGGGACCCCTTGTCAAAAATTTGATATTGTTTATTTTACAGGGGGTGTATTTGATATTATTTATTTTACAGGGGGTGTAATATATTTTTTTCCCTTGTAAAAATTTTATATTACTTATTTTACAGGGGGTGTATTTGATATTATTTATTTTACAGGGGGTGTAATATTTTTTTTCTACAAGGGGTACCCCTTGTCAAAAATTTGATATTGTTTATTTTACAGGGGGTGTATTTGATATTATTTATTTTACAGGGGGTGTAATATATTTTTTTCCCTTGTAAAAATTTTATATTACTTATTTTACAGGGGGTGTATTTGATATTATTTATTTTACAGGGGGTGTATTTTATATTATTTATTTTACAGGGGGTGTATTTGATATTATTTATTTTACAGGGGGTGTATTTGATATTATTTATTTTACAGGGGGTGTATTTGATATTATTTATTTTACAGGGGGTGTAATATTTTTTTTTCCCTTGTAAAAATTTTATATTACTTATATTACAGTGGGTGTATTTGATATTATTTATTGTACAGGGGGTGTAATATATTTTTTTTCCCTTGTAAAAATTTTATATTACTTATTTTACAGGGGGTGTATTTGATATTATTTATTTTACAGGGGGTGTATTTGATATTATTTATTTTACAGGGGGTGTAATATTTTTTTTTCTTCAAGGGGTACCCCTTGTCAAAAATTTGATATTATTTATTTTACAGGGGGTGTATTTGATATTATTTATTTTACAGGGGGTGTATTTGATATTATTTATTTTACAGGGGGTGTAATATTTTTTTTTCTACAAGGGGTACCCCTTGTCAAAAATTTGATATTATTTATTTTACAGTGGGTGTAATAGTTTTTTTTCTACAAGGGGTAACCCTTGTCAAAAATTTGATATTGTTTATTTTACAGGGGGTGTATTTGATATTATATATTTTACAGGGGGTGTAATATATTTTTTTTCCCTTGTAAAAATTTTATATTACTTATTTTACAGGGGGTGTATTTGATATAATTTATTTTACAGGGGGTGTAATATTTTTTTTCTACAAGGGGTACCCCTTGTCAAAAATTTGATATTGTTTATTTTACAGGGGGTGTATTTGATATTATTTATTTTACAGGGGGTGTATTTGATATTATTTATTTTACAGGGGGTGTAATATTTTTTTTTACAAGGGGTACCCCTTGTCAAAAATTTGATATTATTTATTTTACAGGGGGTGTATTTGATATTATTTATTTTACAGGGGGTGTAATAGTTTTTTTTCTACAAGGGGACCCCTTGTCAAAAATTTGATATTGTTTATTTTACAGGGGGTGTATTTGATATTATTTATTTTACAGGGGGTGTAATATATTTTTTTCCCTTGTAAAAATTTTATATTACTTATTTTACAGGGGGTGTATTTGATATTATTTATTTTACAGGGGGTGTAATATTTTTTTTCTACAAGGGGACCCCTTCTCAAAAATTTGATATTGTTTATTTTACAGGGGGTGTATTTGATATTATTTATTTTACAGGGGGTGTAATATATTTTTTTCCCTTGTAAAAATTTTATATTACTTATTTTACAGGGGGTGTATTTGATATTATTTATTTTACAGGGGGTGTAATATTTTTTTTCTACAAGGGGTACCCCTTGTCAAAAATTTGATATTGTTTATTTTACAGGGGGTGTATTTGATATTATTTATTTTACAGGGGGTGTAATATATTTTTTTCCCTTGTAAAAATTTTATATTACTTATTTTACAGGGGGTGTATTTGATATTATTTATTTTACAGGGGGTGTAATATATTTTTTCCCTTGTAAAAATTTTATATTACTTATTTTACAGGGGGTGTATTTGATATTATTTATTTTACAGGGGGTGTATTTGATATTATTTATTTTACAGGGGGTGTATTTGATATTATTTATTTTACAGGGGGTGTATTTGATATTATTTATTTTACAGGGGGTGTATTTGATATTATTTATTTTACAGGGGGTGTATTTGATATTATTTATTTTACAGGGGGTGTATTTGATATTATTTATTTTACAGGGGGTGTATTTGATATTATTTATTTTACAGGGGGTGTATTTGATATTATTTATTTTACAGGGGGTGTAATATTTTTTTTTCTACAAGGGGTACCCCTTGTCAAAAATTTGATATTGTTTATTTTACAGGGGGTGTATTTGATATTATTTATTTTACAGGGGGTGTAATATATTTTTTTTCCCTTGTAAAAATTTTATATTACTTATTTTACAGGGGGTGTATTTGATATTATTTATTTTACAGGGGGTGTAATAGTTTTTTTTCTACAAGGGGTACCCCTTGTCAAAAATTTGATATTATTTATTTTACAGGGGGTGTATTTGATATTATTTATTTTACAGGGGGTGTATTTGATATTATTTATTTTACAGGGGGTGTAATATTTTTTTTTTTTTACAAGGGGTACCCCTTGTCAAAAATTTGATATTATTTATTTTACAGTGGGTGTAATAGTTTTTTTTCTACAAGGGGTACCCCTTGTCAAAAATTTGATATTGTTTATTTTACAGGGGGTGTATTTGATATTATATATTTTACAGGTGGTGTAATATATTTTTTTTCCCTTGTAAAAATTTTATATTACTTATTTTACAGGGGGTGTATTTGATATTATTTATTTTACAGGGGGTGTAATATTTTTTTTCTACAAGGGGTACCCCTTGTCAAAAATTTGATATTGTTTATTTTACAGGGGGTGTATTTGATATTATTTATTTTACAGGGGGTGTATTTGATATTATTTATTTTACAGGGGGTGTAATATTTTTTTTACAAGGGGTACCCCTTGTCAAAAATTTGATATTATTTATTTTACAGGGGGTGTATTTGATATTATTTATTTTACAGGGGGTGTAATAGTTTTTTTTCTACAAGGGGACCCCTCGTCAAAAATTTGATATTGTTTATTTTACAGGGGGTGTATTTGATATTATTTATTTTACAGGGGGTGTAATATATTTTTTTCCCTTGTAAAAATTTTATATTACTTATTTTACAGGGGGTGTATTTGATATTATTTATTTTACACTGGGTGTAATATTTTTTTTCTACAAGGGGTACCCCTTGTCAAAAATTTGATATTGTTTATTTTACAGGGGGTGTATTTGATATTATTTATTTTACAGGGGGTGTAATATATTTTTTCCCTTGTAAAAATTTTATATTACTTATTTTACAGGGGGTGTATTTGATATTATTTATTTTACAGGGGGTGTAATATATTTTTTTCCCTTGTAAAAATTTTATATTACTTATTTTACAGGGGGTGTATTTGATATTATTTATTTTACAGGGGGTGTATTTGATATTATTTATTTTACAGGGGGTGTATTTGATATTATTTATTTTACAGGGGGTGTATTTGATATTATTTATTTTACAGGGGGTGTATTTGATATTATTTATTTTACAGGGGGTGTATTTGATATTATTTATTTTACAGGGGGTGTATTTGATATTATTTATTTTACAGGGGGTGTATTTGATATTATTTATTTTACAGGGGGTGTATTTGATATTATTTATTTTACAGGGGGTGTATTTGATATTATTTATTTTACAGGGGGTGTATTTGATATTATTTATTTTACAGGGGGTGTAATATTTTTTTTTCTACAAGGGGTACCCCTTGTCAAAAATTTGATATTGTTTATTTTACAGGGGGTGTATTTGATATTATTTATTTTACAGGGGGTGTAATATATTTTTTTCCCTTGTAAAAATTTTATATTACTTATTTTACAGGGGGTGTATTTGATATTATTTATTTTACAGGGGGTGTAATATTTTTTTTCTACAAGGGGTACCCCTTGTCAAAAATTTGATATTGTTTATTTTACAGGGGGTGTATTTGATATTATTTATTTTACAGGGGGTGTAATATATTTTTTTCCCTTGTAAAAATTTTATATTACTTATTTTACAGGGGGTGTATTTGATATTATTTATTTTACAGGGGGTGTAATATATTTTTTTCCCTTGTAAAAATTTTATATTACTTATTTTACAGGGGGTGTATTTGATATTATTTATTTTACAGGGGGTGTATTTGATATTATTTATTTTACAGGGGGTGTATTTGATATTATTTATTTTACAGGGGGTGTATTTGATATTATTTATTTTACAGGGGGTGTATTTCATATTATTTATTTTACAGGGGGTGTAATATTTTTTTTTCTACAAGGGGTACCCCTTGTCAAAAATTTGATATTGTTTATTTTACAGGGGGTGTATTTGATATTATTTATTTTACAGGGGGTGTAATATATTTTTTTTCCCTTGTAAAAATTTTATATTTCTTATTTTACAGGGGGTGTATTTGATATTATTTATTTTACAGGGGGTGTAATAGTTTTTTTTCTACAAGGGGTACCCCTTGTCAAAAATTTGATATTATTTATTTTACAGGGGGTGTATTTGATATTATTTATTTTACAGGGGGTGTATTTGATATTATTTATTTTACAGGGGGTGTAATATTTTTTTTTTTTTTACAAGGGGTACCCCTTGTCAAAAATTTGATATTATTTATTTTACAGTGGGTGTAATAGTTTTTTTTCTACAAGGGGTACCCCTTGTCAAAAATTTGATATTGTTTATTTTACAGGGGGTGTATTTGATATTATATATTTTACAGGGGGTGTAATATATTTTTTTTCCCTTGTAAAAATTTTATATTACTTATTTTACAGGGGGTGTATTTGATATTATTTATTTTACAGGGGGTGTAATATTTTTTTTCTACAAGGGGTACCCCTTGTCAAAAATTTGATATTGTTTATTTTACAGGGGGTGTATTTGATATTATTTATTTTACAGGGGGTGTATTTGATATTATTTATTTTACAGGGGGTGTAATATTTTTTTTTTTACAAGGGGTACCCCTTGTCAAAAATTTGATATTATTTATTTTACAGGGGGTGTATTTGATATTATTTATTTTACAGGGGGTGTAATAGTTTTTTTTCTACAAGGGGACCCCTTGTCAAAAATTTGATATTGTTTATTTTACAGGGGGTGTATTTGATATTATTTATTTTACAGGGGGTGTAATATATTTTTTTCCCTTGTAAAAATTTTATATTACTTATTTTACAGGGGGTGTATTTGATATTATTTATTTTACACTGGGTGTAATATTTTTTTTCTACAAGGGGTACCCCTTGTCAAAAATTTGATATTGTTTATTTTACAGCCCTGGGGTGTATTTGATATTATTTATTTTACAGGGGGTGTAATATATTTTTTTCCCTTGTCAAAAATTTGATATTGTTTATTTTACAGGGGGTGTATTTGATATTATTTATTTTACAGGGGGTGTAATATATTTTTTTTTCCCTTGTAAAAATTTTATATTTCTTATTTTACAGGGGGTGTATTTGATATTATTTATTTTACAGGGGGTGTAATAGTTTTTTTTCTACAAGGGGTACCCCTTGTCAAAAATTTGATATTATTTATTTTACAGGGGGTGTATTTGATATTATTTATTTTACAGGGGGTGTATTTGATATTATTTATTTTACAGGGGGAGTAATATTTTTTTTTTTTTTACAAGGGGTACCCCTTGTCAAAAATTTGATATTATTTATTTTACAGTGGGTGTAATAGTTTTTTTTCTACAAGGGGTACCCCTTGTCAAAAATTTGATATTGTTTATTTTACAGGGGGTGTATTTGATATTATATATTTTACAGGGGGTGTAATATATTTTTTTTCCCTTGTAAAAATTTTATATTACTTATTTTACAGGGGGTGTATTTGATATTATTTATTTTACAGGGGGTGTAATATTTTTTTTCTACAAGGGGTACCCCTTGTCAAAAATTTGATATTGTTTATTTTACAGGGGGTGTATTTGATATTATTTATTTTACAGGGGGTGTATTTGATATTATTTATTTTACAGGGGGTGTAATATTTTTTTTTACAAGGGGTACCCCTTGTCAAAAATTTGATATTATTTATTTTACAGGGGGTGTATTTGATATTATTTATTTTACAGGGGGTGTAATAGTTTTTTTTCTACAAGGGGACCCCTTGTCAAAAATTTGATATTGTTTATTTTACAGGGGGTGTATTTGATATTATTTATTTTACAGGGGGTGTAATATATTTTTTTCCCTTGTAAAAATTTTATATTACTTATTTTACAGGGGGTGTATTTGATATTATTTATTTTACACTGGGTGTAATATTTTTTTTCTACAAGGGGTACCCCTTGTCAAAAATTTGATATTGTTTATTTTACAGGGGGTGTATTTGATATTATTTATTTTACAGGGGGTGTAATATATTTTTTTCCCTTGTAAAAATTTTATATTACTTATTTTACAGGGGGTGTATTTGATATTATTTATATTACAGGGGGTGTAATATATTTTTTTCCCTTGTAAAAATTTTATATTACTTATTTTACAGGGGGTGTATTTGATATTATTTATTTTACAGGGGGTGTATTTGATATTATTTATTTTACAGGGGGTGTATTTGATATTATTTATTTTACAGGGGGTGTATTTGATATTATTTATTTTACAGGGGGTGTATTTGATATTATTTATTTTACAGGGGGTGTATTTGATATTATTTATTTTACAGGGGGTGTATTTGATATTATTTATTTTACAGGGGGTGTATTTGATATTATTTATTTTACAGGGGGTGTATTTGATATTATTTATTTTACAGGGGGTGTAATATTTTTTTTTCTACAAGGGGTACCCCTTGTCAAAAATTTGATATTGTTTATTTTACAGGGGGTGTATTTGATATTATTTATTTTACAGGGGGTGTAATATATTTTTTTTCCCTTGTAAAAATTTTATATTACTTATTTTACAGGGGGTGTATTTGATATTATTTATTTTACAGGGGGTGTAATATATTTTTTTCCCTCGTAAAAATTTTATATTACTTATATTACAGGGGGTGTATTTGATATTATTTATTTTACAGGGGGTGTAATATATTTTTTTTCCCTTGTAAAAATTTTATATTACTTATTTTACAGGGGGTGTATTTGATATTATTTATTTTACAGGGGGTGTATTTGATATTATTTATTTTACAGGGGGTGTATTTGATATTATTTATTTTACAGGGGGTGTAATATTTTTTTTTTCTACAAGGGGTACCTCTTGTCAAAAATTTGATATTGTTTATTTTACAGGGGGTGTATTTGATATTATTTATTTTACAGGGGGTGTAATATATTTTTTTCCCTTGTAAAAATTTTATATTACTTATTTTACAGGGGGTGTATTTGATATTATTTATTTTACAGGGGGTGTATTTGATATTATTTATTTTACAGGGGGTGTATTTGATATTATTTTTTTTACAGGGGGTGTAATATTTTTTTTTCTACAAGGGGTACCTCTTGTCAAAAATTTGATATTATTTATTTTACAGGGGGTGTATTTGATATTATTTATTTTACAGGGGGTGTAATTTATATTATTTATTTTACAGGGGGTGTAATATTTTTTTTTTTTACAAGGGGTACCCCTTGTCAAAAATTTGATATTATTTATTTTACAGGGGGTGTAATAGTTTTTTTTCTACAAGGGGTACCCCTTGTCAAAAATTTGATATGGTTTATTTTACAGGGGGTGTATTTGATATTATATATTTTACAGGGGGTGTAATATATTTTTTTTCCCTTGTAAAAATTTTATATTACTTATTTTACAGGGGGTGTATTTGATATTATTTATTTTACAGGGGGTGTAATATTTTTTTTTTTTCTACAAGGGGTACCCCTTGTCAAAAATTTGATATTGTTTATTTTACAGGGGGTGTATTTGATATTATTTATTTTACAGGGGGTGTATTTGATATTATTTATTTTACAGGGGGTGTAATATATTTTTTCCCTTGTAAAAATTTGATATTACTTATTTTACAGGGGGTGTATTTGATATTATTTATTTTACAGGGGGTGTATTTGATATTATTTATTTTATAGGGGGTGTATTTGATATTATTTATTTTACAGGGGGTGCAATATTTTTTTTTTTTTTTACAAGGGGTACCCCTTGTCAAAAATTTGATATAATTTATTTTACAGGGGGTCTAATAGTTTTTTTTATACAAGGGGTACCCCTTGTCAAAAATTTGATATTGTTTATTTTACAGGGGGTGTATTTGATATTATTTATTTTACAGGGGGTGTAATATATTTTTTTTCCCTTGTAAAAAATTTGATATTATTTATTTTACAGGGGGTGTATTTGATATTATTTATTTTACAGGGGGTGTAATATTTTTTTCCCTTGTCAAAAATTTGATATTACTTATTTTACAGGGGGTGTATTTGATATTATTTATTTTACAGGGGGTGTATTTGATATTATTTATTTTACAGGGGGTGTAATATTTTTTTTTACAAGGGGTACCCCTTGTCAAAAATTTGATATTGTTTATTTTACAGGGGGTGTATTTGATATTATTTATTTTACAGGTGGTGTAATATATTTTTTTCCCTTGTCAAAAATTTGATATTACTTATTTTACAGGGGGTGTATTTGATATTATTTATTTTACAGGGGGTGTAATATATTTTTTTCCCTTGTAAAAATTTTATATTACTTATTTTACAGGGGGTGTATTTGATATTATTTATTTTACACTGGGTGTAATATTTTTTTTTCTACAAGGGGTACCCCTTGTCAAAAATTTGATATTGTTTATTTTACAGGGGGTGTATTTGATATTATTTATTTTACAGGGGGTGTAATATATTTTTTTCCCTTGTCAAAAATTTGATATTGTTTATTTTACAGGGGGTGTATTTGATATTATTTATTTTACAGGGGGTGTAATATATTTTTTTTCCCTTGTAAAAATTTTATATTTCTTATTTTACAGGGGGTGTATTTGATATTATTTATTTTACAGGGGGTGTAATAGTTTTTTTTCTACAAGGGGTACCCCTTGTCAAAAATTTGATATTATTTATTTTACAGGGGGTGTATTTGATATTATTTATTTTACAGGGGGTGTATTTGATATTATTTATTTTACAGGGGGTGTATTTGATATTATTTATTTTACAGGGGGAGTAATATTTTTTTTTTTTTTACAAGGGGTACCCCTTGTCAAAAATTTGATATTATTTATTTTACAGTGGGTGTAATAGTTTTTTATCTACAAGGGGTACCCCTTGTCAAAAATTTGATATTGTTTATTTTACAGGGGGTGTATTTGATATTATATATTTTACAGTCGGTGTAATATATTTTTTTTCCCTTGTAAAAATTTTATATTACTTATTTTACAGGGGGTGTATTTGATATTATTTATTTTACAGGGGGTGTAATATTTTTTTTCTACAAGGGGTACCCCTTGTCAAAAATTTGATATTGTTTATTTTACAGGGGGTGTATTTGATATTATTTATTTTACAGGGGGTGTATTTGATATTATTTATTTTACAGGGGGTGTAATATTTTTTTTTACAAGGGGTACCCCTTGTCAAAAATTTGATATTATTTATTTTACAGGGGGTGTATTTGATATTATTTATTTTACAGGGGGTGTAATAGTTTTTTTTCTACAAGGGGACCCCTTGTCAAAAATTTGATATTGTTTATTTTACAGGGGGTGTATTTGATATTATTTATTTTACAGGGGGTGTAATATATTTTTTTCCCTTGTAAAAATTTTATATTACTTATTTTACAGGGGGTGTATTTGATATTATTTATTTTACACTGGGTGTAATATTTTTTTTCTACAAGGGGTACCCCTTGTCAAAAATTTGATATTGTTTATTTTACAGGGGGTGTATTTGATATTATTTATTTTACAGGGGGTGTAATATATTTTTTTCCCTTGTAAAAATTTTATATTACTTATTTTACAGGGGGTGTATTTGATATTATTTATTTTACAGGGGGTGTAATATATTTTTTTCCCTTGTAAAAATTTTATATTACTTATTTTACAGGGGGTGTATTTGATATTATTTATTTTACAGGGGGTGTATTTGATATTATTTATTTTACAGGGGGTGTATTTGATATTATTTATTTTACAGGGGGTGTATTTGATATTATTTATTTTACAGGGGGTGTATTTGATATTATTTATTTTACACTGGGTGTAATATTTTTTTTCTACAAGGGGTACCCCTTGTCAAAAATTTGATATTGTTTATTTTACAGGGGGTGTATTTGATATTATTTATTTTACAGGGGGTGTAATATATTTTTTTCCCTTGTCAAAAATTTGATATTGTTTATTTTACAGGGGGTGTATTTGATATTATTTATTTTACAGGGGGTGTAATATATTTTTTTTTCCCTTGTAAAAATTTTATACTTCTTATTTTACAGGGGGTGTATTTGATATTATTTATTTTACAGGGGGTGTAATAGTTTTTTTTCTACAAGGGGTACCCCTTGTCAAAAATTTGATATTATTTATTTTACAGGGGGTGTATTTGATATTATTTATTTTACAGGGGGTGTATTTGATATTATTTATTTTACAGGGGGAGTAATATTTTTTTTTTTTTTACAAGGGGTACCCCTTGTCAAAAATTTGATATTATTTATTTTACAGTGGGTGTAATAGTTTTTTATCTACAAGGGGTACCCCTTGTCAAAAATTTGATATTGTTTATTTTACAGGGGGTGTATTTGATATTATATATTTTACAGGGGGTGTAATATATTTTTTTTCCCTTGTAAAAATTTTATATTACTTATTTTACAGGGGGTGTATTTGATATTATTTATTTTACAGGGGGTGTAATATTTTTTTTCTACAAGGGGTACCCCTTGTCAAAAATTTGATATTGTTTATTTTACAGGGGGTGTATTTGATATTATTTATTTTACAGGGGGTGTATTTGATATTATTTATTTTACAGGGGGTGTAATATTTTTTTTTTTACAAGGGGTACCCCTTGTCAAAAATTTGATATTATTTATTTTACAGGGGGTGTATTTGATATTATTTATTTTACAGGGGGTGTAATAGTTTTTTTTCTACAAGGGGACCCCTTGTCAAAAATTTGATATTGTTTATTTTACAGGGGGTGTATTTGATATTATTTATTTTACAGGGGGTGTAATATATTTTTTTCCCTTGTAAAAATTTTATATTACTTATTTTACAGGGGGTGTATTTGATATTATTTATTTTACACTGGGTGTAATATTTTTTTTCTACAAGGGGTACCCCTTGTCAAAAATTTGATATTGTTTATTTTACAGGGGGTGTATTTGATATTATTTATTTTACAGGGGGTGTAATATATTTTTTTCCCTTGTAAAAATTTTATATTACTTATTTTACAGGGGGTGTATTTGATATTATTTATTTTACAGGGGGTGTAATATATTTTTTTCCCTTGTAAAAATTTTATATTACTTATTTTACAGGGGGTGTATTTGATATTATTTATTTTACAGGGGGTGTATTTGATATTATTTATTTTACAGGGGGTGTATTTGATATTATTTATTTTACAGGGGGTGTATTTGATATTATTTATTTTACAGGGGGTGTATTTGATATTATTTATTTTACACTGGGTGTAATATTTTTTTTCTACAAGGGGTACCCCTTGTCAAAAATTTGATATTGTTTATTTTACAGGGGGTGTATTTGATATTATTTATTTTACAGTGGGTGTAATATATTTTTTTCCCTTGTCAAAAATTTGATATTGTTTATTTTACAGGGGGTGTATTTGATATTATTTATTTTACAGGGGGTGTAATATATTTTTTTTTCCCTTGTAAAAATTTTATATTTCTTATTTTACAGGGGGTGTATTTGATATTATTTATTTTACAGGGGGTGTAATAGTTTTTTTTTCTACAAGGGGTACCCCTTGTCAAAAATTTGATATTATTTATTTTACAGGGGGTGTATTTGATATTATTAATTTTACAGGGGGTGTATTTGATATTATTTATTTTACAGGGGGAGTAATATTTTTTTTTTTTTTACAAGGGGTACCCCTTGTCAAAAATTTGATATTATTTATTTTACAGTGGGTGTAATAGTTTTTTTTCTACAAGGGGTACCCCTTGTCAAAAATTTGATATTGTTTATTTTACAGGGGGTGTATTTGATATTATATATTTTACAGGGGGTGTAATATATTTTTTTTCCCTTGTAAAAATTTTATATTACTTATTTTACAGGGGGTGTATTTGATATTATTTATTTTACAGGGGGTGTAATATTTTTTTTCTACAAGGGGTACCCCTTGTCAAAAATTTGATATTGTTTATTTTACAGGGGGTGTATTTGATACTATTTATTTTACAGGGGGTGTATTTGATATTATTTATTTTACAGGGGGTGTAATAGTTTTTTTTCTACAAGGGGACCCCTTGTCAAAAATTTGATATTGTTTATTTTACAGGGGGTGTATTTGATATTATTTATTTTACAGGGGGTGTAATATATTTTTTTCCCTTGTAAAAATTTTATATTACTTATTTTACAGGGGGTGTATTTGATATTATTTATTTTACACTGGGTGTAATATTTTTTTTCTACAAGGGGTACCCCTTGTCAAAAATTTGATATTGTTTATTTTACAGGGGGTGTATTTGATATTATTTATTTTACAGGGGGTGTAATATATTTTTTTCCCTTGTAAAAATTTTATATTACTTATTTTACAGGGGGTGTATTTGATATTATTTATTTTACAGGGGGTGTAATATATTTTTTTCCCTTGTAAAAATTTTATATTACTTATTTTACAGGGGGTGTATTTGATATTATTTATTTTACAGGGGGTGTATTTGATATTATTTATTTTACAGGGGGTGTATTTGATATTATTTATTTTACAGGGGGTGTATTTGATATTATTTATTTTACAGGGGGTGTAATATTTTTTTTTTCTACAAGGGGTACCCCTTGTCAAAAATTTGATATTGTTTATTTTACAGGGGGTGTATTTGATATTATTTATTTTACAGGGGGTGTAATATATTTTTTTTCCCTTGTAAAAATTTTATATTACTTATTTTACAGGGGGTGTATTTGATATTATTTATTTTACAGGGGGTGTAATATATTTTTTTCCCTCGTAAAAATTTTATATTACTTATATTACAGGGGGTGTATTTGATATTATTTATTTTACAGGGGGTGTAATATATTTTTTTCCCTTGTAAAAATTTTATATTACTTATTTTACAGGGGGTGTATTTGATATTATTTATTTTACAGGGGGTGTATTTGATATTATTTATTTTACAGGGGGTGTATTTGATATTATTTATTTTACAGGGGGTGTAATATATTTTTTTTTCCCTTGTAAAAATTTTATATTTCTTATTTTACAGGGGGTGTATTTGATATTATTTATTTTACAGGGGGTGTAATAGTTTTTTTTCTACAAGGGGTACCCCTTGTCAAAAATTTGATATTATTTATTTTACAGGGGGTGTATTTGATATTATTTATTTTACAGGGGGTGTATTTGATATTATTTATTTTACAGGGGGAGTAATATTTTTTTTTTTTTTTACAAGGGGTACCCCTTGTCAAAAATTTGATATTATTTATTTTACAGTGGGTGTAATAGTTTTTTTTCTACAAGGGGTACCCCTTGTCAAAAATTTGATATTGTTTATTTTACAGGGGGTGTATTTGATATTATATATTTTACAGGGGGTGTAATATATTTTTTTTCCCTTGTAAAAATTTTATATTACTTATTTTACAGGGGGTGTATTTGATATTATTTATTTTACAATGGGTGTAATATTTTTTTTCTACAAGGGGTACCCCTTGTCAAAAATTTGATATTGTTTATTTTACAGGGGGTGTATTTGATATTATTTATTTTACAGGGGGTGTATTTGATATTATTTATTTTACAGGGGGTGTAATATTTTTTTTTTTACAAGGGGTACCCCTTGTCAAAAATTTGATATTATTTATTTTACAGGGGGTGTATTTGATATTATTTATTTTACAGGGGGTGTAATAGTTTTTTTTCTACAAGGGGACCCCTTGTCAAAAATTTGATATTGTTTATTTTACAGGGGGTGTATTTGATATTATTTATTTTACAGGGGGTGTAATATATTTTTTTCCCTTGTAAAAATTTTATATTACTTATTTTACAGGGGGTGTATTTGATATTATTTATTTTACACTGGGTGTAATATTTTTTTTCTACAAGGGGTACCCCTTGTCAAAAATTTGATATTGTTTATTTTACAGGGGGTGTATTTGATATTATTTATTTTACAGGGGGTGTAATATATTTTTTTCCCTTGTAAAAATTTGATATTACTTATTTTACAGGGGGTGTATTTGATATTATTTATTTTACAGGGGGTGTAATATTTTTTTACAAGGGGTAGCCCTTGTCAAAAATTTGATATTGTTTATTTTACAGGGGGTGTATTTGATATTATTTATTTTACAGGTGGTGTAATATATTTTTTTTTCCCTTGTCAAAAATTTGATATTACTTATTTTACAGGGGGTGTATTTGATATTATTTATTTTACAGGGGGTGTTATATTTTTTTTACAAGGGGTACCCCTTGTCAAAAATTTGATATTATTTATTTTACATGGGGTGTATTTGATTTTATTTATTTTACAGGGGGTGTATTTGATATTATTTATTTTTCAGGGGGTGTATTTGATAATATTTATTTTACAGGGGGTGTATTTGATATTATTTTTTTTTACAGGGGGTGTAATATATATATATTTTTTTACAAGGGATACCCATTGTAAAAATTTAATTTTAATTTCGATTTTTTTTCACAAGGGGTACCCCTTGTCAAAAATTTGATATTATTTATTTTGCATGGGGTGTATTTGATATTATTTATTTTACAAGGGGTGTATTTGATATTATTTATTTTACAGGGGGTGTATTTGATATTATTTTTTTACAGGGGTAATAATAATATCAAATACACCCCCTGTAAAATAAATAATATCAAATACACCTCCTGTAAAATAAATAATATCAAATACACCCCCTGTAAAATAAGTAAAATCAAATTTTTAACAAGGGAAAAAAATATATTACACCCCCTGTAAAATAAATAATATTAAATACACCCCCCAGTAAAATAAATAATATCAAATACACCCCCTGTAAAATAAGTAAAATCAAATTTTTAACAAGGGAAAAAAATATTACACCCACTGTAAAAAAAATGATATCAAATACACCCCCTGTAAAATAAATAATATCAAATACACCCCCTGTAAAATAAATAATATCAAATACACCCCCTGTAAAATAAATAATATCAAATACACCCCATGTAAAATAAATAATATCAAATACACCCCCTGTAAAATAAATAATATCAAATACACCCCCTGTAAAATAAATAATATCAAATACACCCCCTGTAATATAAATAATATCAAATACACCCCCTGTAAAATAAATAGTATCAAATACACCCCCTGTAAAATAAATAATATAAAATTTTTGACAAGGGGTACCCCTTGTAAAAAAATATTACACAACCTGTAAAATAAATAATATAAAATTTTTGACAAGGGGTACCCCTTGTAAAAAAATATTAAACAAACTGTAAAATAAATAATACCAAATACAGCCCCTGTAAAATAATTTATATCAAATACACCCCCTGTAAAATAAATAATATCAAAACTCCCCCTGTAAACTGAATAATATCAAATTTTGGACAAGGGATACCCCTTGTAAAATAAATAATACCAAATACACCCCTGTAAAATAAATAATATCAAATACACCCCCTGTAAAATAAATAATATCAAATACACCCCCTGTAAAATAAATAATATCAAATACACCCCCTATAAAATAAATAATATCAAATTTTTGACAAGGGGTACCCTTGTAAAAACAATTTAAATAAAAATTAAATTTTTACAATGGGTACCCCTTGTAAAAAAAATATTACACCCCTTGTAAATAAATAATATCAAATACACCCCCTGTAAAATAAATAATATCAAATACACCCCCTGTAAATTAAAATACATCAAATACACCCCCTGTTAAATAAATAATATCAAATACACAACCTGTAAAATAGATAATATCAAATACACCCCCTGTAAAATAAATAATATCAAATACACCCCCTGAAAAATAAATAATATCAAATACACCCCCTGTAAAATAAATAATATCAAATACACCCCCTGTAAAATAAATAATATCAAAACTCCCCCTGTAAACTGAATAATATCAAATTTTGGACATGGGATATCCCTTGTAAAAAAAAATATTACACCCCCTGTAAAATAAATAATACCAAATACACCCCTGTAAAATAAATAATATCAAATACACTCCCTGAAAAATAAATAATATCAAATACACTCCCTGAAAAATAAATAATATCAAATACACCCCTGTAAAATAAATAATATCAAATACACCCCCTGTAAAATAAATAATATCAAATACACCCCCTGTAAAATAAATAATATCAACTACACCCCCTGTAAAATAAATAATATCAACTACACCCCCTGTAAAATAAATAATATCAAATACACCCCCTGTAAAATAAATAACATCAAATACACCCCCTGTAAAATAAATAATATCAAATACACCCCCTCTAAAATAAATAATATCAAATACACCCCCTGTAAAATAAATAATATCAAATACACCCCCTGTAAAATAAATAATATCAAATACACCCCCTGTAAAATAAATAATATCAAAACTCCCCCTGTAAACTAAATAATATCAAATTTTGGACAAGGGATACCCCTTGTAAAAAAAAATATTACACCCCCTGTAAAATAAATAATATCAAATACACCCCCTGTAAAATAAATAATATAAAATTTTTGACAAGGGGTACCCCTTGTAAAAAAATATTACACAACCTGTAAAATAAATAATATCAAAACTCCCCCTGTAAACTGAATAATATCAAATTTTGGACAAGGGATACCCCTTGTAAAAAAAAATATTACACCCCCTGTAAAATAAATAATACCTAATACACCCCTGTAAAATAAATAATATCAAATACACCCCCTGTAAAATAAATAATATCAAATACACTCCCTGAAAAATAAATAATATCAAATACACAACCTGTAAAATAAATAATATCAAATACACCCCCTGTAAAATAAATAATATTAAATACACCCCCTGTAAAATAAATAATATCAAATACACCCCCTGTAAAATAAATAATATCAAAACTCCCCCTGTAAACTAAATAATATCAAATTTTGGACAAGGGATACCCCTTGTAAAAAAAAATATTACACCCCCTGTAAAATAAATAATATCAAATAAACCCCCTGTAAAATAAATAATATCAAATACACCCCCTGTAAAATAAATAATATAAAATTTTTGACAAGGGGTACCCCTTGTAAAAAAATATTACACAACCTGTAAAATAAATAATATCAAATACACCCCCTGTAAAATAAATAATATCAACTACACCCCCTGTAAAATAAATAATATCAAATACACCCCCTGTAAAATAAATAATATCAAATACACCCCCTGTAAAATAAATAATATCAAATACACCCCCTGTAAAATAAATAATATCAAATACACCCCCTGTAAAATAAATAATATCAAATACACCCCCTGTAAAATAAATAATATCAAATACACCCCCTGTAAAATAAATAATATCAAATACACCCCCTGTAAAATAAATAATATCAAATACACCCCCTGTAAAATAAATAATATCAAAACTCCCCCTGTAAACTAAATAATATCAAATTTTGGACAAGGGATACCCCTTGTAAAAAAAAATATTACACCCCCTGTAAAATAAATAATATCAAATACACCCCCTGTAAAATAAATAATATCAAATACACCCCCTGTAATATAAATAATATCAAATACACCCCCTGTAAAATAAATAATATAAAATTTTTGACAAGGGGTACCCCTTGTAAAAAAATATTACACAACCTGTAAAATAAATAATACCAAATACACCCCCTATAAAATAAATAACATCAAATACACCCCCTTTAAAATAAATAATATCAAATACACCCCCTGTAAAATAAATAATATCAAATACACCCCCTGTAAAATAAATAATATCAAAAGTCCCCCTGTAAACTGAATAATGTCAAATTTTGGACAAGGGATACCCCTTGAAAAAAAAAATATTACACCCCCTGTAAAATAAATAATACCAAATACACCCCTGTAAAATAAATAATATCAAATACACCCCCTGTAAAATAAATAATATCAAATACACTCCCTGAAAAATAAATAATATCAAATACACAACCTGTAAAATAAATAATATCAAATACACCCCCTGTAAAATAAATAATATCAACTACACCCCCTGTAAAATAAATAATATCAAATACACCCCCTGTAAAATAAATAATATCAAATACACCCCCTGTAAAATAAATAATATCAAATACACCCCCTGTAAAATAAATAATATCAAATACACCCCCTGTAAAATAAATAATATCAAAACTCCCCCTGTAAACTAAATAATATCAAATTTTGGACAAGGGATACCCCTTGTACAAAAAATATTACACCCCCTGTAAAATAAATAATATCAAATACACCCCCTGTAAAATAAATAATATCAAATACACCCCCTGTAAAATAATAATATCAAATACACCCCCTGTAAAATAAATAATATCAACTACACCCCCTGTAAAATAAATAATATCAAATACACCCCCTGTAAAATAAATAATATCAAATACACCCCCTGTAAAATAAATAATATCAAATACACCCCCTGTAAAATAAATAATATCAAATACACCCCCGTAAAATAAATAATATCAAAACTCCCCCTGTAAACTAAATAATATCAAATTTTGGACAAGGGATACCCCTTGTAAAAAAAAATATTACACCCCCTGTAAAATAAATAATATCAAATACACCCCCTGTAAAATAAATAATATCAAATACACCCCCTGTAAAATAATAATATCAAATACACCCCCTGTAAAATAAATAATATCAACTACACCCCCTGTAAAATAAATAATATCAAATACACCCCCTGTAAAATAAATAATATCAAATACACCCCCTGTAAAATAAATAATATCAAATACACCCCCTGTAAAATAAATAATATCAAATACACCCCCGTAAAATAAATAATATCAAAACTCCCCCTGTAAACTAAATAATATCAAATTTTGGACAAGGGATACCCCTTGTAAAAAAAAATATTACACCCCCTGTAAAATAAATAATATCAAATACACCCCCTGTAAAATAAATAATATCAAATACACCCCCTGTAAAATAATAATATCAAATACACCCCCTGTAAAATAAATAATATCAACTACACCCCCTGTAAAATAAATAATATCAAATACACCCCCTGTAAAATAAATAATATCAAATACACCCCCTGTAAAATAAATAATATCAAATACACCCCCTGTAAAATAAATAATATCAAATACACCCCCGTAAAATAAATAATATCAAAACTCCCCCTGTAAACTAAATAATATCAAATTTTGGACAAGGGATACCCCTTGTAAAAAAAAATATTACACCCCCTGTAAAATAAATAATATCAAATACACCCCCTGTAAAATAAATAATATCAAATTTTGGACAAGGGATACCCCTTGTAAAAAAAAATATTACACCCCCTGTAAAATAAATAATATCAAATACACCCCCTGTAAAATAAATAATATCAAATACACCCCCTGTAAAATAAATAACATCAAATACACCCCCTGTAAAATAAATAATATCAAATACACCCCCTGTAAAATAAATAATATCAAATACACCCCCTGTAAAATAAATAATATCAAAACTCCCCCTGTAAACTGAATAATATCAAATTTTGGACAAGGGATACCCCTTGTAAAAAAAAATATTACACCATCTGTAAAATAAATAATACCAAATACACCCCTGTAAAATAAATAATATCAAATACACCCCCTGTAAAATAAATAATATCAAATACACTCCCTGAAAAATAAATAATATCAAATACACAACCTGTAAAATAAATAATATCAACTACACCCCCTGTAAAATAAATAATATCAAATACACCCCCTGTAAAATAAATAATATCAAATACACCCCCTGTAAAATAAATAATATCAAATACACCCCCTGTAAAATAAATAATATCAAATACACCCCCTGTAAAATAAATAATATCAAATACACCCCCTGTAAAATAAATAATATCAAATACACCCCCTGTAAAATAAATAATATCAAATACACCCCCTGTAAAATAGATAATATCAAATACACCCCCTGTAAAATAAATAATATCAAATTCTTGACAAGGGGTACCCCTTGTAAAAAAATATTACACCCCCTGTAAAATAAATAATATCAAATACACCCCCTGTAAAATAAATAATATCAAATACACCCCCTGTAAAATAAATAATATCAAATAAACCCCCTGTAAAATAAATAATATCAAATTTTTGACAAGGGGTACCCCTTGTAAAAAAATATTACACCCCCTGTAAAATAAATAATATCAAATACACCCCCCTGATGATTTATTTACAAGGGGTACCCATTGTAAAAAAGGCGATCGAACTGGGTCGCTGTTAGATCTATATTCATAGATGTACATCTTTGGTTGTAGCCTGAGAAGGGCAGGACTAAACATTGTAAATTGTAAGACGTAAACAAATTGAGAAGTTATACTTCGAAGTAAAAATGATTTTTTAAATTTTATTACTTTGTGCAGCATACTGTACAGTCAGTTGTATTTAAATTTAGGGGTGAAAAAACATTTTAAATTTTTGTGGTGGAAAAAATGGTCAAATTTGTGTTTTTTTACGTATTCTCTTCTCTTGAGATTAGCGAAACAAACAATAAGATTAAATAAATCGAAATTAAATAATCGTGAGATAAATCATACATTTTTTTTAACTTTTTCAAAAGTCAGATCTATTTTTTTTTTTTGTAATCATGAATCGCGCATGCGCTAAATTAAATGGAAATATTTGGAAATTAATGAAATTAACTAGAATTAACGGCAGTTTCGCGGGTTTGTGAGCCGTTTATCTATTTCTATGGAATGTCCGTGACTAGCGTATTATTTTTTGGTCTCAAATTTCTTAACAAAAATCAAATTTCAAATATGTACTGAATGTTCAAAATCAAATTTAACTTAAAATTAAATTGGATTATTTATTTTAATCAGTCTAAATATTGTCAGAATTTAATAGACTAGTTTTTCCAGAAAATTTTACGAAGCTTACTGAAATTGGTAAAATATTATCTCCAAAAATAAAGTATTTTAGTGTTTAATTTAAATTCTGAAGTTGGATTAGGTTTGAATTTCAGAGTAGGTTAAATTTAGGACCATCATATTATTTCAGTTTTTAACAGCTTGCCATAATTATGGAGTTTCTTAATAGATCGCTAGATGTCGATAGCGACGACGTCAGAATATATTGTTGAAAGCTGGAGACATTGGGTTCATCTGATTGGTTCGATTTTCTACATTCAAACTTAACCAAACTTTAGAAATTAATTTAAACAACTAATAATTTTGAAAATAATTTTCAAATACGTTTTTGGGAAAGGTGATTCCAAAAATAACGAAATTTCGTAAATTATTGTTTTACCTTGTATTTTTGGTTTAATTATTTCAATAACTATTAAGCTTCACAAAACTAAAGTCTTTTACACAAATTATCAAATGGAATGCTATTTTTAATTTATTTATTTGACTAGAGAGAAACAAAGAGATTTCAAATTCAGATAAAAAACGAAAAAAAAATTATAATTATATATTTTAACCGGGTGTACGTATTAATTATTTTAATTTGAAAACATAAATTAACCTAAATATTTTTCTCTAGATTCATCAACCTGGTGCAAGGCGTGTCTCAAGCGTTTCGTAATAAAAAAATATCAAATAATACAAAAACCATATTTTAATATTTATAATTCTGGTTTATTTTTGGTTTTTGCGGGATATGTTTATAGGAAAATAATTTAAAATGTCCAAAAGGGTTAAAACGTGTTAATATCAATTTGTTTTTCTTCAAACTGCATAGATTCATTTTTTTAATTAAAATTTGAATATCCGATACCACCGATAATTTTAATTATTTTTAACTCGCGAAATTTTAGCGAGGTTTCAACTACTCTCTATAATACACTCAGAAAATATGAAATTTAAAACCAAACATCCATTTTAATTTTAATTTATATACAAATACACTGATTTTACAAAACCAAAAGCCATTATTAATTTTATTATTATTTTTTTTAATTTGTTACGCTAAGCGACTTTTTTTTTTCAACCCTATTTTTAAAAAATTTGGTTTTCTTTGGTTTTGTGATTTTCAATTTTATTCGTGTTTTGATCCTGAATATTTTTGTCTTAGTATTAGGCCCAGAATTTACAAGTTTGGAATGTATTTGTTTGAGAATAATTAAAATTTTAATTAATCTCCCTGAAAGTGCCGTAGTGCGAAATTGGAATTTTAATTATAGTTAAAATTATAGTTAATATGGTTAGAAAGAGCTAGGAAACGATATCAATAAGTGAAAGATGGCTGATAAAAAATATATATTTTTTTTTTAAAAAACTTCAATGCTTTAAAAAAAAAAATCTAAAAAAATTTTTTATTATTTTTTTCTGTAATAAATTTATTTATAAATATAGAAGAAATATTGGTCTGGGTTTAATGATTACGCGTCATAGTAGGAAAGAGGAGGCGGACCTTATTTTCCTTAGGCAAAACCGGAGTCATAACCATAGCAAGCAAATATAATTTTTTTCACTATCGCATCAGTGACGACAATTTAAAATAGAACACAGCAAAATTCCAAGGTCTTCATTTATTGGTCGCTGACTCTTCAATAGTAAGGAATTCAGTATAGTCATGAATCCAGCTAAGCCCATTTTCCGGGAAGATTTAAAATTGACTTCTAATTGAATATTTGTTTGTAAAATTTTTTACAAATGCTAGGTTGCATTCTCCCTTTAAGAGCTCTTTCATGGGCTAAAAGTCCGAATAATTAGTAAAGGGAATAAGTCCAGTATTTCTTCTATATTTATATAAGCGTTCCACAATGACGTCATTAAGTAAAATTCAAACATTTGAAAGTTAATTATTTTTAAAAATATCCAATTAAAGCGAGATTAAATTTAATTGAAATTAATTTCAAATCCCTGCAAACATTTTTTAGGTATTACCGGTATTTTAATATTTTAATTTTTGATATAATTTTTTAATGAAAATAAAATTAAATCAGTAACTTAATTATTAAGTTTCGTTAATTTAAAACCATTATGAAAGCGACCAAATATTGATATGTGAGGTACATTTTTTTAAAATGATATTTTTTCACCAAATTACGCGATTAAGTAAAATTAAAGTTAATTATTTTAAGCTGACTCGTTAAACACTCGGATCACTTTTAAATATTTGAAAAATTCTTCAAAAAAAAATCTTTTTGGAAATAAAATATGAGAAGTATTGACTAAATAAATTAAGCGTTAAAACACAAATTAGTGAGATTTAAGTTTCGTTTTAAGAGATAACGCGTCTGTTGTAGATTTACAATCTAGGAATGGTTGAAATTTTGCCGGGAAATTTGCTCATTCTAAAAATCTGTCCTGATCGAGGGGATGACTAGGATCAAACTCATTTTGATTGAAATATCAAAAAATACGATTTTTGGAAAAGATTATAAGAGCGAGGTAGGACTGAAAATTCCGCGTGTTTCAAAAATATAATATATTAATTTCAAAAGTTGATTTTTTAAATATTTTAATAAATAGAAGTAGATATGGCTAAAAAGTTTGTAAGATAATTATCATTAAACTTTTATTACAATTGAAATTTTTAAGGAAACTGGTTTAAATTTAATTATAATAAAACTAAAAAAAGTATTTAAATAGGCTTATCTTAATTCATGGAAATCCTATATATTTTCTTTGCATTGAAGGGTCATCGACCAATCAAATGTTTTTGTCAGTCTCATAGAGATCTCGCCTTAACAACGAGCCTTCGCATATTGGTCGATGACCCATCAGTGCCTACATGAATCCAGCTTAGCTTATTTTCCTGGTAATTTTTAATTTCATTTCTGATTAAGTTTTCATGTGATAAAAATTCGTAGATTTTGGTCTAACTTTGAAAGAAACTTCGACAGTACCTAAGAAATATGGGATAAATCAAAAATTAAGCCACATCTACTTCTAGTTACGATTATATAGACTTCTGATTATAAATTACCACTTTAACTAGCGGTTTAGGGTCACGAACTTAGTAGGGATTTAAGCAAAATTTTGCTACAAAATATCTATTTAGACTAGAGCGAATATGGATAATACAATAGCCTGGGAGATCTTGTTTGCTCAAAAAATACAATATATATATATATATATAGTCCCACCTAAAACTATGGTTTGAGGTGTTGCTAAAATGAAAAAAAAAAAAAGGACAATTCTAATAAATTAAAAACAATAATAATATGAATACAGAGATCACCGACTCAATATTTTGAGAGATTTTGTATTTTTTTTTCTTAAAAATACCATTAATTTCGTAAACTTAACGTATTTCTTACACAATTACAGTTTTTTTTTTAAGTTTTGGAGCGTTTTTATATTTGGTGAGGCACCTTTTGAGAAAGATGGGGATTTAGATACCACAAATAGTATACAAAGAAAAAAACCCGGATAAAAATGTTAATTCTCATTAATATTAATTTAATTTAATATGAAGGCACGAGGTCCTATAATAAGACACCCTTTTAGGGTTGGTTTTATATTTTTCATTATATTATATTATTTTACATCGTCGAAAATTCGGGTCCATTTTAGTTCGCAAATGTTCCTCCCTCGAAGCCGAAATTTCGTTTTTTTCATATTTCTGTTCGAATCGTGACTAAGATTACGTTGTTCAATCAAATTTGAACTAAAACTTTATCGAAATTAATCTTTTTCACCGTAACAAGTCGCGGGTCATAGGTCAAAGTTCATTTTAAAATAACCTTCGTATTTTTATTCTCACCTTTAAAATTAGTTTTGAACGACCTTGGCTATACCAGCTAAGTTTCGTTCGCATTTCAGTCATGTTTGAACGAATTTGTTAGTTAAGACAAGCGTCTTAAATTTATCAAGTTCTCGTTCAATATTAGTGAGACGAACAGTTCTCGTTTGAAATTAACTGTTCCACGCGTTTCTTTCGCGTCTGGTTCGAAAAAAACTCGCGGGATGACGCTGAGACGTATTGGGTCATTTTGAATTTTGTTTTCTACATTGGTTTTGCGTTGAATACGTTATTTATCACCGAAGAAACGCTTTTGTCTTAGAATCTTCTTATTCTAAGGGCCCCTAGAGCGAATGGCTCTATTCTGTAAGTGTCTCTGGTGGCCATTAAAGGTCTCCAGTGAGATGGATCGGACCGCGTTTGCTCCGGAAGCGTTAATCATTCGAGCTGTTCTAAAAAGTTTGGCGTTTTGAAGTATTCGGGCACACCGTCGTCGAGGCGAGCTATGACCTTGTAGATGGCCTTCTTCCAAGATTGTTCCGAGTCTTTTCCGGCCAATAGCGCCTTGAAGAACTCGCGTAACGTCTGCTCCACTACGTACCGGAAGTTCTCCGGTACCTGGACGGGACGGGAGGAATATATTATTATTAAACGTTGTAGATAGGGAAAGAAGAAAAATCTCTAACGTCTCGAAGGCTGTTTTAAAGAAGAAGGAAAAAAAAATACGAATAATCTACTTCCTTTCTTAATATAATTGCCTTTAAGGGGAAAAAGAAACTTTTCTTCGACATCCGGTCCGTACGAAATTGCGTGGTTTTAAGTTTGAATAAAACATTACAATGGGTATTTTTTGGGGGGAAGTGGGGTTAACTAGCGAAGGGATCCACGTTTTTTCAGATTTGAGTGACAAAGAAAAAATATTTTTGGTTTTAACTCGGTTCCCAAAAAGATCTATATTGAAAACCGATTTCATAGATTTTATAAATTTGAAAGATATTTCAATTGAATGGTTACTTAAAAATAATTCGCGAATATTCTATTGAAAATAATTCTAATTTTCGGTAACTGAAGAATAATTTGAAAAATTAATTTTTAAAGATATGTTGGACATGATCATAATTTTAAACTTAGCAATTAGCGCTAGAAAATCAATAGGGGTCAATTTATTGTTTATTCGAAAGATTATTAAATTAGATTGGTACCTCTATGTGGTTATTTCTGTTGTAGTGCAGGTTGAGAACTCGAATGAGTTCAGCGTCGCTGCTAACTTTGATCTCCTCGCTATTCTTGACTCCGTCGCTGATCGCTTGACGAGCGTACTTTTCCATTTGAATGTAGTAGAACTCCCTAAAAACAAACGACCACAATAAGCTAAACAATCAAATGAAAAATAGAAAATATTTCCACAAGTTGTCAACGATGTAATTTAACTATCAAGTGAATTAAATTATTAATTATTGAAATCATATTATCACTATTCATAAAAAAGGTATGAGCTAATAATTGGTTAGATTTTCATATAGTGTCATAATTTGGGGCAAAAATTCATAATTAGAAAACAAAAACATCCAAAAAATGTTCCACTTTCAGCTTTAGGTACAAATTAAAACCAAAGTTTAGGACACCAAGGACCAATTACATCTGTAACATTATTTGGATTCACACGCGCAGTTTTCTATTTCGAAGTTTCCCATTTGCGCAGATTAACATTAATTTAACCTTACCTAATGGAAAACTACGGAAACTGAACAACTGCAAATGCGCTTATGGGAACTGCGCATAGTGGAACTGCGCAATCGGAACATTACCATTTAGAGCCCGTTTCGCGTAATTCGTTCCATCCCACTTCGGTAGTAGTTATTCAGACGCACTCCCTAATAGTTGGTGTCTCAGAGCGTGCGGAGTTAAGAGAGATAGTTTTTTGTCGCTCTGCCCGTGTTTTCTACACGTCTAGTGGCAGGAAGGCCGGTTTTCATTTGTTTGTTTTATTATTTAGTTTTGGTAGAAATTACCCATTTCCAGTTTGAACCCATTGATAACTCATCTCTGATCACGTAATCGAAATTGATTTGGGAGTAAAATAATTTTAATTATATTAAAACTGTTAAGTAACTACGCTTTGTCGAGGTTACCTTCGGAATTAGTTAAATTTCTATCGAAATGAGAATGTACGATCCGACTGAGTAAAATCCTTTTAACTGGTAAAAGGGATTAAGAATGAGAAATGGTTCGAAGAGAAAAGACAGTTGTTGGTCCCGATTCCCTTTTCCCTTCTTGGTGGAAATTAGTCGACCGCGAAGACATCGTTAAACAGAGCGCGAAACTTTGCTTTTGCCCAACCAGCCCGTCCATCCACTCCCCATCGAGCCGAGAATCGCGGCCGCTCCAACGGGGAATTAATAGTTAATTTTACTCTGAACGCGCCTATTTAGCTTGGAAACCCTTTTCTCTGGACTGATTATTCGACTCAACGCCCTTCTGTTAAATGGAAAATGTTTTAGGAAAGTATAAGCTCCGTCTTTCTTTCTTCAGTGTTTAAGGCCGCGATTACAGAAAGACACACCGCAAACTGAGTATTAATAAATACTAACAATATATTTACACGTGACTAGAGAGAATCAGGCCGGGGGGGGGGGTAACTATCCGGGCTCGCGAAGAAAATATTGGGGCTCCCTAAAATTACAAATAAGCGTCAATGAACGCTTTCCAAAGGAAAGGTATTTTTCTGATTTTGTGGGTCCCATTGGTGGTTGCCCCCGACCCCCTTAATTCGGGCCTGTAAAGACTCTATAGACACTGTTTCGCGACAAAATTTAGGACTTTAGTCTACAGTGCCAGATTAAAGGGTATCAATGTCCTATCAGAGTTTTTACATTTGAGACCTGATATTCCGAGGCTTCTTAAAGAGACTTCCATGCAGGGTTGATAATCTAAGCTTTGAAAGATGTTTTCGTAAATCCGGTGGACAAAAAACTGGGCCTTGGTTATATATCGGAAAAATGGAGAGTTTTGATTGGCTTGCGCCCCATTTTCTTTTAAGGAAATTGAAATTGCGTTATACTTGGTTGGCTCATAACTATGACAGCTATCGCGTTCTCAGAGTTGTATTTTCCTGTTTGGCTCCATATTTATTCAGTTACTGGAGTCGAGAATGTTTCTGAATTAACTGAGAGATACTGTGGTACACCGCCGCGACGTCTTAGAGTCCCTACAGAAATCTGGTCAGAAATTGTCTCAATACATAATTTTTGTTTTTCTAAGGTCGAGATATAAATTCTTGTTGGAAAATTGAAAGGGTCGCGTAGTTTTAAATTTTGAGGTTAGTAATTGTATAGAAGGATTTGAAAAGCTATTAACTAGTTCAGAAGCTATATAGGGGATCTTAAAAATCGATTTTAAATTGGGTGTTCTATCAGGCGCTTTTCAACTGAATGCCAAGATACCATCTCGAATCATTAGTAAACAGAAATTAATGGAAAATGTTGAAATGATCGGGCAATCGCGAAGAGGAGAGGGACGAGGAAAGATCGACTTCAATCTCCTTTCAAACTTCGTCGCGCCTTTCAAGAAAACGTCAATGCTAAATATTTCAAGTACCTATTACTGGCAAAATTAAATCTTACGAAGAGAGGTGGAACTTTCAGCCTCGAATACTATTTCTTCATTTGAAACGGAACTTTAAATGGAAGGAGATTTAACAAGCGCAATATTTGGTTAATTTCCCACATCAGCCGGATCTATCTAGGGGGAAAATTCCGGATTTTCAGTAAGGTCCTTAAGTCTCTGTAGAAAACGAGACCCAAGTGTAGTTCACCTAATAATCAAATTTGATGCCCATAAATACGCAATGTAAAACCTCATTTTACTTTAAAATCTTAATGATAGTTGACGTTTCCTTTAGAATAAACGGGGATTGGGTGTCGGAATCGGCAAGGGCTATCTCTCTCCGGTGCTGGGAGCCAGATTTCATTTGGGACACGATGTTCAATCAGTTAAGAAGGCATTCTTGGGGGCGGAGAAGCGACCTTATCGGGGTGAAGCTCTCGCGCTATTAATTATCATTTTCTTCACGCAAAGGCGTGGAAAAAAAAAAATAAAAAAAATAAGCAAGTTGAGACTAGACTAAGATAGGACCCCCAGTCAAGCACCAAGTTCCAACAAAAAAAATTCAAAAGATATCTAGTCTCAACAGTGAGAAGGGAATGAGAATGAGAAAACAAGATTGACAGGAGCTAAGAAAGTTTCTGCACCCATTTGGAAATTATTGGGCAATTTAATTTCGGAAATATTACGCTACAATAGTTAACGGGTAATATTTAAATCTAATTCTAATCCGAAAGTAAAAAAATTTAAAAACATTAAATAAGAAAAAAATAGGCTTAGCAGGATTCAAGGAGATCACGTGAACTTCCCGTATGAGGACTAGCGACCAATGAAATTGATCGATGGCTCTTATACGGGGAATCCATGATCTCCTCGATTGGTATCTAGTCCTTATAGGGGAAGTTCAGATCCAGCTAACTATTTTTCGGGTAAGTTTTAAATTTGCTAATTTAATATTTGTTTGTAAATGGAGGTTTATTCAACTAATATAAGAGTTTACGGGCAATTAGAATTAAAAAAGGGGGTTTAAATTTTTATTTAAACTGCAATGTCTGTTTAAGACGTCTACAACTACTGACATTGCGTAAGAATCAATTTTAGTCGCGGATAAACTAAAAAAGGGTTAAGTCAAGCAAAGGGTTGAAGGAGGGTGAGAAGGGCCAAGACGAACGGAACAAAAAAATTAGTTAAGAGAAAGTACGGAGGAGGGCTGGCTAGGCTTATCGATGATATCGTTAAGGAGGGAAATTACATTTCCAATTGCGCCACCTAGTTTCGTTCCCCTCAACTACCCCCTACACCCGCGTCTCTTCCTCTTAAAATAAAAGTTCCTCGCCTTCTGATAAGGAAAACACCTTTTTTTCTTCGAGGAAACCAAACCCCCATCCCCCCCTCCCGTTCCGATCTTAGAAAAAAACGAAAACTAAAATTACGCGTTCAGTTACCATCATAGAAACTGACTGGAAACTACGTTAAATTACGCTTTTATAATTACGGTTTAATTTCATTTCAAGGATGGAACGGACTATACAATCGAAACAGGGTGAGCATTCAGGGTGATGTAAATAGGACGTAGCTTGGTTAAAGCATCGGACGCTCTGCAATCTAAGACTGGCTCGGAGTACCGAAAGGAAGGAAATAGGCAGGAAGAGAAGTCTGGCTCTCCCCTCCCCCACACTTTAGGATCCTTAATACTCAAAGACTGAGAAAAAAGATTGCGCAGTCTATTAAAAATCTGGAATAACCGCTAATGTTCCAACACGTCACCCCCCCCCCTTCCCCTCTGTCTCTCTTTACCCTCCACACTAAAACTTTACTCTTCTTAAAGGACAAGTCAAATTAACGAGGAGGTTACAACGTCACGCCCGGTAAATATAGAATTCGAAGATGAAGTGGGATGATGTTTCTAATTATAATATTTGTAGATTAATTAATGGACCTCAAGTGAGTTCATTCCGCCCCATATAGAAAAACAGTTGATTCTGAGAAGATTTAGGTGTTAAAATCCCATTGGAATGGTAAAATCTCGGAGGATTTTGAAAATGTCAGTTTTTAGGTATTAAAATACCATAAATTTATATAAATTATACTAAAAATTTCATAGTTTGATGGAATTAACCATTTTTCAGGATTTTTTTCAAATAAAAATATTTTAAAACCCTATAAGATTATGAAATATTTCACTTTTCAATGAAATTTTGATTGTCCAAAACCCCATGGGATTTTAAATATCAAATAATATAGGATTAGAGGTTTGCTTTACCTATAGAATTATTTAACTATATTTTAAAATTTCCATAATCGAAGTAACTTCTTGCCTAGACATTAGTATTAATTAGATTGTAGTTAGGAAAAAATAACTTTGAATAAAAATATGGTTACTCTACCCCTTGAAACCTAAGAGAAAGCGCGAAGTAAAATTCTGAGAAGAATTTGAAAGGGGGGTGGGCTACGTACAGTCAGAGAGAGAAAGATCGGCGGAGGAAAAGGGTTACATTTAGAACCCGTTTTGGGTCGTCGCCTCATTAAGGGGGGTGTGGGGGGCCAAGGCTTCCTAATCAAGGAACCCCAATTTTACCCCCAAAGTCCCCACGACAAGCCAGTCTCATCGATAAACCTTTTAATGACCATGTTCCGGTTCTAGGTTTGCCGCCCACCCGCGTACCACCATCCCGCGTCTTTCGCCTTTAGAAGGAGAAAGAGGGCTATTGCCCACCCACTTTTTGGGGGGTTTTAGCCTCCCAAACACCGAGAGATAGATACCAAATAGGGTGGCCTAGACCGGAAGGACCAAACTTTGTACAGTAGTACTAGT
Source organism: Odiellus spinosus (assembly GCA_963920705.1). NCBI lineage: Eukaryota > Metazoa > Arthropoda > Arachnida > Opiliones > Phalangiidae > Odiellus > Odiellus spinosus. The sequence continues at coordinate 34,198,702 of OY987226.1, forward strand.
TGGTAAATTTTGGAAATGACTAAGGTAAGCTTACCTCTTATCTCTTTAGAATTAAAGCCGTAAGGATAAGAGGTGGAATAGCTCGGTAACCCGCTGAAGTTTCAAAGTGGTTCTCGTCTCGGTAAGGGATATATACCTGAACTAGAAAGACATAGCGTTCGGGTGCTGGAACTTCCCCGCCACCTTCCAATTTCTCATTATAGCTACTTGGGACATCGTAAAGAGGGCGCAATTTTGCTTAGTTTAGTTAACCGGATGTAACTCTTTCCAACCCCGAAACTAGCTAATATCTCCTTTTTGAAACATTAACCACCTCTGTCCTCCAACCCACACCGACAGTCTGTAGTTTGTACAAGGAGTAATGACGAATGGAATCCAACTTGAACATTAAGGAACATTTTGTTATCTTAGGATTTGTTAATGGCTGGACACTTTCCACCAATCAGTAGCGATAATTGATGGATACCGTATTACGTCATCGGATGATATTTGAGAGATAAAAAAGTGAGTTTGAACATGATCACTTTGATTATAATTTTTCTAATTTTGTAACTTTTCATTTACAGAGTTTCTTTTAAAATAAGTTGGAAAATACCATGGCTAAGATAGGGTTAAAAATTACTAAAGGTTTAAAAACTATTTTTGGCATTTTATTTGGGGCCAAGAAGGAAATAATGCAGTAAGAAATCAAGGTCCTCTAGTACTTCATCGTCCATCTTAGTTGGTAAGACGATGCTAATTAATAATTAAGCGTACTCTCGAATTTATTTGAGTTGACTTCATTAAAAATAACTCCTAGGACGAAGGTCATTTTGAACGGGTTTATTATATCAAGCCACTTTGTAGAGGTTTTTTTTTTCTATAAAGGTTTACATATTCGTGTCAGTCATTAAACGATTCTAAATAAGGACGAACTCGTTAAAACCTTAAACTAGATGCAGGGTTTTTTCGCGTATGCTTAATAAAAACAGATCTAGTTCTCAGATCTTATTTTAAAGCTATAAGCTTTTGGACTCGAAAATAACTTAAAGGTTTGTAAATTTTGTAGGGTTTAGCCTAATTTCAAAATTCAATAAAACCTTATTTCAAAAGTCAATAAAACCTTATTTCAAAAGTCAATAAAACCTAATTTCAAAAGTCAATAAAACCTAATTTCAAAAGTCAATAAAACCTAATTTCAATCTTCGATTAACCCTAATTATGCGTGCAAAATGACCACGAAAAAAAATCACGTTTCAGGATAAAACCATTTTGATAATATTCTTCAATATAAGCCCCTTAAATCAAAACCTTAATGTAAAGGTTTAGCCCAAAAAACTCCCGGAGTTATGTCTTTTAAAACTTTGCACTGTTTTATCTAGGTATATGATGGCCGAAATTTCGCAGCCTACAAAGGTTACGAACTCACGCCCCTAGATTTAAGTTTCAAAGATATAGCTTATGGCTTCCGAAATCGCGGTATCGCTTCTAACCGGGGGTTGGGCTTTAGCTAACTTTGGGAGCTTTTAATTTTTACGACCCGATGTCTCGGTGATATTCATTTTTCGTTTCGCTCTAGCCAAATCATAAATCGGGGTCGGTATAGCGGTCGCGACATCATCTAGTAACGAAAACGGAAGCTAGCTTAGAGCGCCATCTATATTTCCCTGGAATCATCCCTCCCGTTTTTGAGGTTTCAGATAAGAGAGAAATTTTCTACCGTTGTTATAAGGGTACGGACGAAAAAAATCCATTTCTTTAATGAGATTTGATTAATTAGTAACAGCATTAAGCGGTGGGGGGGGGGGGGGGGAAGAAGTAGGTACGGCCCGCCACGAATTATCCTTTTTAATTCCATAAATTACCGCTAGGAGCTTTTCTGGTATCTCTCTTTCTGGTTCTCTCTCTCTCGTCGTGCAAAACTGCGCTAATTATTTCAATGATAAGGATAGAAAGCGTGGAGCGAGAAGTTTGAAACCCCCTTTTCGCTACGACTACCGTATCTCGGGCTCAGGAAGTCGGACAAATAGAAATCCCAAAACGCGATAGAAAACTGGGGGAGGATATATACGAAAAGGGGGAATAAAATCCCATCCTATTCCTAACCTCCTATCCTTAATGTTAACAAGTTTATTTTAAAGAGATAATGAATTTGGAGACGCGAAATCATTGCAGTTGAAATTTAACCAATCATTGCAGTTGAAATTTAACCAATCACTGCAGTTAGAAATTTAACCAATCACTGCAGTTAGAAATTTAACCAATCACTGCAGTTAGAAATTTAACCAATCACTGCAGTTAGAAATTTAACCAATCACTGCAGTTAGAAATTTAACCAATCACTGCAGTTAGAAATTTAACCAATCACTGCAGTTAGAAATTTAACCAATCACTGCAGTTAGAAATTTAACCAATCACTGCAGTTAGAAATTTAACCAATCACTGCAGTTGGAAATTTAACCAATCATTGAAGTTGGAAATTTAACCAATCATTGAAGTTGGAAATTTAACCAATCAGTGAAGTTCGAAATTTAACCAATCATTGAAGTTCGAAATTTAACCAATCATTGAAGTTAGAAATTTAACCAATCATTGAAGTTGAAAATTAACAATTCATTGAAGTTTAAATTTAACCAATCAAACTTAAAGAAAATATTACGGTTGACAATGGTATGACGTCATAAAATGAATAAAATTTGTGGAAATTTGTCAGTCAACTGCCCCCTACTTGTTAAAATTAAAAAATAAATATGGTGCCCATAGTTTAATTGAACTATTCTTATTTCATGATCACTTTAACTATACAGGGACAGATAGTCAAAGTGAGAGAGGGGGGGGGGGGAAAGGTGGTATATAGAGAGACCCGATTTCACTTAGATATTGTTAATTACCCTTTTTGGTGTCAATTAAGAAGGCTTCTACGATCATAGGAACTAGAAGCAAGGACGCCTTCCACCCTTGATTCCGTCTTCGCTATCTTAGTCCGAACCAAGTTGCTTTATCGCTTCTATACAAACTAAATATCAGCGCGAGAAGGTTTATAACGAAGAGGCTTCATTGGTCGGGGGTGGTCCCTCGAGGAACCAATCGGAAACGGAAGATTTTAACAAGGCAACCCCGCTTCCCCCCTCCCCCTCGTCCTCCAATTTTGATATTATTCAAAGACCGAATTTAAACAAAAGGGGGGACTATGCCGAACGATATTACGCGTAAATACCGCCCCTATAATTTAGATAAAACTAATAATTACCCACCATCCAACTACCCAAACCCCTTTTCCCCGTTAACGAAAATGATCAGACCTCTTTTACTTAAAGGTCCAATGAAATGATTCGATCCACAACAAGTCATTTTATATAATTAACCAAAAAACATTATAAAGCGTTGCTCCATTTATTTGGGGGTCCAAGTTGGCACCACCATAAACTCGACATCTCACTTCTCAACATTTCTCATATAAACAAACACTACAATTTTTGCCCTAAATCTAACGGCGCCCAGTTTCCTGGAGCGATAACCTAAACACATCAATTTGGGGGCATCCATTTATGAAATAGGACCCACGAAACTGGTCTTAAACTCGATCTTTACGCTCATTTGACAAAAGAAAAGAAAAAATTCCCTTGTTAAGTCTAAATTTTAACAGATTTTGAATTTACTCTAAAAATTTGCGAATCAATTTATGATTTCGAGCGCTAAAGTTCTCATGTTTGGCTAAATTTAAATTTCAATGAAGAAAAAAATGAACACAGTTGATTTAGTTTCTTAAAAACTGTGTCGCGATGTCGAAATCTGTACAAGGTTGCCACAAATTTCCCCGAATTTTTATGGGTTTTTCTCTGACCCATGACCATTTTCCCTGACCAAATTTATATATAGAATATATTCCCTTAACATTAATATCTAACAAGAGCCATCATGTTTCGTGATAAAATTCCATAACCTTGTGGTACAATTATTAAAGTCCTTGACATTTCCTTGACCTTAAGACCCAAAATTCTATGACTTTTCCGTGACCTTTACTTTTAGGTCCAATTTTCAAATCCCTGTGCCTTTAAATCATGACTTTTAGACTAAATTTTAAAATTCCCTGTCTATTCCATCTTTTTTTTTCCTGACACGTAACAACCCTGCTGTACTTCTGATGACATTTTCCGTGGCTTAAACTCAACATAAAGAAAATTCCTAAAATAACTGAAGCTTCATTTTTCAATTTTCTTTTTAAGGAAATCGGTAGAGAATCTATAGAAAAATATTAAATTTTATTTGAATTGACGTTGGCCATTTAAAGGCAGAATGAAGTGGGATAATTTTTCTATCGATGAACAATTAAAATATGAAATGTAACCGAATCCGTACCTCTAGTGAACTAGAGATTCCTAACGATTTGATCGGTTTGATTTTGGCCTCGTCAAAAGTCGCGTTCACACTAGAGACTTTGAAACCGTTTTTAACCGTTATGTTAAGGTTAAAATGGAAAATTTTGGGGTCATCCGTGTAGATCGTTGATCAAGAAATAAAACTGATATTTTGGAAAGTCGATTTGAACATCCGAAACGGTTTGAAAACGGTTCCTAAGTGTCTAGTGTGAACGTAGCTAAATTGATTTTGATCCGATAGTGCGAACGATTCATTATCCCTTTGGCGCTCATTAGTTGTTGAGTGAGACTTTGGGTTTTATGTCTGTAATGAAGGGAAGTGGCTGTTTGGTCTTCGTGGCCAATATTGTTTATGATACAAGATGTTAGGACGAACTTTCAACCATACATATAGAAAGAACACCGCTTTAAGTACACCCCCCCCCCCTCCATCGAAAATATAATTTCAACATTTGTTTAGGTTAAAAGTGAAAAGCTTTTTTTGTAATACGCCTGACGTTTTTAAATTTAAGGCTTTAGGAAGTTTCAATTTATTACTGTAAATTATCGTCTCGGGTTTCATGTTTTTCAAAAGGGTTTACGTTTTTACAGATGCTCTAAAGACCCAGGTTTACGCAAAAACTTAATGGTTTATATAAGACCCACTTTATAGAGTATTTTTTTGGAATAAAGAAGTGGTGTTTTAAATTATTTGGTTAAGTGTAAAATCGGACCAATCAGATAAATTGAATTACTCGGTTTTCCAAATCATTTTCGAACGCCATTTGCCGACTTTTTTATTAGAAACTTCACCAATAAGCTCTAATTTGAGATATTAAATTCGAGTAAGACTCTATTTCAGAGTTAATTACTCTAATTAATGGACTAGATTATTAGTTTTTAACCACAAAACTTAATTACGAACATTACATTATCGAGGTTAGCGTAAATCACGCTACAAATAATTAAATATATTCTTAATTGACATTAAAATAACGCAAATAAACCTTTAATGAAGTTTTTAAATGTATATTAGTGGAAAAAATAAATATTTTCAAGTCTATATATTGCGGAAGATGAGTAGGAGCAATTTTAATTTCGGAAAGTTAACTTAGGCGTGTTTAAAGGTTAATTCCTAATAGTCGTCATTGGGAAAATATATTTTCTCCATTTGAGTCACACCCCCGTCCTGATATTTGGCAACCCCTAATCAAAAGGATTATAATTTTACATCTTGCGCTCTCGAGCAAATGTTGTTCTCTCTGTCCTACCAAGTCGTTTCGGTTTCGAAAGGAGATTATATATTTGAAGTTCGAACTTTGCAATATCGCGTTTAAAAGCATTTTTCGAAATGAAACGTGTATCAATTCCAGGGGAAAGTCGAAACGAAGGGAACTTTCATTTTCCGATGAAAATGATTTCAATCTACGTTTAAACAAAGTCTGACACAGTCGCAACGTGTATAAATCAAAGGAGATAAATTCCACGAGGGATAATCTTTTTTATATAATTCTTAGACAATTGTGTGGAGGATAATCCAAAGTTTTGAAATTCTAGACATTTCTAACAGATTAGAACAATATTTTGAGTTCCTAGACATCATACCAATTTTCGAATTTTAAGTTTAGTCATTTTCATTAGATATAATCCAACTTTTTGAATTCATGGACACATCCATGAGAGATTAGCGCAAAATGTTTTAATTCCTAAACAATTCCTTGAGAGAGATTAGGCCAATATTTTGAAATCCATGAAATAACGTCTTGTCTAACATATTTCGTATGTACTATATTTTGAAATTTATTTTGGCAAATATAGTTCGCGATCTCTACCAAGAGCATCGAGCTCCGTCTTTTCGAGTAATGAAATTTACGTTTGGCTTAAGGTAGAGGGTACTAGGAGACGCGTGCCCGAAGAGACTCGGTGGGGATAATCCCTCTTATATCTTTGGCGGTTGGAGGAAAGATATTTCCCACTTTACTCTGCCCCCTGGTGGTCGTTTACTCCTTTCGCGCGAGAGCCGAGAAACTTTTAATCCTAAACGTCTCGCAAACAGAAAAGACGACGGTGTGGTCCCAGTCCCCCCCCCCCCAGTCCTCCCCAACACCCCCCACTCATCAAGAAGATTTGCTTTAAACTATCCGTATCTAGGTTGGTTGACTTCAGTGACGAGATTGACCCATGATGGAAAATTGGAGACACTTCCGGAAAGAATACATTTATCGTTCAATTCAGGGAGGGATTCAGTAGAAACTTGTACATACGTTAACATTTCTTGATAAATGGCGGGTCAATAGAGATCTAATTTGGTTTCACCCCACGTAAAATATTGATGTTCTGGCGACTTTCTGGGTATCATTTGTTGCCATAAGATGAAAAGGACAGCACAAGTCCAGATTATTAACACTGGACAGCACTCTCAAGAGTTACCCGTATATAGCTGAAAACCTAATTGCTCCGCCCATCACTAGATCACCGATACAAACTGGGTCTAGTCAACTTCCGCTAATCAGACAACTATATATTATTTAGTCTATACTATTTTTAACGGTCGCTTATGAGGATCAGCAACCGGAAGTAGTGATACCCCATTTTGAGCTCGACTAAATCCGACCCACTAAATGTTGTACAGGCAAGACCAAAGCTTCTATTCCTTTAATAACTATATTTTCTATGTTTACTGGCACTGCTTTGACTCGTCCAGTTCATTTGGCGCCAATAGGAGAGCTACCGGAAGTAGAGATACCAGATTTTAAGTTCGACTAAACCCGATGTTGTACAGGCAAGGCCAAAGCTTCTATTCCTTTAATAACTATGATTTTTACGTATACTGGCACTACTCTTACACGTCCAGTAAGAAGAATGATTTCCCTCTTGTTTTGAGAGAATCCTACACGCAACCAGTCACTATTCGAATAGAGTATGGTTCCCTGCTTTTGGCGCCATCCGATGGATTTAAAATAAACTTTAAGGCTCAGACGTAACTCATCTCTGGACGTGTGCGGTGAAGAATCATCATGTCGAAATTTCAGTGTTTTCAAAATCGGCGTTCGCGCTTATTTTACCATAGACATTAGTAGAGATATGTGGGGAGGCAAACATTGTATGCGCTGAAATTTGCGGGCGGTTCTCTTGGCGGTCACATTAAAAGGAAAGACAGTCTGTGGGGGAATTGGAGTCGCTTTTAAACGTTTTACCGTTGCGTCGATGATGTATGAATATCGTCGGGTTTACGAAATTCAAATTTTCCGCTCGCCAGTCAACGCCAGAAACGGGGATAAGACCCTCCTTCGCCTTGCCCCCCCCCCCCCCCCCCACCTTTATCGTGACCGCTAAAGTCTTCCAACGAAAAGATGACGCTTTCTCGAGTAAGAGTATTTACGAAGTAACTCCATTCTCAACAATTTCAAGTTTCAGAAATGATTACAAGTTTCAACTTCAACAAGATTATTTTGAACCGGTTTAGATAAAATTAGCTTTGATATTACGAAAATGACTAAATATTCTCTATGGGAATTTTTTTTATAAACCTTAAAAAAAAACTTCAATTTTCTCTATGGGTATTATATAAATAAAACAATATAGCTAATAACGTTAATTAAAATTAAACGAATTATTTGAAACTGCCTCTTTGGAAATGCAATTCAAACTTCAAACTTCAAACTTTTTCTACGTGAATTTGCGTATAAAGCGGAAAACACCAAAAATTGCCTCCTTTATGGGAATTAGCGTTGGAATCACAAAAACTACGATTTTTACTTTATGGGAATTATAATTAAAAATCTCAAGGGTCAAAATTGTTAAATTTTCTCTATGTGAGAAGTTAGCATTGAAATCACAAAACCTACAATTTTCCTTCTATTAAAATTATCATTGAAATCAGACAATTTACGATTTTACCTCCGCTATATGAATTAGCATTAACTCGCGTTAATTACAAAATGTCAAAGTATAAGTGTTCAATTTGTCTGATTTACCCCAAAATATCACGTTCTAACCGGTTGATACCCAAACTTTCCTAAACTTTAAATCCCAATTATAAACGAGGTCGTATTCTTAAAGTTACTACATTCTTATCCTTAGCGAGCGAGCGATCGCCTTGTAGAAAAGGGGAAAGGGGGGGGGGGGGTTTGTGGGTGCTGTAGGAATGGAACGGAAGTTAGGAAACAGAAGGTAGGCTAAGCGCGAATTTTGAAAAGTGTTAAAACGAGAAGTCGAGTGAAGATGAGTTATATCGCGAGGTTTCAACCTTCAGGAGGAAAGGAAAGCCAGGAAAAGTATAGGCTTTGGAATCAACGGGGTGTCTTTGGCGCCTTAACGCCTTTTAGACCCTATATACCATATAGAGGCAATAATGGGAAAAGCGCGGGAACAGAGATAAACTTGACGATATCACGTCTCCGTTCCCCGCCATTCTCTTCCTTGCTTAAAAGTCACTAGACTGCGGACTTGAAATAATTCTCGGTCCTAGCGATGTTTGCCTATCTGCTCCCTCCCCCCTCCCTTGCCAGTGGGTGCGGGGGGGGATTGGGGGCTAGTTGTTCCAGTAGGGTCGCTATCTCTGTCGAGCAAACTTTGGTGGGGTTTTCCGCCTCAGGAAAGCCTTAGCCTTCGTCTCGGCGCTAGGCGGGCGGCGTTTAAGGGGCGTGAAAATATACATTTTGCGGTTTAAGAGACGGGGGTTGAAAAGGGGTTTAGGGAGGACGGTGGTGTCTTTAATAGGTTTTTAGCTTTTCTTTAGCCCTCGCTAGATAGCTAGCTGTTGCTCGTACGCCTTGACAAACTCCTTATTTATGGGGCGAAAAGTAAAAGCCACTATTAATGCCCTCAAATATCTAGGCAAATGTCGACCAAACTTTACGCCAATTTTTAAAAACAAAGTTTCGTGGCTCGTCGAGATTTCGCTTTTGGAAGATGTTATATTTTTGACTATTTTACCCCTTTGTGTTTTAAAATTAAAAATCAATATGTCGGGGTTTCAACAAGATATTTCAGATTATTTTATCTCTTTTTATAATTTCAAGTTATCCATGGGACGTCGTCTATGAAAAAATCCAATGAAATCGAATAATTAACCGATTATTATTAATAACTATAACTGATTATCTTGTTCAAACCCCCCATCGCAAGCTTGAGCTGCTTGACTATTTTCATTTAATAATGATAATTAAATCCGGGCCACTCCTGATATTTTTGATGTTTTATTTATAAAGTTTGGTTAGAATCTAATTTGGATTAAGTGAAAAAAAGGACCAATCGGGTGATTTCAAGTAGATTTTCATTAATCTTCAATTAAACGACATATTTAAGGTTTCGAAAAATATGATTGGTTCGATTTTCTCTTCATTGATATTTGTATCTAACGAAACTAAGGAAATTAAGCATCCAAATTTCTCGTAAAAAATATCAAAAACACATATCGAAATTTAGTATATAATATTATTTCTTAATCGAAAAATTATAAATTATAAATTAACATTTTGTATATTTTATCAGAGCAAACCGTAAATTACAATTACCCTGGTAATTAACCAAGTAAATTACCAATTTAGAAATAATTACTACCGTAACGAATACGGTAGCTACATTCTAATTGTGTGGTAATTATGACGCGTAAAAATGTTTGAGATTTTTAATTTCGAAATTGATGGATGATATTGAGCAAAGTCTTTTAAGTTTAAAATTAACAAGTTAATTGGAACTTAATTTGAGTACCAGAGTAGATATTAAAAGAGCAAATTTAAGTATGGGTTCGAATATTACGACATCGTTTGCTAGTTGTGGTAAGGAAAAATTATAACTTGAGGAAGGGGGGGGGGGGTGGGATAACTTCGCGTCGTTAAATGTTAACTCGTGGTAATAAAGAGTTGCGCGGTGGGTATCTTGGATAACGTCTTAACCCGGGCCTTTTCCTACACCTATCCTACCTGTTTACCCTTTTAAGCTTCGGTACTGAGCAGAAAATTAAATCGTAAAGTCGTTTTGGGCACACGTCGCCCTCATCATCGTTAGCTTCTAAAAATTGAAAAATCTTTCTAAGGTTTCAACGGATTGGAACGCTAGTCTCGACTCCTACACCTCGAAGGCAGGAACCGTACTAAGGTTATTAAAGGAACCGTACACAGTTTTGGACATACTGAATCTACGCGAAATTGATTCGAAGGCAGAGATTTCTTAAAAATTTAACGACGTCTCGGCCAGAAAGGGGATTCAATCTATCGGAATAACGACAACTAACTAGCGGGATATTTTAAGTCACATTTTTAAAATCACTGATAAGTTTTACCGTACCGAATATTTTCTATAAGTATTTTTCATTACAGTTTATAAAAGTGTAAATTAATTTTTAACGTATTGACCGACCTAATTGAAATAAATGCACTCAAGGGAGAGTGAAATTATTTTTCAGAGTTTGTTATTCGCTTTCACCGCGTCACCAACATCTGATAAGTCAGATAAATTCAGAAATATTTTATAACGACATAGCTTGCGCCATCTAGCGGCGGTTTGAAGAAACTCAATTACGCTAGCTGTTCAATTCTTAATTTATATATATATATATATATAGTTTTGTAAGCAGCTAGCCTTGAGAGCTAGGGTAGCGTCCGCAGCCTTAAATTTCCAAATTTTTCTCTTGAGGTTCAAATAAATTCAAACTTGAATAAATTAAAAAGCTAGAATTAAAATTTCGATGTAGAAAACATTTATTATTGAAATTTAATATAATTTTAGTTGATTTCACGATCAAGAGATGATGAAACCGAACGATTTCAAAACTAAACGTGACGTCATCTATTTAGAATAAATAACTTCAATATTTCACTAAGCAAGGAGTGGTAAATTTTTAACGCGTAGTTTAGTCCATTTATATCATTAAAATGTTGCCTAAAAATTGCGTAAAGAATCAGACAATATTTTTATTCGCTCATAGTAGAATAAAAACCAACTATGGTTTCCTCTAAATTCTAACGCGCGACATCAGTCAGCCGAGAATCTCTGAATCAATTACCGTCAATTACTTTCAATTGGAACTTTTAAGAAAATCAGGGGTCAAAGTCAATTACTCCTAACATAACAATTTCCGTTACTGTAGCGCGAAACAGAATTAAGATTGGAACCTCTCGAGAAAAACCGGAACTACGTTTAAGAAGTTAACTTGACTATAGAAGACGAGCGTTGTACGAAATGAAATCAGCTCGCCTTTTCACACGCTTGAGCGGAGGGCTTTCTTTCTCTCTCTCCCACTCTCCCTCTCGTCGAGTCTCTTAATGAGTTACATCCTTAAAAGGGCCCTTTCAAAATCTGTGGCTCCCATTAAGGTCAGCGCTGCGGAGAAAACGCGGCAAACATTATAGAATAATAACGCGACGGGCAAAAAGATGATATTCTGAGACACCAACCTCTATCTCTCTCTCCCTTTCTCTCAATTAACTCTGAAATATATTTCCCAACTGACTTCCTCGCGTTAACTTCGTTCAACGAGCCAAACCGAATGCTAAGAATACGGAAAACCGTAGAGTTTATCCTATATTGAAAGACTTTCGGGTTATTCGGCGTTCTACCTAACGAGCCGATCATCAAGTGTAATGTAATTTTACTTAAGAATATGTCCTACATTACGGGTAAATGTGTACTCTAATATTTACCACAAATTATTAATTACCCATTTATAAGATACCTCCTATAATATTCACCACAAACATCTTTCGTCCCTACTATTTACAGCAAAAAACTTATATTTTCTGTTAAGGTAGAAGTTCTAATATCTACACCGCGTGAAACTGTCCTACATAGTTATGTCCTAATACCAATAGTAATTGTCCACCATAGACTAGATTTACCAGAGATTGATATATCCTATTTTATTTACAAATACTCCATAGCTACGTGCAACACGCATATACCCCATTATATTCAACAGTACAGTTAAGTTCGAATATTTATTTACCACAAGCAATTGTCCACAATAGATAAGTACTAAACATCACCAAAAAGTAATTGTCCGCCATAGATAAGTACTAAACATCACCAAAACGTAATTGTTCGCCATAAATAAGTGCTAAAAGTTACCAAAAAGTAATTGTCCAGCATAGATAAGTACTAAACATCACAAAAAGTAATTGTCCGTCATAGATAAGTACTAAACATCACCAAAACGTAATTGTTCGCCATAGATAAGTACTAAAAGTTACCAAAAAGTAATTGTCCAGCATAGATAAGTACTAAACATCACAAAAAGTAATTGTCCGTCATAGATAAGTACTAAACATCACCAAAAAGTAATTGTCCGTCATAGATAAGTACTAAACATCACCAAAAAGTAATTGTCCGCCATAGATAAGTACTAAAAGTTACCAAAAAGCAATTGTCCGCCATAGAGAAGTACTAAAATTTACCAAAAAGTAATTGTCCAGCATAGATAAGTACTAAAAGTTAACAAAAAGTAATTGTCCACCATGTAAGTTCCGATATTTGCGACATACCAGTTAGAGACATCATACTAGTGAGGAAGGAAGCTAGTGAAGAAGACAAATTGTTGAATATAAGTGGTCAGCTAAGTTTATGGTCAACTTGATATTATTACTGGATCAGTTAATCTCATCCCAAGTACTTACGTTATTCTAAAATCATCATATACTATATCTTACGGTAAAGTAAATTAGTAGAACCATCTCTCAATAAGAAGAGCTCTCGGGTCCATTCGGCGCGGGAGACAATAGATGAACCATTCGCCTGGTAGCTCTAAGGGACGGACAGACCTCGTGGGAGAAGAGTATATTTTCCCTAATTCTTTTCGCTTGGTCATATTTAGTTTGGTGGCAACGAAATGCGTTGAGATATTCTCTGCCTAGTGTTCAACTGTTGCCCTTATATTCCCTTAGTGCGGAGCTGCTCACACTCTATCTCCCTCTCCCGCACTAAGGCAATTATTAAACTAGAAGACCAAGGATATTATCCTAAACGGAGGATATAGCCCCCCCCGCACCCCTCTTAGGACGAAATCTCTTCTAGATGGAAGCGAAACAGCTACGAAAACTAGACAACTTATTGAAGCCATAAACAAGTATCTGCATTTTTAGTTCGAGTTAAAATATAATGCAAATATCTTACGATAAAAATGGAACAAATAAGAAAAATTTAAGATATTTAATTTTAATTAAAAATAAGTTAGTTTAAATGAAACCCCGTTATTCTTAGCATTGAAAGAATATACCTTATTTTATCCAATCCCCGAGCCCCAGTTAAAACCCACGACTACATGGAGTTAAAACGTATTTGCTTTTAAATATATTTAAGGAAATGTAGAATTTGCGGACGACGAAAGAGAGAGGATATTAGCGCGTTTATTAATGGTCTTACGTCGCTGCTTTAGACCTAAACTCGTTAGATATCCTTTAAGAGGCCTATAATCTTCTACAAACGAGATTTCACCCCTTTCCCCCTACTTGAAGCCAGGAAGCGGCGAACAGACACGAATTCTCATAATGCTTCCAGACTCTCCCGTCTATCTCTACTTCCCCTAAGATCGTTACATTCGCTTTCAATCGCGAATAAAATCATAAAGAGCAAAAATATCTATACAGTTACAATCTTGGAAGAGACGTAGTTCCCCGAATTAAAAAATGGTTCTCCAATGATAATTTCATTTTACTTACAAGATTGGACTTGATAGTAACATTTTAAAGGGACACAATGTGAAAAATTCGGGCCAATCATATTATTTGAGACTTCAACAACGATTGTAATGTCTTAAACATTAAATAATAGGTAGGAATTTGATGCCTAAGACTTAAATACAAAAAATCTAATACGTTTTTTGGCATGAGGATTTCATTTCTAGCTCCAAGTTTCCCTTTAATTTCGTATCAGAAATAAACTACGTCAATTATCGGAAAAAAAATGATGACAGCCTAACTTTAATAAAAGCCTATAATTCCCAAGATTTTCAATGTATAAACGCGGTATCGTGAAAACGCGCCTTTAATTTTTGAGGAACGAAATTAAAATATCATCGGTGCGAAGCTATCTTAGTATTCCCGTTGAAAATTAAAACTGCTTCTATTACTAAGGGAATTTATATATATTTATATATAGTCGAACCGCGTCTGTCGTGGGAGAGGGCATCTCCCCTCCCTAGGGTCCTTAATGGGCCATCCCCCATGCCCACGTATCCCACACCCTTACACCCCCCTAATCGAGTGGTGGTCCTCGCAAAATTCTTAATTAATTAGACTTTCGAGCAAATATATATAAATATGTTGGTGCAGTGGTCCTCTCTGTGTGTGTGTGTGATCTTTACCGACGGTCCAGGGAGGGATGAGACTAAGAGGGGGCAGGAGTAGAGTGGTCGACGTCGTGTTGCTCCCAAAACTATAAATTACCATCTTTAATTTGGACGTCGGGCTAGCTTTCGTTTAGCGAATATATTCGCGTAATACTCTTGGAAAGGAGGATAAATTGTAGTACTTATGACAACTAACGAAAGGAATATTATAAAGGGCGCTAATATTGTTTCAAGGGTGTGACGATGTATATTACAATACGCGCTATTCGACGAATCAATGCTCCCCGCAGTTATTAGTGATTATATTTTTGTGGTTCTAATATTTAGCAAATATATAGATTCTTATCTAAAAAACGGATCTTAAAAAATTACCCATTTTTATTTATTAATTTAATTTTTTAGGATTAAAAGGCAAACTGAGTTGAAATCATTTTCAAAATCACCGGATGAAAAAAAAAATCTAGATTTTTCAAAACAATAATTGGACACGTTTTAGGTTATGGGAAGTCCCGAGGAGATCTCTTGCAGTCTCCCTTTAAAATAATAGTTAAGAGCGTATTGGTTAAGGAATGAATAGACAATTCGAATGATTACTTTCAGCCTGAAATAGCTTAACTATCGCAAAACGGGGAAAGATGATACGAATTGAGCAAATAATAGAATAATTTTTAAAATATTCTTGTTGACTGCGTGTCGTGTCTGGGCCTATTGTTGGCCCAATCGAAAGAGATTGTCAAAGTGACTAGTCGAAATTAGAAATAAATTAATTCCAATTTCCTATTTCGGCAAAAAAAAAAAAAGGAGGAGATGGGAGATGAGGGAGAAAAATCACGAAATGACGAAAGCATCCTCAAACACTCGTTCGAGAATAAAAGAACGGGCTGCGAAAGAGATTTCAACTCCGGACATATTTACGAAACCAGAAAATAATAAAATTAACATAAGATATCAACCGTAAAAACAAGTTGGTCCACTTCAAACAATAAGCATTAAGTCGCGCTCTCAATTGTTAAAGCGTCGTTTTCAATCAATGTTTTTATTGGCAAGTAATCGAGGTTCTCGCGTAAAAATAAAGGGGAAACCAAAATATTACCTCCCAGACGACGCTAACCTAACCTAACCCGATCTTAAATAAAAAATAATAGAAATTATACGTAGGGTAAATGAAAGGAAGAGTAGAAGGAGCATTTTTTGAATTCTAAAATGGAGATGAAATTCTGCTCAGATTGATCTATATTGACACAGTCTTCACGAATTTTAACTGCTCTTTTAGTACCCCTAAACCTACGATTTATATATATATATATATAATTTAACTAGACGATACTAACATCCATAAAAAATCCAAGTCGAAAGATATTATGCATAGCAATGAACCTAACAGCCTATCTTTATAATCACAACATCTCTAGTACAGATAAATTATCAAATAAACAGAAGTCAAATAATTTCAGGGCTCCCCAACATGTCCCTTAAATACCTAAAACCCCTTACTTTTTTTGAGGTTCGTAAATCACCGTAAAATCGGGATTTGGTCCCTAAATCAACATATTTCTTGTAAATTTGGTTAAAAGTATCGACAGCCTATAGTATTGAACCCAAATTTTAGTCGAATTTACCCATTTAAATTTCACACTTTTAAAACTAATTAAGTCAGCGTGATATAATTATCATGAAAAAATGGTAGAAAATTAAAGTTTGATTCGTGATAATGTACTTTAAAAGCCATTTTCTGAAAATGAAAGATCCCATTTTGTGACTTAAATTGGTTCCTACTTGCTCACTATTTGAAATATTTTGATTCCTATTTCACCCTATTTCTAGCCTCAAAAATCCCCTATTTCCCTAAAAATACGAAAAAAAAAAAACTCAAAATAAGTGAAATATATTTATCTTACCACTAACAAATTGTAAGTTGAATCAAGATAACATCAATTTCAAGACGGGAAATCTTTCGAACTAGCTTCCGCAAATATTTCCCCACGTAATAAATTTTGGTTAATCTTAAAAATCTATAATCTTAAAAAAAAATACTTCTTGATAAACACATTAAAATGAGATTAAAAAACATTTATCTCGATATGATTTCCCGATTATTAGAAAAAAAAATACGTTGATCTAATTTGATAATTTGATGCCCATACGAAGGTCAATCTACATTTACATTTATGAACAGGTTTCACAGATCTTTTTAAAGTATACGTAAATTGAAGCTGCTACGATTTTTTTTTAATCGGCTATGCATTAAATTATTGATATTTTTTCAACTTAATGACGTCATTTTATTCTGATACTTATTTAACGATAAGTATCAAATGAAAGGCTCGAATTTCCGGATTAAGTACAACTCACTGTAAAAAGAGCCGCCACAGCGGGACATGTCCTTCTGTGGCGCTTCGAAATTGTACAGTGTAAGGTGAAACATTTTACATTGTACCTCAGCATGAAAAAGGATTCGCTTTTGTAGTCTGCTAAAGTGTATTGATCATCGATCGGATAAGATTTCTTAACACCTAGACTAAATCATAATATGTTCAATCAAGCAAGTGCTAATAAATAATACGCAAAATTCAAATAATTACGAGAGGGGTAGCTGAACTCAAGGATGTCGCGCACTTGGCTGGCTTCAAAATTAGGTGTCCTTAATCAATATTTGATCGTTTGTCCAAGTTGGTCTCTGATTGAAATCTATGACCTTAACTACATGATCGGTTGAAAAAGTCGGGGACCAAAAAAAATTTTCTATTACATATTATTTGTGAGGAGGGAATTAATTGAAAAAATTGTAAATAATTTATACTGAGTCCCAACTACCACTCATAACGTTATATCGTAATAGTGTTAACATCTTTAATTTAACAATCTATGGATGAAACTAAAAATGACTCCACATTTTATTATGTTTTTTTTTTTTTTTTTATTCTAGGAATTTGAAATTACGAAGTTGTAAAGGAAGGGTAATGTAAAGGGGAGGAGAATGAAGCATTAGAGCTAGAAACTCAATTTACAGGTTTCAACCTTAGAATCAAACGAAATCCCGTAAAAAAAGGGAATTTTCAATGAAAATTTAAATCAATTGGAAATCATTTCAATCTACGATTGCATCGTGTACGACACGTAACTTTTTTAAGCTACCCCTACCCTTTCGTGTAAAGTTAATTGAAAGATGAAGTCAGTTTATCGCCTGACTCCGAGACCTACGAAAGAAACAACCTAGTTGCTGTTTCAATTTCAACGAACATCGAAATTGTCGAAGCGTACGAGTTCTAATAAAAGATAGAAAACAAAAACTAGGGAGAGAACTCGGTACGGACCAATCAGAAGAAAGAGTTCAAGTGGGTGGAGAAGAAACACCACGCCTTTAGAACCGCATCCTAAACGCGGCCCACAAACACAGCCACTGCGAAAGACCGAGCTACAAAATGCCTATACATCAACTTTGCTTATAAACATATTCTAAGCCGAATTAGAACTACGAAAAATAAAATGGTGGTGATCTAAAATCGTCGGTATACAGCTAGTCTAGTGTTATTAAGTAGTAATTACTTCTTACTAACATTTAGGCTAAATATTATTATTATCATCAACTAAAAAATTCAATCTTTAACCTATTTTCGGGGATTTCTGGCCCGTACGTACTTTATTAATCATGGCGGATATTAACACGCCACTCTTAATATTTCGTCCAGATTTATGCCCAAGATTAGAATTAATAATGAATTGTTTTAACGAAATTTGAATTTCTTAATTTTTCACAAATTTTACATTACGAAACTTAAATTCATTTAAAGGTAGAATTCAACGCATAATTAACTAATAATTAAATTTACCAAATAATTTTAAGCTCAGCTAGCCTTAGATCAGCTGAATTTCATACCGTGAAAGGGTCAGAAACCAATGATCAAGTGTCCCAGAACTAGATGACACTTTCAATTATTAAGTTTCAATTGGTTGCTGACCCTGGAATGCGAAGAAATCTAGGTGATCTCCGTGAATCAAGCTAAGCCTATTTAAATTTGTAAGGTTAATTATTTAAAATTACCGCAAAAATAACTCCATTATGCGAATGATGGTCAACTTGAATAATAATGGTACTTCCGCCCAAATAAACGCTTCAAAATTATATCTTAATATTTAAATTTGACTAGGATGAGCTACCCCCATCGTTAAAGATTGAAGATTTTAAGTTAAACATGAATTTAATTTAATTTAATTGATAAATCATTCATTAATTCGAATTAATTATCAAATAATAAAATCTTTAATTTTTAATCTCGGATTATAATTAAGTTAAAACATTTTTGCTTTCGGGATAGATTTGAAAAAAAAAAGGAAAAAAATAAAACGAAACAGACGGGAAAGGTGCGGGGAAGGGCGCAAAAATTATTTTTCCCCAAAAAAACCCCGTTTCACGCTTGAGTGAATTGCTACAGAAAAGGCATCCGGGCTAGAAAAAGATCCAAAAAAATGCCTCCGTTTCTCCATAGAAAAACACGTACCCATCATAGAAAGAGAGAGAGCACCTTTACTCTATATTGTCGACCTCCTCTAGCTCTCCGTTCTTGATAGGAAGCCCGTTTCCCGTTTTACAAAGAATAACCCTCGGCGCGAATAACACCGTGGAATCGGAACATCTACACCGCAAATAATACAATCAATACCGCCTACTTTTTAACAAACAATAAATGAAATTACGCAGTTTTTAAAAATTCTAACTTCTGCCCTCGAGTATCACTCACCCGCGAAGCCATATCCACTACGCCTTACCATTAATTGAGACTTAAAAACGTGTTCTAAAATAAAATTAAACCAATCGATATATATGGGAATTCTTAGGCTTAGAATGTTTCTAGCCACTCGAACCATATATAAGATATCTCTGATTAAATTCATTTATTCCTAATTTAAAATTATCCAAGGGGAGTCTATGATAAATCCACCCTAATCGAAATATTTAACTAATA
Organism: Odiellus spinosus; assembly: GCA_963920705.1. Classification (NCBI taxonomy): domain Eukaryota; kingdom Metazoa; phylum Arthropoda; class Arachnida; order Opiliones; family Phalangiidae; genus Odiellus; species Odiellus spinosus. Next base: position 34,218,288 of record OY987226.1, read on the forward strand.
ATTAAGTAATATTAATTCCAAACCAGGAAATCGAATTAAAATTATCCACCCATGAAGTGATAACTCTTAAACTAAAGCGCCTGCTTCGGGAACCACTTTCAATTCAACTACTATAAATCACTTCATACAAAGATCTCGGCGAACAGATGGTGAGCTTAAATCGATCGCGAACGATTTTAATATCGATTTGAGTTTAACGTTTAAAATCGCGAGGTTGTGAAAGTCAAAGTTTTTTCTAGATTAGGAAGCGGTTTAAAGGATTATTTGTGAAATTAAATACTAAATAAGCTACGTTCACACTATATAGAGTATTGAAATCGATTTTAAAAAGTGAAATCAATCCCACTGTTCAAGTATGATCTTCATCAAATGATTTTTAGTTGTTTCATCTGCTGGTTCCCTAAGCAGTTTCGAGAAATAAATTTAAATATATTTGAGACAAACTAATGTCCTATTGACGCAACTCTATTCCAAGTTATGATCGAAGCTATAGGAGAGTTAGAAATCAACTAATCGAATCAAGAATGAAGTCTTGATTTGAAAAAGATAATTCAAATATTCTCTTTAAACGTAGATTTTCTAATAACGTCGGAATACCGATGATGGGCCCATAACATTGAACGCTAGCGCGTTCACTGAATAATATTCGTGAACAAATCACGAGAAATTATGGTTTCACCTTATGTTCCTAACCCAAAAAATAACGAATTTAATTATTTATAAAGCCTTCTTAGTTCAAAAATAATGGCCCTATTCTTGTAAAATCGAATTAAAGTCCATTTAATACTATATAGATATCGAGTGAAAAGAGTATGAAGTTTCATATCTAAATATATACCCTTAATTATTTATATCTTGAAACGTGACCGATAAAATGTACAAGATACCGAAAATTCTCCGAGTACGTTGTGAAATTACTTCCGACATGGTCACGTTATAACATTACGGGAAAAAGAAATCACTATCGATTTATAAAAGACGGTGAAAGGCCACGACTAGGTTGACTATTGCGTCGACAGATGGCGAGACCCACTCCTTAAACTTGTACGGAATGATTCCCTAAATATTTCCAATATCTTCAAATACCCCTAATTATAATCTTTTTAAAATTTTGGATTTTTTAATTAAAAGTCTTTTTTAATTAACCTAGTATTTTTAAGTATCATTTAAATTTATATTTCTTTCGCTAATTGGTTTGTACGATTTTTCAATATATAGAGATTATGTTGATTTGTGGAGATATTTAATTTTATTTTCTATGATTAACTCTTTACTTATTTTTGTTGGATCTCGAGATTTCCAAACAGTGTAGGTTTTTTATATAAATAATAAAATTTTGAAATTATTTTTAGGATTTTAAGTAAGATTTTATTTTTTTAAGGACCTTTTTTGTATTTGCGTATATAAAATTCTTCCAAATATTTCTACAGTATCTGAGAAGTTTTTTTTACGATATATAATTTAAATTCGTAGGAAAGGGCGGAATAATGACATCGGGTATTAGGGCTCAAGTTGAATTATAACTAGATCTCCGTATCTAATTTATGTTTTTAACCTCGTGACAGCTTGGATTACAACTATATCAGTTAAAGAAAAAAAAAATTGAAATCGCGCCGAAGAACAATTGGTAATAAGATAAATTTCTTTGTAAATTATCGTGGCTCGCGTCTTTATCAATAACACGTTGGCCTTTACACTCCGTTAATTTCTTTTAACTACTGATATCGTCTAGAACAAAAGCTAATGCGCCAAAAATTAACCATTTTCTAAGAGATTAAGGAATAGTTACGCATTAATTAAAACAATTCACTAAAATCTAGGATCAAATTCGTCTTCGATCATAATCGGAGATTTTACAACTCTACGCTATTTTAGGAAAAAGTGACTTCTATAGACGGGTGGCGCCATCCGCTAGAGACACGGGGTGCGATAATTGTACCAAGATACTTTCTGCGTGGACTAACTTGTAAGTACTTTTAGAAAAAGACCGTACGAAACTGACCTCATCACTGGTGCCAGTATTAACTGTAGGGTGTAAAATAGCGAGATTACGTGACCATAGCGATGACCCCAAATTAAAAAATTTTCGAAAATGGCGATTATAAAATATACATTTTTACTGTTATTTTGTTATATGACATATGTATATCAGGCTGGGAAATAAGGCGGTTTCACTGGACAAATGTCCAGTTTAAATATTAGCTGGGCCAGTTTAAAAATTAAATGCTTGGGGGGTCTACTGGCCACAAGGCCAGTTAATTCCAAAATTTTGTTTTGTTTCTAAGCCTACGTCATAGTCCTACGTCATAGTGACAGTTTGTCAAGCTCATGAAAATTGTAACTGGCCCATGTCCAGTTTTTTAATTAAACTGCTTGGGCTCTACTGGCCACAAATCCAGTTCAAAAATAATCCTTATTTCCCAGCCTGATGTATATATATATTTTGAATCACTTTTTAACGATCAAGCCGAAAATGCAACTTATTTTCCATTTTGGGTTGATGAAAAATCCTTTACAACCTCACTTCAATTCAACGAAAGATGATATTTAATATATACGATTCTATCCCTTTAAGATTAAAAGCTATGAAATCGATGATAAAGAAATCAGCTGTTCATCAACTAATTTGCGGTATTCAGTCACACGTCCTTTCATTCCTATATAATCTTTCCTTTCCCCCTCCCCCTCATTTTGCTGGTTCTTGTCTCTAACTCCGACCCCCCCCCCCCCCCCTATTTCCTTTCGGGCTCATTGTTGCGAGAGAACTGATAAGATTTGTACAAAGCTTATCTCATTCCACCGCGCCGTTATCACCATGTCACTTTAACAAAATGAAAACTAAACCCTAGCCTTTGTTCTATTTACCAAGAATTCTTATTCTATAATTGTTGAAATTATATTTAATTTTACGCGAAGAAAAAAGTGTCGTAATTCGTCACGTGGTTTTTAACCCTCCTAGACAAAAGGTCTAGTACCTATAGATTAATTAAAATGTACGTAATATGGAGCTGACTTTGATGTTTTACCGAGAATTTTACTTTCACACACCCACCACCAGAAGCCGATGAAACCCTCCTTTGAAGTCTACTACTCTAATATTCCATATAGCGCTCCTCTCTGTATGGGTAAAATTCACAATTTTACGAGATCGGAGGGGTCCTACTTCATACCCCCCTGTCTACGGAAAATTGGAAATTCTCTCTCTCCACGAACGACGACGTTTTTTGACGAACTCCAAGGTTGCTAGAGATATTCGCTCGACGAACTCCCGCTCCGAAAATATCATCCGTTAGGAGGCGTACGAATCGCGATTTTTGAGACTAACCCATACAGAGAGGGTAGACGAGACCCGGGAGTAATAGACTTCAAAGGAGGGTTTCATCGGCTTCTGCCATCACGAATAATACCAAGCGAATATTCAGTGATTTTTTGGGAGTAGATCTAATAATTAATTACGCAATGAGGTATTATTTCTTCTTGGTACTTAAAAAACGCAGAATTTGGGAGTTTTGGTTCAACCATTAGTGTTAATAAAATATAATCAATGGGCTCAATTTTCGGATCTAAAGGCGACACCTGTTTAAATTATTATAGGAATATAATGTATTTATAAGACATTATTATCTAATTATTATATAGCTATAAATAGATGTAATATATGATAATTATCAGAAGCCGATGAAACCCTCCTTTGAAGTCTATTACTCCCGGGTCTCGTCTACCCTCTCTGTATGGGCTAGTTTCAAATATCGCGATTCGTACGCCTCCTAACGGTAGATATTTTCGGAGCGGGAGTTCGTCGAGCGAATATCTCTAGCAACCTTAGAGTTCGTCAACCAAACGTCGTCGTATGTGGAGAGAGAGAATTTCCAATTTTCCGTAGACCGGGGGGGTACGAAGTAGGACCACTCCGATATCGTAAAATCGTGAATTTTACCCATACAGAGAGGAGCGCTATATCGAACATTAGAGTAGTAGACTTCAAAGGAGGGTTTCATCTACTTCTGTAATTATACATTACAAATTAACAAAGCATTTTAAATACAATTAATATTGAGTTAGTATATACTTAAAAATGCGCGATTGTTTTGTTAGGCTAGTGAAAAAACGGTATTTGGTAAATTACCAAATATTTAGGTAATCTTGTGTTAAAATATATTTTAAAATTAAATTCATTATGACGACAAATTTCTTTAATTATCAAATATATCCCATTTAAATTAAATAAAATTCCTTCAAATACAAGTAACAGCTAGGGCCCGCAGCCACGGATAGGTGGGGGGAGGCGACATTGGGCAATGCGCCCTCAAAAATAAATCACGCCCTTTAAAGGTTAAGACACCGTAAGTGGCCGTTTTACAGAAAGCTAATGGGATTGCTAATGCCCCTATAAATTTCGTTTTGACCCTAAGAGCCCCTTTTATAAAAAGTTAAATGCCCCTTCTAACTATGGGCCTGACGTAAAAAAAAACTCAATTGACACCCCTATCGACGTCAAGTTAAGTTGAAATCACGTTTTCCTTATCTTAAAATCGAGAGAAAATAGTTTAGCCCATGACCGAAATTCCTGGAAGCTAACCTAACAAACGCGATCGAGAAAACCTCATTTCGATACGAAAATAACTTGTTTCCATCTTATCTCGGACTCCTCCCCCTTTAAAATAACATAGCAAGGTCGTTATTCAATATTTCATCTACTGTCAATATTGGATAATCATTCGTGATATTATTAGCCACAAAATATGATATTAAATATGGATTTCAAATAGTTTGACGGTAAAAAAAGATGGTAACCAAGTGACGTTGGAACTAACGAGTAGGAATTAACAGCCTCCAATATGATACGTCAATTTCAGAAATGGTACCAAGAATATTTAAGGCAATCGCTTCAAAAATGATATAATATTTGAGGTAATTGCTTCAAAAATGACACCAAGAATATTTAAGGCAATTACTTTAAAAAAGTTGAATTTGACAACTTCAAGAATGATGCCAAGATTATTTCAATTGGTTGATACCAATAAAGACTTTTCGAGCTAATTACTTCAAAATCATTTCTTTGAATTACCGTTTCAACCTGTCAATTCAAAAATGATACCAATTGAAGCGAGAAAGTAATTGCATAGTTAATGCCATAAATTGGCTTTTAAAATTACAATGTAGCGTATTTAATTTCGAAAAAGGGGAGGTAAAACGCTAAGTACTTCGTGTCGATGTCTTTGGGGGCGAAAACATACCGTCTCAGACTATCATATCAGTTTGATTTCTTAGTATTGTAATTAATACCTAATTAAAATTATTAACTTAAAAAATTAAGCTTTCGTAAGTTGACAACTTGGAAAAAAATAAACAAAGAAAAAAACACCAGGGCCTGTGAGTCGCGGTAGTTGCTTAGAAAACGTAAGGTTTTTGGACTTACCGAAAGTTGGAGAACCACTTGACCAGCTGCGCCGTGTTGTTTTTGTTGAACTTGATGTCGGGGAAGTACATCTTGAGGATGGCGGAACTTGGGTATCGAACGTAGAAGAACATCAGCTTGGCTTTTCGCAGGTGCATCGGCGTCAGAGTACTCGTGTGCACGTTAGAACATGAAACCAAAATCAAACACCAACCAACAAAGACAAAATTCGATAAGAAGACCACCGTTAAGGAGAAATTTTTCGTAAAATGTTACGTCGAATACCACACCCTAAATAAATCAGCTATCTGGATGCTTAAAACTGATCTTCATTAACTACAATTTCATTTGAAATAAAGGTATTTTCATACACGATGGATTGAAGCATCTACGATAACAATTTATTGGGTGTGATACTCGAAATACGCGTTTGTGTTCGTGTTTAAGTCTTAACAGTATCAAAAAGGATATCATAGCCATTCCAGAATCATAGGTTTGACTGTCGCCAGCGTCACTGCCGTCACCGTTCTCTTGTTTGAAACTTCCGAGTCCCGAGTAATGGTTCATAGAGTCCGGGGATCCGCGAGGTCCCCCCATCATCGAGGAATGCAAAGAGGGGCTTCCCCCGTGAGCGAGACTATCTTCCTCCAAACTATTGTGGTCGAGAGAAACACCACCCAAGTAACTGTTATGTCCACCACCACCACCGTTATTATTATTATTATTGTTAGTACTGTTGTTGTTGTTATTGTTAAAATGTCCAAAACGGTGCGCGCTATCGAAATGAAAGGGATTAAACACGTCCGATTGGTGGAGACTCGGGTTGGGGATTGCCACCGTCGTCGGTAACGAGACGGGAACCAGAGGAGGCGGGGCTAATGCCGGATGTCCGACGGTGGCCGCGTGATGCAACGCCGCGACTTGTTCTTGGAAGTTCACCATACTTCCCAAAAACTGATGGTACTTGGAGACCGGTACTTCCGGTTCTTGCACCAATAAGCGACTAACGGTTCTCGGAGTGATACGAGTGTCCGTTACCTTCTGTCGTTTCTTCTTGGGAACCACGACTAGACTCATGGCTTCCGTTTGTTCCGGGAACTCGCCGCCCGAACTGGACGTCGGTAAAGAAGCCGGTGGGGGTAACGGAGGCGGGATGATTGGACTCTGATGTTGCTGCGCTTGTAAAGGGTTATGATGAGGGTGGATGGCTAAGCCTAACGCGGCCGCCGTTAAGAGAGAAGTTGGAGGCGTCGGTGGAGAGTGACACTCGCGAGGCCCAGCGGGTAAAGACGCGTTGGGACTGACGCAAAGAAACGGGTTGATAGGTCGTTTCAAGTTCCTGGGGTAATACAAGGGTCCTTTATTATCGGGCGCGGGTAAGTAGGGACTGGTTCTTTGAAGGGAAGACGTTGAAGACGATTGTCCATTAGCCCGATTACCGCGGTCAATTACTTTCGTTCGGGGAGATTTTCGGTCTAACATTTGAGACAGTATATTGAACTCTTTATGCGCCGCCGACTGAAGCGGCATATCAGGCGGGATGATAGGAGCTTCGGACGATTGGTTACTGGAATGTACCGTTTGTTGGTGACTAGGGATTTCGCTGGGACGCTCTTTGTGGTTATGATGATGGTGACTATGCCTACTAGCCTTTTGGGCGGCCGATCTCCGTTGAGCGTACTTGGACACGATGGAATCGATGACCGTGGAAAGGGTCGAAGATAATTCCGATTTCAAACTGTCGACCAGCCATTCTAGATCGGGACAACCGACGGGGGTTCGACTTCCGGGCGAAGAGGACACCGAAGCCGTCGTGGTTTTAACTATGCACGATTGTCTATCCTCCGATTTACGTTTCTCCTCGTTGACGGACCCGTTGAAATTGTCGCGCCTTTCTTTGGGCGTACTGACGTAATACACGTTGGGTAAATTCAGGCAATTCTCGCCTCCGCGGCCGGGTCTAAAGCTCGAGGGCGAGTCCGTCGACTTTTGCCTATTATTATTATCTCTGACGACGTCGGAGTCGCAGTCCCTCTTAATTTGATCTTCGACCGAATTTAATTCCTCACTCCTGGTCGGGCTCGACTCGTAGAGTCTATGATACCTTTGTTCCACTTGTTTCAATTGAGCCGCGTTCTTTTCGAGTCTCTTCTTTTCCTTGATAAGATTGGCGGCTACTTCCTCCTCGTCCGGGTCGGGTTCGCCCGTGTCCGTCGGCTCTTCGTCCTCCAGTAACTCGTCTTCGAGTAAATCTTCTTCCAGTTCTTCTTCGTCGTCGTTAAAATACTGATTACCGTTAACCTCGGTGGTCTTGGATGAATCGTGCTGTATCGGTTGGTACAACTTTCGCTTCTTACACCCGTTTACCGGGATCGCCGGTTCCGGGTAACCGGATCCGTTAGTCGAAGGACTACGTCCGGAGGAGGACAAGGTCCCCGGAACGTGAAGCATATTGGAGACGATGGTCTCGACGCGAGCTCGTTTAATTTCTTGCAAAGAAGAATTGTTGTTATCCTTAGGAAGCAATTTGGAGGCCGAAGGACTGTTGCTACGACTGCTAACCGCGCTACCGCCGGATGACTCGATCGCGGCGCGTTCTCGCGCCGCCGTGACGGACGACATCTTATCGGTTCGCGATTCGACTCTCTTCTCCTCACCATTCTCACCTTCGTCTCTATCTCGTTTCTCATCGGCTTCAGACTGTAGCGCCCCCACTACGTTTCCGCACCTGGTAGGAATCGCGTTCTCCGAAGCGTGACCCGTCCCCGAGTTCGAAGACGAAGCCGCCACTACAGCCAAAAAGGCTTCCCCTAGCATATTGCCGAAAATCTGGGGTTCGCGATGACGCCTACTATGTCTCGAGCGACGATTGGGTAACGAATTCTCCCCAACGTCCGCTACCCCGGTTCGGCTGTCGTTGAGACCCGTATCGCTTTCGTCTTGACCGCTGGCCATCATCATATCGTCGTCTTCTAGATCGTGATCGCTATCGGTGACGCTAGATACTCCGTCACCGTCGCCGTCGCCGGGACTCACCCGACCAACGCGCGCTTCTCTGAAGTTCTTACGGTCCTATTACGGACGGGAAGACAAATGTAATGAAAGACAAAGATTAATTAATCGTTATAGCTATAGAGATCGGCTTATCGAGATAACTAAAGGGGAAATGAGATGTTATATAAGATGGAGAATTTTGGATCGTTATCAATAACGAAGGTAAAATAAAATGGTAAAAGAACTGAAACGGGATTGATTAGAAACGTTTAAAATTACTCCATTAAGGTCAATATTTCTAGAGTAGCGTCATAAATGTTAAAAATAGTTTATATGTTTTAAATCATTCGCGTATTTCATTTATTCGTTATCAGATATTGCTCGAAGAGAATCTTGGCGAATTCACGTATAGAAATAGAAGTCAATAACTTCATATTCTCGTAACGATAAATACGTGAAATAGAAAATAAGCATATTTCTCGTTAACATAAAAACTTATGAATTACATTTTCCCTTTGAAGATAATATTATTCTTGGGAATTTCGCGCTTAGTAATTCAATCAGGTTACAATTGTTTTTATACCAAATTTTTGCTTTAGTATCAAATTAAGCTGATTAAATCAATTTTAAACGAATTGATTTAACAACTTAAAATCAAAGTGTGATATTCCTTCGCTAACTAGTATCGTAACAAACGATAAAAATGATTTCGACAGAGCTCGACTGCAGGCAGTTATCGTATCAGTTCGATCAATCACGCAAAATTGGTTTCATCAGCCGAGATAATCTATTTTTACGCGCTTATAGAGCCATCCCCTCCGCCGAGATTATATTACGAACAATAAACAAGATCAAAATCGAACCTTTTTTTATTAAATTAAAGACAATCCCGTACATTACGAAGCAATTTGTGATCGATTTTTTGTTTCGTTAAAGGCGATACGGCTGTTACTGATAAAATTGAAATTTTCAAAGCTATTTCGTCTAGTTTTTAATCTAAACTAAAACCGCAAACAAAATAAAAAACGCAATCAGGCGTTTCAATATATTTAATTACGATTAATTATTAATCATCGTAATTAATAAACTAAAGATTATTGGCTAAGAACCATTTGTACGTAATGGTCGTCAAGTTTAGGAACTTAATTATTTGTTGGTTTATTTTGAATTTCAAAAACATGTCAACCCGCAGTGTTACTAGGTAGTACTTAAAGTTAAGATTTTAATTAACTAAGCCCAATTTAAATTAAATATAAATATGATTCAAATTTATGTTTAAACATTACGAGTTTAATTAAAACTATATTAGACTTGAAAAACACGTTTTTTTAATCCATTTGGAGCGTTAAAACATTCTTGGAAATGTTAATAATATCCATGAGAGGGCCTAAATCTATCTCAATTTAATTACACATTTTGAGTATCTAAAAGTGTAATAATTTAATTTATTCCACGGAATCTTAGTATTAAATCATGGGGATTTTAATTCGGGTCATTTTCAAAGAGAAGAAGAAGAAGAAAAAAAAGCAAGGACTTGATATGAAACAGCAGCGAAAGAAACGCGATAATTATGCAAGCAGATCAAATACAATTTGCTACTAGTATAAATCCGAGGGAAAGTGAAACAAATATTTGTCATTGTATTAAAACTTAATTATTTAAGAAATTGGAAATTTCAATTCTGACAAAGTATGGTCGAAGAGGCTCATTTAACTTCTACGCCTAAATTGAAACATTAACCCCATCTGTGTACGAAAATATCCTTACGGGATGATATCACCCAATGTATTTTAAATAAATGTTTCACTTTCCCGCGACGCGTGCGGAGGCCAAAAAGGTCAAAAAGGTCAAATGGAAACGGTACGTCAAACAAAGCGAAAACCATCGTAAAGCGAGACTATTAAGACAACGAACTCAATCTAAATAACGATAATTGCTCGTTCCAAATTATTCAAGGTTTACCTGCAAGATACTCCTCAATAAGTAGGAATTTTCCACGAGTTCGTCCTGATTGAGAATGAGGTCCGACGTTGATTCGTCATTTCCATTGGCAAACTTGTTGTCATCGCGAGCGAGATTAGTGGCGACTAAGGAGGGCGCCGTAGCGTGTCTCGAGGGTCTAATCCCGTTGTTCCGGGACGCGTTGGACCCGTCCATCTCAACCGTCATCGAAGAAACGGATTCGCTGGACGAAACCCTTTGACGCGCTAACAAGTCACTGATCAATTTACTTCCAGCGGACGACACGATATAACCGTTAGTCAATCTCGAAGTGAAATTTGGAATCGCGGCGTAACTGTTTCGAGGTTCGCCGGCGTCAACGCGTTGTCGAACTCTCTTGGAAGATCCGCCGCCGCCGCCACTGCCGACGTTCGCTTTACTACACTTGTTATTGTTAAAGACCTTAGTCGATGAAGAACACGCCGCACCTACGTTAGACGCCGCTATGCCGTTATCTTCAAGAAGGTTGAGTTGGCTTAGGTCTTCTTCCGATGACATCATAGTCTCTGGGAGGCCCCTAATACGTCGATTGGTCTCCCCGTTAAGGTACCGTTTCCGCCACCGGGGTGCGGGGAACGCGTAAATAGGGAAGGGGGGCTACGATACGCCGGTGTTCTTTCGGTCGAGACCGATAGCTATAGCTAGCTTCCCCCTATGACTTTTTTTTTAAATCGCCGGAATTGAAAGTTCCAAAAGAGAGGGGTGCTAGGAGCGGAGTTTTTCTTTTCTACCAAGAAGGAAACTGAATTTTCGGGGGTGGTCCTTCTTTCCCCAACATTCTTGACTCTTTAGGAACGGTTCTACGGAGGACGGGACGCACCACCACCTGCGCCAGCGACGGGAAAGAAAAAAAGAGAAAAAACAGACATATTTTTCAGGTACAAAGGAAAGGTTTTGTTTTAAGGTCTCGAAACTTATCAACGAAACGCGAGAGAATGATAAAGAAAAGAATGAAATTGTAAGACGCATCCTCAGAAATCATCAAAATTATCATTGGGTATCGGCTTTTACAATGGGCGTATTTGGTTCCTTCCAAACTCGCGATTAAGTAACCTTGATTCGATGAAACTCTTAAAACTAAACTAACCCTCGGTATCTCCATTCGTTTTTAATTTTTAAAGGGAGCGTGAAGAAATGAATTAAAAGTTAAGTAATCTAAACTTTGAAAACGAGTTTAACCTCGTTTTGGAAAGGTCAAATTGTAAAATTTTGAGGTCAAATGTAAAGATCCAGGGTTAACGTTTAAAATTATTATTACGAAAAGTTGATTTGAAAATTCGAAAGGGTTTGAATTCGGTCTAAAGTCTGAATAACTGAAATTTATTCGCGTCGAAGAGTCATCGAGCAATGAGCGAAGCTAATCCGTTAAGGAGAGATCTTAAGGTGAAACTTCCAATAACATTCGATTAGTCGATGACCCTTTAATGTGAAGAAATTCAGATTCTCGCGAATCCAGCTAAGCCTATTTGTACGGGTACGTTTTAAATTGATTTAGATTTTAAAATTTGTAAAAAAATGGTTGGTTGTTAGCTTGCATTCAAATAACAACCATTATTTCTAATGCTATGTCAAGTTGTTCAAATTTACATTGAATATGCGGTTAAAATTGCAGTCAAAATCATGTTAAAACATCAGTACATGGAATACTATATACATCTTATCTCTTTGAAATGAAATATATTTATTTTGAACGTAACGTTATAGTTATCTGAAACAGCCCGGATAAAAATGATTTCCTTTATGCCAGGTATTAATCGCTTTACAAAAGGCGAAGAATAGAAGAGGTCTTATCTTAAAATACGTTTCTTGTTAAAATAAAAAGAATTAGGTCAGAGGAACCATGCTTGGGAAATATCTTCGGGACACGCCCCTTCGCGCAAATACATAGACACACTCTATCAAAGTTACAATTCGCTTATAATCTAGAAAATAATAGAGTTTCTAATTAAAATCACGTTTTTAAAGAGGATTTAACTCCATTTCAAGATTATAAACGAAGAAAATAAACCTTAGATCCTAATTAATTTAAAATGAACCCCACTTCTCCTCGCATCTCGAGAGAAAACAATGCTTTCACATTGTTTAATTAAGTTATACTTTGAAGATTTTAGTCGCTGACATCTTTAAATTAAAGGGAGAATGAAAACCTAATAATAAAAATTAATTCCGGAAATAGGCTTAGCTGACTTCACGGACATCAGTTGAATTGAAACGAGAAATAATCTACAAAAAATTGTTTGTTAGGCTGCATTCTACCTTTAATGATTTTTATGATGTCTAAAGCAACGATTTCGAATTATAAAATGCGGCACCTGCGACCAACAGACGGAGTTACAGTTATCTAAAGGTGAATGCAAACTAGCCAATTAAAATTTTACGTGCGCTATCATTGAAATCAAACCCTTCTAAAATTACTCTGCGATATTTTTCCTTAAAGTTTACATTTACTAATTAAAAACGCAAAGAATGAAATGGTTAAAATTTAACCAAGGTTTTTAAATTCGCCAAATTTTGAAGAATTGAGTGACAAAAATTAATTTCAAATTAGTTTAACAACTTTTAACTATTCAATTTCGGCTCCCAAAAAATATTATTTTTTTAATTGAAAACTTAGTTTTTAAGCGTATTTTGATTTTGGCAAAAAAATAAGCAAACTTCTTGCAAATTCTTGACAAGAATCAAATTGTAAAAACGTATCTCTGTTTCTTATCTTCGAGAGAAAGCAATTTGTTATGTCAGTATAACCGTTCGTTTTTTCTATAAAGGATTAAAGCAGACAATATCGTCATATATTCAAATTGAAAATATATATTTATCAATAATTTAGGATGATATAAAAGATAGTAAAAAAATATTTCAGGCGAAAAGCGAACGAAAATGAAGATTAGAAGATGACGCGTCAGAGTCTCGTGATAAAATATTCACCATATTTGTATGATTGAAGAAATACAGTCGAGGGAATTAAATATTTATCACATTTAACAAAAGTTCGGACAAAAACAAAACCTACAAGGTTTTTAAATTTTTGGATATTTGGATTTTTTTTTTCAAGATTTAAAATTTAATTTAAATTAAATTCAAGATTTAATCTTTACGTTTTAGGTAGGCTTGGACTTAATCTAACTTAAACTGTTTTTGTCTAAATAGATTATGGGGAGGTTCAAAATAATATTGGCCCACCTCAAGTATTTAAAACAATTTTTTTTTTAAATTTCAAATTTTTATGTTAAAATGGATGGGTTATTTTTGTACTCTATGGTACCAAGAATAGTGTTAAATCTATTTTTGATGGTACCTAACCTAATCAAACCTATGGAATTTTAACATTGAGATTTGAAATTTTCAAAAATATATATATATATTTTTTATGCAATATTATTTTGAATTAACAGATCATTATAATCTGTCGATATTCGAGCGCCATCTACCGTATCGTCCCGACGTAATAATAATAATAATAAATTCTCCGAGTCCCTTTAAACTAGGCGTAATTCGGATTTTTTTTTGTGATTTAAATTTCAGGAGGATGTTCTCTCTTTTACTCTAGATCGGAAACCCAACCTCCGTTTGTACTTTAGTAGTTTTGGGTCTCTGCCTTGGCTGCGAAAAGCATTGTTTACAACATCTAGAGGAAACGGAATCAGAGCTACGCTATAGCGATGTCCCAACCCATCCAAGCAAAAAATAACCAAATTAAAAAAAAAATGCGATGATAAAAAGATTTTGAACTTATTTAAAAGGCAAAGCTACTACCGGCCGGTGATGACGATTTTTCAAAGGGGTGGTTAAACATAATTCGATTTTACGTTGCTCTACAGTTACTCTCTAGAAGAGATTAAAAATAGGATTTATTTGGGATATATTTATCGAGAAATTTCAAATGGTTAGTTATAGTTAACATTTAATTCGAAGGTCTATGAATTATATCTTTATATTTTTCATACTATTATAAATATATACATTAAATTAAATACTTTGTTAGTTCAATTAAATCGGTGAAAGCCCAATTTTAAATTAATTTCAAAATAGTGATTATAAGGTTGAATTTCGGTAAAGATTTCCCAACTCCGTATCTCTCGCCATCTGGCGATGTATTTAAGAGATCCAATATTGAAGGCAATTTTAATATGATTAGGCCAATTTTAAACTTTATTAAAATTCAAATCAAAACCAATTAACTAAAAGATTTCTCCACTATATATACCCCATATATTTAAAATAAAATTAATATTTTTTATAAAATTCATTATTGGTGTAGATTCTATAAATTAATCCAAAAGCTGGATCATTATCAACTTTAATTAATTATTATATTAACCTATTTGATCATATTTCCGAATTCGTCTGAGAATTAATTTACATTTAGACGCGGTTAAAATAGTTTCAATCTGCCTTTAGAGTACAAAAAGTCACCGTCTATTTTTTTGAGGGGCAAAGAACATCCGAGTGAGGTCGGTTTTAGGGGAGGGGAGGGGGCAAGAGGTATTCTCGCTGACTTAAGGGTCCGCGAGGTATCCGCCACCGAGAATGTAGCGTAGAGAAAGGAAACACGGGAGTTGTACTTCCGGTCACCGGAACCAAGGTGCTTTACTCCGTCGCCACGCAGAATAGACTACCCATAGATAGACAGACAGAGAGCTAACCAGCAAAAAAACATTCCCTCTTTTATTGAAAAACCTCAAAAGGTGGATACAATAAATATTTTCCTGTCTTTTTATGGCGATTCCCGCTATATACTAAGAATCAGCGCGTGTTTTCACAACGAATCAGGTTGTAGGATCGATTAAAGAGCCAGTCTCGTCCAAATTATTTGAATATATTTCAATTTCAGCTTTATATTAAGACCAACTACCTCAAAATAGGATTAATTTTTAAAGACCACTTACGACTGAATTAAAAGCTATTACGTTATTAATTCTTAAACAAATAAAATTAAAAATTAAAATAAAAGTCCCAATTGGGACTTTATTTCTAACGTCCGCGACATCTCGGACTTTTCCGTGTTTCATTAAAAATCAAACACGTCCGTCACTTTTCCTAGAATGCTGCTCTAAAAGGTTACAGAAAAGTCTCCAGAGGTCAAGAAAATTATGGAAAGTGCTTGAAAGTTCTGAAAAATTTCTAGAAATATTCTGAAAAATTCTAAAGATATTTTGAAAAAAATTCTAGAAATATTCTGAAAAAAATTCTAAAAATATTCTGAAAAAAATTCTAGAAATATTCTGAAAAAAATTCTAGAAATATTCTGAAAAAAATTCTAGAAATATTCGGAAAAAAATTCTAGAAATATTCGGAAAAAAATTCTAGAAATATTCGGAAAAAAATTCTAGAAATATTCGGAAAAAAATTCTAGAAATATTCGGAAAAAAATTCTAGAAATATTCGGAAAAAAATTCTAGAAATATTCGGAAAAAAATTCTAGAAATATTCGGAAAAAAATTCTAGAAATATTCGGAAAAAAATTCTAGAAATATTCGGAAAAAAATTCTAGAAATATTCGGAAAAAAATTCTAGAAATATTCGGAAAAAATTCTAGAATTCGGAAAAAAATTCTAGAAATATTCTGAAAAAAATTCTAAAAATATTCTGAAACAATTCTAGAAATATTCTGAAACAATTCTAGAAATATTCTAGAAAAATTCTGAAAAATTCTAGAAATATTCTGAAAAATTCTAGAAATATTCTGAAAAATTCTAGAAATATTCTGAAAAATGCTAGAAATATCCTAGAAAATTCAATAATTTTTTTTATTTCGACTCTTGTCCTTTAAATATCTCTAAATTCTTTTCTCTAAGTTGGACATTGTGGTTAGTTTCGTTCGTGATGCTATTTCGGTCTGATTTTTGAATATGGTATAGTTTGCCTTTTAATGGTGGCTGTCTTCGCACGCTACACGCCTACCTAGGGAGGAAGAGAGCCGAAGGTGAACTCCTATACTCTCTCAATTAAGACTACCGTCCGGTTAGGGATTCCATTATAATAACAAGAACAGAATATTTGCGACTACATTACGTATCCTCTTCTTTCAATGAGATTATTTTAAAATGCGCGATGATAAAACTATTAGATCATTAAAAAAAATATTAAGTAACAGGAAAAGAGAAGACTCGGGGTATCCTGAATGAAGTCAAACTGAGCACTACTATCTTCCGTTACAGGCCCGTAACCGGTAACCCCCTCATTTTGATAGAGTATTTAGGGAAGAACTGGACATTAAGGGAAAAAAATGGACATTTAGGGACAAAACCTTGCATGTAAGGACAAAACCTTGCATGTAAGGACAAAACCTTGCATGTAAGGACAAAACCTTGCATGTAAGGACAAAACCTTGCATGTAAGGACAAAACCTTGCATGTAAGGACAAAACCTTGCATGTAAGGACAAAACCTTGCATGTAAGGACAAAACCTTGCATGTATGGACAAAACCTTGCATGTATGGACAAAACCTTGCATGTATGGACAAAACCTTGCATGTATGGACAAAACCTTGCATGTATGGACAAAACCTTGCATGTATGGACAAAACCTTGCATGTATGGACAAAACCTTGCATGTATGGACAAAACCTTGCATGTATGGACAAAACCTTGCACGTATGGACAAAACCTTGCACGTATGGACAAAACCTTGCACGTATGGACAAAACCTTGCACGTATGGACAAAACCTTGCACGTATGGACAAAACCTTGCACGTAAGGACAAAACCTTGCACGTAAGGACAAAACCTAGCACGTAAGGACAAAACCGAGCACGTAAGGACAAAACCGAGCACGTAAGGACAAAACCGAGCACGTAAGGACAAAACCGAGCACGTAGGGACAAAACCGAGCACGTAGGGACAAAACCTTGCACGTAGGGACAAAACCTTGCACGTAGGGACAAAACCTTGCACGTATGGACAAAACCTTGCATGTATGGACAAAACCTTGCATGTATGGACAAAACCTTGCATGTATGGACAAAACCTTGCATGTATGGACAAAACCTTGCATGTATGGACAAAACCTTGCATGTATGGACAAAACCTTGCATGTATGGACAAAACCTTGCATGTATGGACAAAACCTTGCATGTAAGGACAAAACCTTGCATGTAAGGACAAAACCTTGCATGTAAGGACAAAACCTTGCATGTAAGGACAAAACCTTGCATGTAAGGACAAAACCTTGCATGTAAGGACAAAACCTTGCATGTAAGGACAAAACCTTGCATGTAAGGACAAAACCTTGCATGTAAGGACAAAACCTTGCATGTATGGACAAAACCTTGCATGTATGGACAAAACCTTGCATGTATGGACAAAACCTTGCATGTATGGACAAAACCTTGCATGTAAGGACAAAACCTTGCATGTAAGGACAAAACCTTGCATGTAAGGACAAAACCTTGCATGTAAGGACAAAACCTTGCATGTATGGACAAAACCTTGCATGTATGGACAAAACCTTGCATGTATGGACAAAACCTTGCATGTATGGACAAAACCTTGCATGTATGGACAAAACCTTGCATGT
This sequence comes from Odiellus spinosus, assembly GCA_963920705.1. Lineage (NCBI taxonomy): Eukaryota > Metazoa > Arthropoda > Arachnida > Opiliones > Phalangiidae > Odiellus > Odiellus spinosus. The sequence continues at coordinate 34,236,197 of OY987226.1, forward strand.
ATGGACAAAACCTTGCATGTATGGACAAAACCTTGCATGTATGGACAAAACCTTGCATGTATGGACAAAACCTTGCATGTATGGACAAAACCTTGCATGTATGGACAAAACCTTGCATGTATGGACAAAACCTTGCATGTATGGACAAAACCTTGCATGTATGGACAAAACCTTGCATGTATGGACAAAACCTTGCATGTATGGACAAAACCTTGCATGTATGGACAAAACCTTGCATGTAAGGACAAAACCTTGCATGTAAGGACAAAACCTTGCATGTAAGGACAAAACCTTGCATGTAAGGACAAAACCTTGCATGTATGGACAAAACCTTGCATGTATGGACAAAACCTTGCATGTATGGACAAAACCTTGCATGTATGGACAAAACCTTGCATGTATGGACAAAACCTTGCATGTATGGACAAAACCTTGCATGTATGGACAAAACCTTGCATGTATGGACAAAACCTTGCATGTATGGACAAAACCTTGCATGTATGGACAAAACCTTGCATGTATGGACAAAACCTTGCATGTATGGACAAAACCTTGCATGTATGGACAAAACCTTGCATGTATGGACAAAACCTTGCATGTATGGACAAAACCTTGCATGTATGGACAAAACCTTGCATGTATGGACAAAACCTTGCATGTATGGACAAAACCTTGCACGTAAGGACAAAACCTAGCACGTAAGGACAAAACCTAGCACGTAAGGACAAAACCTAGCACGTAAGGACAAAACCTAGCACGTAAGGACAAAACCGAGCACGTAAGGACAAAACCGAGCACGTAGGGACAAAACCTTGCACGTATGGACAAAACCTTGCATGTATGGACAAAACCTTGCATGTATGGACAAAACCTTGCATGTATGGACAAAACCTTGCATGTATGGACAAAACCTTGCATGTATGGACAAAACCTTGCATGTATGGACAAAACCTAGCATGTAAGGACAAAACCTAGCATGTAAGGACAAAACCTTGCATGTATGGACAAAACCTTGCATGTATGGACAAAACCTTGCATGTATGGACAAAACCTTGCATGTATGGACAAAACCTTGCATGTAAGGACAAAACCTAGCATGTAAGGACAAAACCTTGCATGTAAGGACAAAACCTTGCATGTAAGGACAAAACCTTGCATGTAAGGACAAAACCTTGCATGTAAGGACAAAACCTTGCATGTAAGGACAAAACCTTGCATGTAAGGACAAAACCTTGCATGTATGGACAAAACCTTGCATGTATGGACAAAACCTTGCATGTATGGACAAAACCTTGCATGTATGGACAAAACCTTGCATGTATGGACAAAACCTTGCATGTATGGACAAAACCTTGCATGTATGGACAAAACCTTGCATGTATGGACAAAACCTTGCATGTATGGACAAAACCTTGCATGTATGGACAAAACCTTGCATGTATGGACAAAACCTTGCATGTATGGACAAAACCTTGCATGTATGGACAAAACCTTGCATGTATGGACAAAACCTTGCATGTATGGACAAAACCTTGCATGTATGGACAAAACCTTGCATGTAAGGACAAAACCTTGCATGTAAGGACAAAACCTTGCATGTATGGACAAAACCTTGCATGTAAGGACAAAACCTTGCATGTATGGACAAAACCTTGCATGTATGGACAAAACCTTGCATGTATGGACAAAACCTTGCATGTATGGACAAAACCTTGCATGTATGGACAAAACCTTGCATGTATGGACAAAACCTTGCATGTATGGACAAAACCTTGCATGTATGGACAAAACCTTGCATGTATGGACAAAACCTTGCATGTATGGACAAAACCTTGCATGTATGGACAAAACCTTGCATGTATGGACAAAACCTTGCATGTATGGACAAAACCTTGCATGTATGGACAAAACCTTGCATGTATGGACAAAACCTTGCATGTATGGACAAAACCTTGCATGTATGGACAAAACCTTGCATGTATGGACAAAACCTTGCATGTATGGACAAAACCTTGCATGTAAGGACAAAACCTTGCATGTAAGGACAAAACCTAGCATGTAAGGACAAAACCTAGCATGTAAGGACAAAACCTAGCACGTAAGGACAAAACCGAGCACGTAAGGACAAAACCGAGCACGTAAGGACAAAACCGAGCACGTAGGGACAAAACCTTGCATGTAAGGACAAAACCTTGCATGTATGGACAAAACCTTGCATGTATGGACAAAACCTTGCATGTATGGACAAAACCTTGCATGTAAGGACAAAACCTAGCATGTAAGGACAAAACCTAGCATGTAAGGACAAAACCTAGCATGTAAGGACAAAACCGAGCACGTAGGGACAAAACCTTGCATGTAAGGACAAAACCTTGCATGTAAGGACAAAACCTAGCATGTAAGGACAAAACCTAGCATGTAAGGACAAAACTTTGCATGTAAGGACAAAACCGAACACGTAGGGACAAAACCTTGCATGTAAGGACAAAATCGGGCATGTAGGGATAAAACTCGGCATTATATAGCAAATTAACAAATAAATCTGATAATGCCATCCTAAATATATATACGATATAGGAACTTTTAAAGCCTATACATGTTTAAGTCCTTGGATGAACCCAATGTGAAAACGGGGATTCCAACTAATTCGTCAGATCCCAAGGCCTGTAAACGTAACCAATAAGCAATTGAGTGCGTCACGAAATGATCGCGAATTTAACATCGAAGTTTATATTTGGGGAAAGTGGTTTGTTAGTTTCTTGGCAGCGACGCGATTCGGGTTGGCGATCGGGAGAAAGATCTATACAAGGAGGGCTATAAACCGGAAGTAGCAGATGAAGGTGCCCGCGAGCGAGGGGATAGAGACTTCCTTTTCATTATTCTTTACCCGAGCAAGCTGGATATGGACTTTATTTCTCTCCTTTTATCTTCCCACCATCACTCCTTCGCTCGTTCACCCCCGCGCATGAGCGCGATACGCAACGATGACCACAGACCCGCACTCCCAAAAATAAGTTGGCTTCAGAGACAACGTATTCCTAGTTACACTTATAATAGACCAGTTCTCGTAATACGAAATTTAGCGGGAAACTCAAACTTTACGATGGAATCGAGCGGGTAAGCCCCTTATTTCCTAGACCGTAAAGGGAACGGTTAAAATAATTAGGCTAATATCGCGGTGGGCTAATTAGGGTAGTATCTTCTCCGGGTGTTTACCTAGAGTATTGAAGCCGCGTACCTCGAATAGCCCCATTCTTAATCTACAAAATGAGCCCTTCAAACTTTAAATAGACCCAACCAAAGTTAAGTTATAAATTCTTAAACTAAGACGTTCTACTAATAGAAGCGTTCAGATTTAGAAGGACTGACCATATACCTAACCTGATCTACATCAGCCGATCCAATTCCTTGGGTCTTCAAACAATTCACTAACACGTTGATATCGTTGTGATTTAGTAGAAGTTGCAATTCCTTAACCGCAAACGCCGCGACACAAATACTATTTTTGTTTAATTGAAATTATTAAAATTATACCCACGATTATTAAAATATGGTCACCGAATTTGAAGAGACACTTCCGAAGGTACGAACATCAAGTATGTACTTATAATGACACCCTTACCCGGCTAGTATTCTTTCTTCCCGCTTAGCTCGCAATTACTTCAATATTGCGAACGAGAAAATGGTCTAGATGGAATGTTCTACAACGTACATCGCGACGGATCCATTAATTACGTTTGTCTCTGGGAAATTGGGAACTGTACAAAATTAGGCGAATATTTTAGGGATATAAGCGTAATTTGGTATCTCACAGGCATGCGTCTAAGGTTTATTATACGGTGGGACAATAATCTAATCCAATAGGGGGGGGGGGCTAATGCCGGTACCGTTCTCGTCAAGGCTCAAGGTGCGGAGTGGGTGTTAATGATTGTCCGAGCGTTAAAACTTGGGACTAGCGCGAAGCCAGCCGGGGTCTCAATTTCATTAAATCTCCTACACGTTGGAAAGGAACGGTGGGAATTCGCTATTTACCAGATGCTAAGAGACTTAATTATTACGACAATTTCCTCGATGCACTTCGCTGAAGTGACATTTGGTCCAATACAAATATATTCAAATATTTTAAATAGAAATTATACCTATTTATAAAATTTCTCGATGCCTTCATTTGATACATTCTCCCAATTACCATTCATCCCAAAACTACACCATTTTTTCTCAGATATAATTATATCTCCGAATGGACAAATCAAATTACAACTCAGAATGGACAGATACGATCTCTCAATGGGCAGATATAATTTTATCTCTGAATGTGCACATTTTATCTCTGAATGTGCACATTTTATCTCTGAATGTGCACATTTTATCTCTGAATGTGCACATTTTATCTCTGAATGGACAGATATTATTAAAACTACGAATGGACAGATATTATTAAAACTACGAATGGACAGATATTATTAAAACTACGAATGGACAGATAGTTGAAACTTTGAAAGGACAGATATAATTTTATCTCTGATTGGCCAGATATTTTATGTTATGTCTGAATGGACAGATAAACTTTTATCTCCGAAAAAGACTGATTTTATTTTATCTCCGAAAAAGACTGATTTTATTTTATCTCCGAAAAAGACTGATTTTATTTTATCTCCGAAAAAGACATAATTTTATCTCCGAAAAAGACATAATTTTATCTCCGAAAAAGACATAATTTTATCTCCGAAAAAGACATAATTTTATCTCCGAAAAAGACATAATTTTATCTCGGAAAAAGACATAATTTTATCTCCGAAAAAGACAAAATTTTATCTCCGAAAAAGACATAATTTTATCTCCGAAAAAGACATAATTTTATCTCCGAAAAAGACATAATTTTATCTCCGAAAAAGACATAATTTTATCTCCGAAAAAGACATAATTTTATCTCCGAAAAAGACATAATTTTATCTCCGAAAAAGACTGATTTTATTTTATCTCCGAAAAAGACTGATTTTATTTTATCTCCGAAAAAGACTGATTTTATTTTATCTCCGAAAAAGACATAATTTTATCTCCGAAAAAGACATAAAATTATGTCTTTTTCGGAGATAAAATTATCTCCGAAAAAGACATAATTTTATCTTTGAAAAAGACATAATTTTATCTCCGAAAAAGACATAATTTTATCTCCGAAAAAGACATAATTTTATCTCCGAAAAAGACATAAAATTATGTCTTTTTCGGAGATAAAATTATCTCCGAAAAAGACATAATTTTATCTCTGAAAAAGACATAATTTTATCTCTGAAAAAGACAGATATAATATTATCTCTGAAAAAGACAGATATAATTTTATCTCTGAAAAAGACAGATATAATTTTATCTCTGAAAAAGACAGACACAATTTTATCTCAGAAAAAGACAGACACAATTTTATCTCTGAAAAAGACAGATATAATTTTATCTCTGAAAAAGACAGATATAATTTTATCTCTGAATGGACAGATATAATTTTATCTCTGAATGGACAGATATAATTTTATCTCTGAATGGACAGATATAATTTTATCTCTGAATGGACAGATATAATTTTATCTCTGAATGGACAGATATAATTTTATCTCTGAATGGACAGATATAATTTTATCTCTGAATGGACAGATATAATTTTATCTCTGAATGGACAGATATAATTTTATCTCTGAATGGACAGATATAATTTTATCTCTGAATGGACAGATAATTTTATCTCTGAATGGACAGATATAATTTTATCTCTGAATGGACAGATATAATTTTATCTCTGAATGGACAGATATAATTTTATCTCTGAATGAACAGATATAATTTTATCTCTGAATGGACAGATATAATTTTATCTCTGAATGGACAGATATAATTTTATCTCTGAATGGACAAATATAATTTTATCTCTGAATGGACAAATATAATTTTATCTCTGAATGGACAAATATAATTTTATCTCTGAATGGACAGATATAATTTTATCTCTGAATGGACAGATATAATTTTATCTCTGAATGGACAGATATAATTTTATCTCTGAATGGACAGATATAATTTTATCTCTGAATGGACAGATATAATTTTATCTCTGAATGGACAGATATAATTTTATCTCTGAATGGACAGATATAATTTTATCTCTGAATGGACAGATATAATTTTATCTCTGAATGGACAGATATAATTTTATCTCTGAATGGACAGATATAATTTTATCTCTGAATGGACAGATATAATTTTATCTCTGAATGGACAGATATAATTTTATCACTGAATGGACAGATATAATTTTATCACTGAATGGACAGATATAATTTTATCTCTGAATGGACAGATATAATTTTATCTCTGAATGGACAGATATAATTTTATCTCTGAATGGACAGATATAATTTTATCTCTGAATGGACAGATATAATTTTATCTCTGAATGGACAGATATAATTTTATCTCTGAATGGACAGATATAATTTTATCTCTGAATGGACAGATATAATTTTATCTCTGAATGGACAGATATAATTTTATCTCTGAATGGACAGATATAATTTTATCTCTGAATGGACAGATATAATTTTATCTCTGAATGGACAGATATAATTTTATCTCTGAATGGACAGATATAATTTTATCTCTGAATGGACAGATATAATTTTATCTCTGAATGGACAGATATAATTTTATCTCTGAATGGACAGATATAATTTTATCTCTGAATGGACAGATATAATTTTATCTCTGAATGGACAGATATAATTTTATCTCTGAATGGACAGATATAATTTTATCTCTGAATGGACAGATATAATTTTATCTCTGAATGGACAGATATAATTTTATCTCTGAATGGACAGATATAATTTTATCTCTGAATGGACAGATATAATTTTATCTCTGAATGGACAGATATAATTTTATCTCTGAATGGACAGATATAATTTTATCTCTGAATGGACAGATATAATTTTATCTCTGAATGGACAGATATAATTTTACCTCTGAATGGACAAATATAATTTTATCTCTGAATGGACAGATGATTAGATCTCTGAGTGGACAGATCTAATTGTAACTCGGTATGGTGTTCGACCCTCAATTCATTTGGTTGCATCTCTTTCTCTCCATCTTAGACATGACGTTACGAAGAGCTACTATATACGCGTCTTTTTCTTTAGTTCGTTCCGCGATAGCTTTCAAAGCGAGAGAGCGAAAAAGCATTTGCGTCAATTGAAGGTGAATAAGAAGCCTTAGATTTGTCTTTCCCGCATCTCAATATACAAGACGTAGAATTAATGTTTAATCCGATGTCTGCTTATATTGGTTTCCGGTTGGATAGCGAGTGTTAAGAGCGCTATAGGAACCGGTGAAAGCTAGCTCACTGCAATGTCTACGCTCGAATATACGGAGAGAGTTTTCCCGCGCTTCGATAGCGACGAAAGGGAAGGTTTAATCCCCCGACTAAACACTTTTCATTATACGACCTTCAAAACCCCCCAATATCGCGCGCTTTATATAATGGAAAAGCCATAGATGAATCAAACAACCCTCCTATGTTGCCCAAAATGCTTCTAATTTCAATTAAAGGACCACCGCGTCTCGACAAATTTACAAAATCTTCAGGTTGAGGTTAAAGGGATACTAAAATAGTCGTCATTACGAAATCGATTGAAAATATTCCAAATCTTTAAAATATTCCAAATCTTTAAAATATTCCAAATCTTTAAAATATTCCAAATCTTTAAAATATTCCAAATCTTTAAAATATTCCAAATCTTTAAAATATTCCAAATCTTTAAAATATTCCAAATCTTTAAAATATTCCAAATCTTTAAAATATTCCAAATCTTTAAAATATTCCAAATCTTTAAAATATTCCAAATCTTTAAAATATTCCAAATCTTTAAAATATTCCAAATCTTTAAAATATTTTCTTAATAACGTAAATAAAAAATGACAAGTTTGTCAATGCTTCGAAATTTGAGACCACTTTCAAAAAATTGTATTAAAGCGAAGGAAGTCGTAATTTGGTTAAAAAAGAAACTGGGTTTCTAAGAATCAACGCCTGTAAAAGTGTTCCACTTACAGAAGAGCCTTGCCAGGGGTGAAGACATCACAAAGGCGAAAAACGAAAATATTTATTCCAAAAATAAAATATTTGGGAATTACTAAGAGCAATAGAGCCTCGTTCGTACTAGGCCAATAGTTCGATATACAAATAATTTAAAAACATTTCGGCGCAGTCATTATACGGGAAACCGTTTTTCACGAATCGATCAGAAACGATAATTACCGATTCGCGGCTTGAACAACATTTAAATATTCATTTAATATTACCGTTTCAAATCGATATGGATATTGTAATGCGAACGTAAATATTAAAAACAACATTTCTAATATTTAACGTCAAACGCGACATTAATTTACGTTATTACACTTTATCTATTAGTCGAAGTTCTAAGAACAAAATGATAGTTAAATATGAAATTAAGCTGGAAGAAATTTAAGATCTAAAAAGTCTAGTTAAGGTAACTGAGTTCCGATAGCTTCTGAAACTGATGGGCCATTTCAAATGTAACGCAATGTAATCTTAGTGGTTCTAAATATACTTCTCTTACCCTTTGTTAAGGCTCTAGGGTTTAACGTTCGTCGATGTGATGTAAATCTTTATAACAATCTTAAAAATAATAAATCGTAATTACGTAAAAAGTTTATTAATGTCTCCTTTTCTTGTAATAAAAATTAAACTAACAAATGTCACGCCCAGGGTAAGTAAATATTGTTTAAATTTTCAAATCAAAAATACAAGAAGACGCAGTTTCTCTAGCCTTAGCTAAAATTTCATTGCTTGGAACCAAGTAAAAGCAAGAGGCTTGGAATTAATTTAGTTAACGCGATCATTTTTACAGTTTGAAATTTCTTCGAGACGGATTTAGGCTTAGCAACTTTACTAATTAGCTACGAATTACGTTAAAAACCTCAATTGGTGAATTTCGATAATGCGTTACAGTTAGTATTTAACAATCCAAACCTAGTTGAAGTCTGAATTATCGTAAAAAAAGCTGTATCAAAGTTTGATCGAAAAAAATGGTATAACCTATAATAAACATTTGTCAAACTTCTGGAGATTTTTTACGCGTCCGCGACTGCTTTCTCCGTAACGGTTAGAACATCTTGCGTACATAAAACACCTTAGCCCCATCCCCATCCCTATTTGGAAATAAAAAAAAATATTCAAAATATAAAAATACACAATAGAATTTGAACAGGCGCGTGCCATCAAGGGGGAGATACAACAGGCGAAATATTGGGAAGGAGAGCAACATCTAAAAACTTCTCATCGGCAAAGAACGAGCTTATTCATCACAAAGTACTACCCGATTTGCCCCCCCCCCTCCTCCTTCCCCACCCACTCCCTCGAATGGCTCATTTCTAATAAAAGATGATAAGGGGGCGAAAATGACGTCATGTTCCTTGCAGCCGAGCCGACTGCAAGGAGTGAGCGAGAAACGGCAGAGCTCTCCCACGACAAAAAAAGGGGGAACAATATTCTACTTCTCCCGTTTTGGCAAAGTGCCCCCCCCCCCCCCCCTTCAATAAGGAGAGACCTTACAAAAGGTTCCGTTCGCATATCAGCATCTAATCTGATATTTTATTAAGATTATATTGTTTATTGGACAGTTAAAGGTTTAATAAATTCTACATTAAATCCTGGATTTTAGATTTCACTATAAATGTAAACTTTTGTCCTACAATACCTACACCCATATACGGAGAAAAATCTCATCTTGTATGTTTTATCTTAAAGGCATTCATTACAAAATATATATCTACATCGAACTTAACTACCAAGCAAGTTATTTTAGACTCTAATCTCGAAGCCTTAAAAGAATTCTTGTAAGCTAGAAAGATAATTCGGATTTAAACTATATTTGTTTATTAGAGAAAGAAATTTTAAGATTTTAATCTTAACCTTAAATTGAGAAGGTTTAGATATTTTGGTGAATTTTGCCTTGAAGACGAGAGAGATTATTCGCAATTGAGGCTTAGTTACTGTCGCGGTGATTACGGGACATCAGCTCGACTATAGTTAATGCGAATGAAGCTTAGACGACGAAGCGAGCGAGGAGAAAGAGTCCGGAACCAGGAGGGAGTGAAAGACGGAAAAAAGAAGGGGGAGAAAGTGGGGAGGAAAGGTGGAGGGTATTAGAATATAAGGAGAGGTCTTATAACGGTTCTCTGTCTGCCCCGCACGACAGATGGGCCTACGGCTATACCTACAACCACCCTGCACCCCCGTTCGCGTGCCCGCATCTACCCCCCAACTACGAAAAATCCCCTTTGAAAAATCTACAGTTCTTGTTACCCCCCCCCCTATTTTCGTACTCTTAGTTGGCCCCCTCTCTCTTTCTCTCTCTCTATACTTTAAGGGGAACAGAACCGCCAGAAAACGGTGGTTCACTCAGTCGTCCCGGGCGTCTAAGGCACCCGAGTCATTCGCGTCTGGAGGATTTACGCGAAAGTATATTGGAGTGGAATTTTAATACTAGGGCTTGGTACAGACGCTAGGTCGAACTTAGGGCTTCACGTCATACAATACGCGTTTTGTTGGGTTTATAATACGAACAATAAAAGAACTAACTAGCGACTATTCATCAATATTTAGTACTGCGCAATTTATATAAAAATAAATTGTTAATCGAAGAAAACATTATTTCATATCTGATCTGCTAGAAGGTTTCACAAGGAGACACTGCACTTTGTTTATAACTATTTTTTTAATAATTATTAGACAACTTTTCAAAGAATGGCCCTATGATGAAGAAATAGAACGTTGTCAATGGTATTTAAATAATTAATTTAGTTATAAACAGAGTCTCTTTGTGAAATATTAAAATATTCTTTGCAAAATACCTGAAATATTCTGACCAGAATATTCTAAGAAGCAGAATAGCCTCGTTAGAGAAATTTAAACCTATATACATTAGAATTTGTAGTATTGATATTGTAACGTCAAAGAAAAAAATAAATAAAACGAATTAATTCATTTCGATTATTTTCTACATATTTAGCCTCCCAAAAACGTCTCCAGTATTCTAGTATTTATCCTCCTTATTCCTTGTCTTGCCCCCATCTGCCCCCTCTTTCGCCATGGGGTTCCGGGCGTCTATCCTATTGAGAATGGGGGGGGGGGGGGGTATTAGTGCCGTCTTGCCGACGCTGGTGAGTTTCATCCATCCAGGGAGGGATAAAGTTGAACCTTTTTTGTCTGGTCGAGCTTGGACGCGTTCGGTAATCACTCGAGATCGAGGTGGCACGTGCCATAGCCGGGTGGGAGAACCGTTAGTCCCTTACCCCCACCCTCCCCTCCCTTCCTATGCCTAGTCTTTATTTTTCGCCCCCCCCCCCCTCTTTTGTACCTTGGCCTCGCGCCAACGAGGTCTCACTTCTTTTAATATTATGTACGGGGAAACCTGATAATATAGTTTTTTATACATTTTTAAGGGGTATAAATGGGGCCCACCCGGGGTGAGAGGGGGGACGCCCCTGAGACCCCATCGTGCCCCCGCAAAAAACTTCTCTAGACGCGCGTCATCTTTACAGGACCCCTAGACATTTTTTTCTTCGCGGGATATCCCCCTAAAGTTTTGGGCTTGTTTAAACTACAGCTTTAACTAAACTTTGACTGAATATTTTTAGAATATAATTTATTTCCCTGAAATTTCCAGGTTTTCCAGGTTTGTATTAACCCTGTAATATATCCCTGAAATTCGCCCATTTTCTCATTCTTTCCCTGACACTTGGCCTATTTCTCATTTTGTAGACTTCTTTGTGTAGGTTGTTCTCGTCTTAGTGCGAACGCGAGCGATGGAGAGACCTCCTGTTCTCTTCGTAGAGCGTTATTCAATACAAACCCTTTCTTTATTAACCTTCGTCTACCTATCTAAGCGTAAAGCGTGAGATTGACTATTGCTTTTTTTCCAGCCCCTTTACGATATATCCAAGGGTGGACAGATACCAGGAAATGCGGGAGATTATTCGTAAAAAAACGTAACGTTCAAAGACTAATTCTACCAAGGACATCGCTAAACAAAATACATTGGCGAAATTAGGACGAAATTGTTACGGGAAAAACTCAGGCTGGGAAAGAAGGATTATTTTTAAACTAAATTTGTGGCCAGTAGAGCCCAAGCAGTTTTATTAAAAAACTGGACATTGGCCAGTTGCAATTTCCATGAGCTTTAAAATCTGTCACTATGACGTATGACTATGACGTCACTATAACGTAGGCTAAGAAACGAAACAAAATTTTGGAATTAACTGGTCACAAGGACAGTAGACCCTCAAGCATTTAATTTTTAAACTGGTCCAGCTAAATTTTTAAACTGGACTTTTCTCCAGTAAAACCACCTTATTTCCCAGCCTGATTACTGGAGTAAAAACCAAACACCAGATAAATTAAAATGCTGATTAAGGCTGCCGTAAAATTATTTTATATTAATATCCAGTTGGCCTATATGTTAAAAACTCGTCGTTACTTGGCTTCCGAATAAATCGTAGGTATTTGTCGTTACGATAGGCGAGAGACTTAAAAATTAAGGAATGTTATCTGTTTTTACAATTTGAAAGGTTTCAAAACTAACATTTTTATCCGAAGATTGGGTCGAGCTTCCGTTTAACGATATGAAAGTGTTAGCGGTACGAGCTTAGGGAAACGTACACTTTGAAACAATAATCCGCGCGTTAAGACGAGTGAGGGTCCGAAGAGAGGGAAATTACAATATAGAACTTGTTTGGCTTCCAATTTCTCTCGATATCAAGTTCGTTAATTGGATCATCGCGATGACCGCTCAACACCTATATACATTTAATATTACGAGGTAAATACAACTTTAATAATCTCTGTTCGCTATTCCAGGAAAGAACAATAGAATTCCTAACGTACGAATAGAGGATTTTAAAGATATTTTGGCGGAGAATGTTTTGTGATTTCAAAGAATCTTTTGGGATTTTAAAGCTATACTTGTAAGAGAGATTTTCAGAATGTTCCAGAATATTCTAGCAGGTTCCAGAAAATTATGTACAGGTCTAAAAAATTATGGGAAGTGCTTGAGAGTTCACAGAAAAATCTAGAAAATTGTGTAAAGTACTGGAAAATTCCAGAAAAGTGTAGAAAACTCTACAAAATTCTAAAGTCTAGAAAATTCTAGAAAATTCTACAAAATTCCAGAAAATTGTATAAAAATCTACAAAATTCCAGAAAATTGTATAAAAATCTACAAAATTCCAGAAAATTCTAGAAAAATCTGCAAAATTCCGAAAAAATTCTAGAAAAATCTGCAAAATTCCGAAAAAATTCTAGAAAAATCTGCAAAATTCCAGAAAATTCTAGAAAAATCTTGAATAATCTATAAAATTGTGGAAAATTCCAGAAAATTCCAGAAAAGTCTAGAAAATATACAAAATTCCAGAAAAGTCTAGAAAATATACAAAATTCCAGAAAAGTCTAAAAAAAATTATGGAAAATTTCTATTCATAAATTTTCAGCTTCAAAATTTTTAATTTTATAAATCTCGTGATTTTTCAAGAGTTTTTGCTATAATGATAAAAATTCTCAGCACACACAAATATCTCTAATAAGCGAACAAATCATACGAGATAAGTTATATATCGCCTATCGCGCTGACAATTTAATTGGCTAGACGTTAAGGATCGTTTCGTCAGCTAATATTAAAGCTATAAAGAACACTCCTAAAAGGTTCGAACAGAGCCTCCTTATATTCTCTCGACTGAACCAAGAGAGAATTTACCGTTATTCGATATTAACAGTCGTTTTAATTAAAGACACTCAAACCAACTGTTGTTAAAAAAAATGTCCAGGTGTATATTATGGGACACGGCGAGATCTTAGCATCTCGGAGTTTCACGGATTCACTCGGTCGACTCGGAAGAAATCCAAGAGCGCGATAAAAAAAAAAATTATTAAAACGGAACTAGGAAATTATCTTTCAACGTTTTCGAAAGTAAAAGGAAAGGATATCCGTTGTTCATATCCACCCATCCACCCGCCAGACACTAAATACCACGACGCAGTCACCGACAGCGACCAAGGAAGGAAGGAATGGACACCTTAGAGACAGTACCACTCTAACAATAAAGGGAGTAACTGTCAAAGGGAGAATCAATCGAAAAATTATGAAAAATATTATAATCTGGTCAAAAATGATACAAAATTGAAAATTACAAATTTCGCGAGGCTCACAGCGCATAGCCCAGAAAATATTTTAGGTATTATAGGTTTTAAAAGCCAAAAATATGGGTAATTTATAGGTTCAAAAATATCAATTTATAGGACTTTTTATAGGTTTTTAGTTTCGAAAAATAGGCGTTTTATAGGTAGGTTTCGCTGACACGTAATGCAATATAGGTTCTATAGCCCCTAGACCCGTCCCTCTGTCTTTCTTTGGCGCTACTAGCTACTCTCGCCCCTCTCGACAGTCTAGCTAACCTCTAAAAAAATAGAGTAATAATTACTAGTGACCTAGGAGAGGAAACCTTGCACTTTTCCAAGCAAAAGTATAATTTTTATAGTTATATAGTTCATTCCTTTCTAATTTTATCACCGAAATTGAACAAATTTCCCAAAAAATAGGTATTATAAGTTAAAAAGTGAAATTATTGGTTTTTATAGGATCACTTCAGAATTATAGGTAATTATAGGTATTATAGGTGGACTGGGAGCCCTGCATTTCGTTGTTTATCCTTTAATTTATACCTAATTGGTCTATTTTATTTTTAGGAACATTTTTCAGCAAATGTTTTTCTCATTTGAAAAGCCGTTTTTATTCGTCGGTCATTAAGGGGAATATTGAAATGCAAAGTAAAACCAAAGTCACGCGTGAATCTAAAATTTCTCAAGATTAAATTTACAAATTTGACGCGAGATCAATCTGACAAGACCCGAAATGAGTCTATTATTTATTATTTTAAAAATAATTTAAAACTTTTTCGTTATGATCGTATTTCTCGCTTGATTTAAGTTTTTTTTACTATTTTTTAATAACCGTGAAACTAAGACTAAAATTTCCTTCGAAAGTCATAATTTTTGTTTAAAAAGAAGCCGAATCAAAAGTATTATTTCGTGGAATAGAAATTCCTATATACTTTGTTGAGTCTCAGGATGTCGGTTAAGTTATTTGTTGCCAAGGATAAACACCGCGCCGAAATCTCAAGAAATGAAAACATCAACAATCCAACTATTTATACGAAAAATTCTTAAAGATAGGGCGCGGACGAGACCACTCCTTAAAAGTCCAACTAAATTTGGTTTTTGATAAGAGCCGAGGCATTTTCACTTCCTTCGCCTTCAGAGAGAGAAAATCTCGGAAAGCGGTCTTACCCCTGATCCTCAACTGAAACGGCGTCTTATAGAAAACAACTCTCTTCCGGTAAAATCGCGAGCCTCAAGAGGAAGTTCATAGTCTACTGGTCAGAAACCTCTAGTTCCTTTCTACTTCTAGACGGGGGTTAGGGGTTGAAAAGATCAGCCGCTCTCTTTTAGCTAGGGTTAAACCAGTCGCGAGTGTATCTAGCTATCACCTGTTTCCTCTAGACAGCCCGTATGCCCGGTTGCCACCGCCGCGAGGAAGTCCCTCATAGCGATCACGAGCTACCAGATATACTTTCTGTACTTTGGTTGGTGTCTTGTTTTTAACCTAGCACCGGGAGAAGGTAGAAGGGAAAGGGGGTGGGGGGGTTGAAATCTGAAAGACGTATCATATGGGTTCTTGGCAGCGCGGGAAAGGTAGTAGTGGCAGCTGCCGATTGGGAGTAGAAATCCCCCGCCATGCAGAAATCCCTTCTGCAACGGTTCATTTTTTTACATCCTATTCTATATTCCATATCCTAACATCCCCCGCAAAATATTAAAGGTACATTGACACGAATATAAAGGGAATTGAAGAAACACCAAAAGGAGTTGCTGAAATTTACAAATCGGGCTTATTAGAATAGCTATCCTATATTGTTCGAGTTATTATAAAAGGTCCCCTCATTTCCACTTCATTCCTAAGCTGTTGTTTCGCCGTAAATAAAATTTAGTTATTTGCTCGTATTCTGGGTCAATTTTTGTTTAGGTACCAGCTTTTCCCGGGCCATGAAAGGTAACTTTACCTAAAATTTGGAGGTGGGTTGATTAGCGCCGTATCTTCTCCGGATATTTTCCTAGAGTGTCAAAGTTACGTTTTCCGAATAGCCCGATATTCATTCTACAAAACGTGCCCTGGAAGTCTTAATTCGAGCTAATAGGACTTTTTAAAGAAAGGTTTACCAAGTTAGGGGCACCCTATTCCGAGTGAAGTACAGTGGAAGGCTACCGAAGCGTTCCATCGTACTAAATTCCTCGAAGCACGCGCATCAATGCCCCTATTATAATGTATTTTCACATAAGTCAAATTGAAATTGGAACGTTGTCTAAACAAATTTTGCGTGGCAAAGTCTAAACAATATAGTTTATTTCTTTGGAAGGCCATTTTTATTAATCGACTCTTCTTCTCGTTCGAAGTTAATTGTTTCAAGGAGAGGACGGAGAAAAAAATAACGCATCTTCTCGTATTACCGCGGGATAATCGAGATTGAATTGACGTCTCAACGAAAGTAATTCAATACGCTATTATGACTGGGATACGGAGCCAAGAACAAAGTCTCGTTCGAATTTCTTTTTTCCCTCTCTCTGACGCATGCGTGGGAAAGTGTTACTAATAGTTCTGCCTTTCTTACACGGTGTTATTGTTTCAGAAATGACTCACAATCGCGGCTAACAAATATATTATAGGAAACTTTGATTTCTTGACGAGAGAGATGTTGTTACGAAAAGAGACTTTGAACCTCCGATTGTTTTTAGGAGCTGACGGATTTCGAGGAAATGAAGGGGGGAGGAAAAATTAAGTCTCAATTTACATATCTTTAAAAACAATATATTAATTGGATTTTTTTTGCGTCTTAGAACGAGATTTTATTTAAAGCGAGATAATAACGAGATGGCGCTACAATTAACCCAAGGTTTGTCGATGACATTGAAGGTATGAAAAAAGGCATTTTTCAGGGTTCGTACAAAATTTTGGAAGTTAATTGCCCCGACTTTTCCAACTTTTCCCTGACCAATTTAAATATTTTTTCACGAATTTATTCCAAATTCGCTGACTTTTCCCTAACCTTTTGGGACAATTTCCAAATTCGCGGACTTTTCAATAACCTTTAGGACCAATTTCCAAATTCCCTGAGTTTTCCCTGACCTTTTGGGCCAATTTTCAAATTCTGAGTTTTCCCTGACCTTTTGGGCCAATTTCCAAATTCCGTGACTTTTCCCTGACCTGATGGGCCAATTTCCAAATTCCGTGACTTTTCCCTGACCTTATGGGCCAATTTCCAAATTAGCAGACTTTTCCCTGACGTTTTTGAGCCAATTTCCAAATTAGCAGACTTTTCAATGACCTTTTGGGCCAATTTCCAAATTAGCAGACTTTTCAATGACCTTTTGGGCCAATTTCCAAATTAGCAGACTTTTCAATGACCTTTTGGGCCAATTTCCAAATTAGCAGACTTTTCAATGACCTTTTGGGCCAATTTCCAAATTAGCAGACTTTTCAATGACCTTTTGGGTCTATTTCCAAATTAGCTGACTTTTCAATAACCTTTTGGGCCAATTTTCAAACCCGGTGTAAGATCTCAGCTTCTGGTCCATATTCGACCAAATTTAATCCAAACACGCTTTTTAAAATATTTTTTTCGAATGAGAGCCATAAAATTTTTAATCGTGCTTCTGTTAACGCGAATAAAGATTAAATAAGAACGTGCTTTTTTATTTTCAGTATATTTTTCCGTTATTTCTCGCCATTTTCGTCGAACAGCGAATTTCCTTCGAATATTCTCTACGTTTTCTTCTCCGTATTTAAATCCTTTGTTCCGTAATGTTTTATTTGTGACTTTCCCTTCGCCTTTCTTAATTTTAATTTCCGTTTGAACAACTGTCGTCCTTAAAGCTTATCCGCTTTCGGCTCGAGCTTGGCAAACAATATATTCAAAATAATGGTTACTATTTCGCGGCGCGAACGAAACTACCGCGGAGGGATACCTATATATTAGATCACGTAGAGAAAAAGTAACGATTATAAACCCGAAGGTAAATTTGATTAAACAACGAGAAAGCTCAGATAAGAAAACTACGGAGTTTTATTTTATCTTAAACAAAGAAGCAATTTTGCCAAGAATTCAAGCCTTACAAATTATATTGATACGTAAGGAATTGTTCGAGAAAGTTTCGTCGAAAAATGGGAAAATAGAAGATAAAAATTAAACGTCTTCAGAATCTGCTAATTACGTTATTAATTAAGTTTTTCATTATTATTGTAATCTTTAATTAAAATTTTTAATTTTGATTGTTTCCAATTAAGCTTAATTTTGTAAATTTAACAATAAAGAAAAAAAATCTTTAGAAAATATAATTCTTTGTCAAATTAAATATTATTAAATATTTAAGTTCCAAATATAATTATCCGGCTGCATTCTCCCTTAAGCGTATCAGCGAATATATATAGATATATTTTTTACTATTGACGTAATAGATGAATTTTATCATAAGTTAATTAAAACCACTATAAGTAAACACCGTATTTTTGTGGAAAACGGAGGGGAAATGAACAGATAGAACCCCCACACACTGACGCCACCCCTTTAAGGAGAGAAATTTCCGAAATTCAGGTTCATTTGGAAAGGGGTTATATAGTTTTATAATACAATGGTATAGGCTGCGTTTGTACATTGACGGCCCCTATTCGAATTTGGCACCTTTTAACGATAATAGAACCATTAGAAAATATCAATCCTTGACAGGCTTCATTCTCCCTTTAGTTAATTTTAAATCTTTACTAAACTTGCGAAAGAATATCCCCCTTTAAATGGATTTCATACTTTAAAACGAGACTACGAATTTATTGATTTATTTATGGCAAAAAATTCATTCGAAAATTTTCAAAACAATCATTAATTTAAATTAATTTCTAAAGTTTCGTTTAGTTTAGTGAAGTATAAATTCGGGTCAATGATATTATTTCCGCCTTCAACGATAAAGTTAATTAAAACGAAGATAAATGACGAAAGCGACGTCTTCCGAATAAATTGAAGGCTTCACTTACATTCAAATTTAACCAAACTTAAGAAATTAATTTAAATAACTAAAACCTGTCCAATAATTGCGACACCATTTAGCAGAAGCCGATGAAACCCTCCTTTGAAGTCTACTACTCTAATGTTCCATATATCGCGCCTCTCTGTATGGGTAAAATTCACGATTTTACGAGATTGGAGGGTTCCTACTCCCCTGTCTACGGAAAATTGGAAATTATCTCTCTCCACAAACGACGACGTTTGGTTGACGAACTCAAAGGCTGCTAGAGATATTCGCTGGACAAACTCCCGCTCCGAAAATATCTACCGTTAGGAGGCGTACGAATCGCGATTTTTGAAACTAACCCATACAGAGAGGGGTAGACCCGGGAGTAATAGACTTCAAAGGAGGGTTTCATCGGCTTCCGCATTTAGCCATTGCTTGGGGCGCTATAGCGGCATAGGGCGATCTTTCGCTTGGTGAAAAGGGGTAATGCGCGCCTCACCGAGCGAACGTTTTATTTTTCGCCACTAGTAGGCGCACGCGTACAGTGGTGTATTGCTTCGATTTCAAAAATAATCTTTACCCCTTGGAGGGGATTATATTTCATTATGCTAAGTAAAACAGGGTGAGCCCGAAATGGACTCGAACATTAGGACCTAAGATTGTAGCGCCATCTACCTCGCGCTTGGAAACAACTTATATCTTAATTTGAGTGATAATTAATCAAAAGAAAATATCATTCATTCTCCCTTTAAATTACGGTAATTACAATCTAACAATGAACTTTCTTGGGTTTTCGTGAGAAGTCAGCGATATAATCTCTTTAAAATTTGAGTTTTACGAAAGTCTTTATCCAAATATTATTTCTCAATCTACTTTTACTTCGAAGTTTCATTGTGTTAATCGAAATCGATGTTAAAACTGATATTCCTTCATTTTCGTGGAAACGAGTTAAATTCCGGGTATTTTAATTCAAAATTTCATTGACGAATGTTATAGTTTTATCGCGCTCATTGACTGACGTTTCTCGTAATTGTCTGATCATCACGCGTACAACAACTAAAAGCACGCCCCCTTTTCCATTTTTAATTGTTTCAGCAGCAGCAGCGCGTCTACGCCAAAGTATTGTCTTGAAATTGACAGATATAAATCCGTACAAAGAAATCATTGTAAGATTTCGAGAGATACAAAAATACAATGCCAAATTTTATTCTATCAACGCGATAGCATCGCGTAGTTATGGTCCAATCATCGAGTGTAACGCGTAAAAGCTTCGGATTAAATTAAATCGAAATAAAAACTGTTTGAAAAAGGAACTATCGTCTCTAAGTCAACTTCAAAATTAGTTTTATAATCAAACTTGGAAAACGCGCAAATTCAAACTTTCATTTAAAATTAGTTTA
Source organism: Odiellus spinosus (assembly GCA_963920705.1). Lineage (NCBI taxonomy): Eukaryota > Metazoa > Arthropoda > Arachnida > Opiliones > Phalangiidae > Odiellus > Odiellus spinosus. The sequence continues at coordinate 34,256,777 of OY987226.1, forward strand.
TACACTAACAAATAACTAGATGGTTCGTGAGAAAGTAGATTTTAATGTTATTTCAATAGAAAAATGGAGCAATCTCATTAATCACAAGGGAGAATATTTTTAGGGGAATAGGAATTACATTAGGCGTGTCAATCGGCCCATAACATTAGACGCTAACTCGTCTACTGAATAACTCAATAACTCGATACAATTTTAACGTAACGCGACTGTGGCTCCATCTAAATTCAATTCGTGTTGGTGTTTTTGTTCGAATATCTTTAGTATATAGTAACTTCCAAAATCAGTGTCTGATTTTGCAAGTATTTTTCGCGTTATCGTCTTATTACGTAACGGGTTAATAAGAGCGTTGAACTGAGGCGGCTCTTTAAGTTAATTATTTTGAAATTATACTAATTTAAGATACTAATTTTAGCGCTAGATCCTGTTGATGAAACGATCTAATTATGAAACCTCGTTATATAATATAATATTTCATTATGAATATAATATATATTTATTTATATATATTTTTTTTAAAATAAAAATGAATCGTATTTATGTGTGGGTGATAATGGGATCACTATGGGTGTGGTGACCGGTATAGGATATTAGATCTTTGGCGTCACGCGGATGTTTGTGACGTATTTGACGCCTTACTTAAAGCGACAAAAAAAAAAGGAAATTTACTTAAAATGACATTTCCGCTTAAATATCGTTCCGTTTTTGAAGAAAGAGATTTTAAAGATAACATCCGAAATTATTTAATGATAAGTCAAAAATTATCTCCAAGCTTGAATTTCATTAATTTTAAAGTGACACTGCGATTTCTCGTAAGTTAAAACCAAATTATATTTAAAGGGAGGCTGTCACAATTTTTTTTCCAAGGTTTACGCCTTTTGAGTAATTAAATATTTGATCAATTATTTCAATTACATAATAATATTGGAAATATTTTTAGGCTTAGTTACCACTGGGCTTATTTTTTAATGAACTGATTCCTAACCAATCAGAGGGTAGAGTATTTCTATATTTAGAATATAGTATTTGGTATATTAACCGGGCTTTCCCGTTTTTTTGGAAAAAGAAAACTGACGAAAAACTTAAAATATCAAATCGGGAGGCTGCTTTTAATATTGAGGGTGCTTGACGTAACGAGATATTTGTAAAATATTTCAGTTGTACGCGAGATTATAAAAACTTTTGAGATGAGTTCAGTTTTAATCAAATTTCAATTTTTCTTTGGTATTCCTCGTCAGAAATAAGACATTAGTGGAGCATCCTTTTGGGGCCTTTTACAATAACTACCGTATCTAAAGTATAGCTTCAAAAACTGACTCGGCGAACATAGAGAAATAACTGTGGGAAATCTATGTTTCCGTCAAAAATATAAATTCACAATGATATAGACGCAAGAGCAGATTTTTTGGCCAAAAAAATCTTAATTAAAAACGTGGCTTCACATTTGCTCATCAGATCGCCTCGTCCGAAGCAAACTTAACACGCGTTATTGTATGGAAAGTTGAAGAATCTAGGAAAAATATTCTTTACAACACGTTCAACGAAGCAATTATTTCAAAGAAATTGTTAATTAAAGCACTATTGAATAATTAACGAAATATTGACTAAATTTAATTTAATTTAGCCGATTTTTTAATCGCAAATATTCTAGGTATTTTTTCTTTTAATATGGAATTTGTTAACGTACCTGCTTGTCCGCCATAAAGTTTTCAATATTCTTATTGAAGAAGCGGAGTTCGATAAATAAAATATAATTCTTGATAGTTAGGTGGTATAGTTAATCTCGAGCTTGTCGCGAGTTATACGGATAATTAAGACGCGTAGCAGCCTTTCCATTTCCGTTTGAGGTTTGTGAACCGAAGCCTAGAACGGAAATCTAAACCTCGACAGATGTCCCTTATACCGTACGAACGAACCTCAAAACTAGAATATTTTTAATACCAATTTCTACAGACGTATAGATTTAAACGGAGGATGAAAGAGAAATTCATTTCACTTTTATCGACCTTATAGCCAAAAAGTCATCACCCCTTTCTGGCTCGAGTCATTTCGACTCTTCAGCTCGATATTTAAAGTCCCGCGGGAAAGAGGGCCGGAATTTAAGCGGGCCGCGCTTGCTTATATTGTTTTCCCTCCCAACTCGGCGGAACTTCTCCGCAGAGTGGCGCTTCCTCCGTTAGATTTATCCGGACCTTCGCCCTAGATATTAAGCTACGGTGGCGTTGTTTACTTTTGCGCGATAAAGTTACGGACTTTTGACGATACCGTAGCGACGGGCTAACCACTTAAAGTAACAGAGACAAATGGATTTCAGTATTTTTGGAAATCACCAAATCACTTTGCAATATTAAATATCAGAAGAAATATTGGAAATATATTAAAAATTAGGAAAAATACAGGAAATATTAAAAATCATGAAGAAATATTGGAAATATTAAAAATCAGGAAGAAATATTGGAAATATTAAAAATCAGGAAGAAATATTGGAAATATTAAAAATCAGGAAGAAATATTGGAAATATTAAAAATCAGGAAAAAATATTGGAAATCAGAAGAAACAATGTAAATTATTGAAATCAGAAGAAATATTGGAATGTTTTGGAAAATCAAGAAATATTGAGATTCAGAGAAAATATTGGAAATATTTCAGGGAAATCAGAGAAAATATCAATGGAAAATCATAAGAATTCGCAGAAATCAGGAGTATTTTTTACTGTTAAGTGGCTAACTCTTCTCTTTACTCAGATAAATAATAAATAACAACGTGTACAGATTTTCCGTGGTTCAAGGCTGGATTAAAATTATTCATTAAAGTTTTCCCTTCGATGAAATTCAATTATAACCAAGCTTAAGAAATCTAGATTTAACGATGACTTGGAAATATTTCCACGATAACTTAATTGGTTTTTTTTTAAGTTCGAGGGAGAGACGAACTTGAATTTGCCGTTCGGGGTCAGCATTGACGGCGCAAATTATTCTCTTTAATAGGGATATTATAGAATACAATTTTGCGTGTCACCTTCCCTTTAATCCATGTATCAGACGTAATCGCGCCTACCAAAGATTCGAACGTGAGTTCGATAAACACCGAGCAAGTAGTACACGATTTTGTCAGAGGGTTAGACTCGAAAGTGGCGATCATGGCGCTGTATTACACGCTCGTTCGCGTCTTTTAGCTCGGCTTACATCTACGCTCGTAAGGATAGCGCCTAGGTAAACGACCCCTATTGAGCTCTACGTAGAGGAGGCGACAAACCGCGTACCAACCATATATACAGAAAACACGAAACCCGCGACTGTTCTCACCGTAAACATATCCACCCCCTTCGATTATACAAATTGTTATTAATGTTTTACTCCATATCATCAACACACCTACGAAACTATCGCTTCTTGGCCGAAAATCGCCATACTTAATACTTTTGAGAGATCTCAAACTTCTCATAAGCTACGTTCACGCTAGAGACTTTCAAACCGTTTTAAACGGTTTTGGAAAGGTCAAATTATAAAATTTTGGGGTCATCCGTGTAGATCGTTGATCAAGAAACAAAATTCGTATCTTGGAAAGACGATTTGAAAATTCGAAACGGTTTGAAAACGGTTCCAAAGTGTTAAGTGTGAACGTAGCTATATTGTAACGCTTCTAAAGAAAACCAATCGCGTCGAAATAGGCCAATTGCGTAAAACACAATTATTAAATATATGACGCTAATAGCAATTTCTTATTCCCACGTTTTTTATTCTAGTTACGAATCTTGGTTTATCCTTTTCACGGATATTTTTTAACCTATTTACGGATATTTGAATATGATGTCCTTTTCACGGATATTTGTGGATGTTATTCACGGACATTTCTTTATCCAATTCACAATTTTTTGTTTCTTCTATTCACGGATAATTGCTCATTCTATTGACGGATATTTGTTTATCCTATTGACGGATATATGTTTATCCTATTGACGGATATATGTTTATCCTATTGACGGATATATGTTTATCCTATTAACGGATTTTTGTTCATCCTATCCACGGATATTTCTGTTATTCTATGACATTTCTTTATCCTATTCACAATTTTTTTTTCTTCTATTCACGGATAATTGCTCATTCTATTCACGGATATTTATTAACCCTATTCACGGATATTTATTTACCCTATTTACGGATATTTGTTTATCCTATTTAAGCAAAAATGATTTGTGGTACGTTTATGGAAAAGGCGCGTATGTGTTTATGGTAGTAACAGAAGCCGATGAAACCCTCCTTTGAAGTCTATTACTCCCGGGTCTTGTCTACCCCTCTCTGTATGGGTTAGTTTCAAAAAGCGCGATTCGTACGCCTCCTAACGGTAGATATTTTCGGAGCGGGAGTTCGTCGAACGAATATCTCTAGCAGCCTTGGAGTTCGTCAAAAAAACGTCGTCGTTCGTGGAGAGAGAGAATTTCCAATTTTCCGCAGACAGGGGGGATGAAGTAGGACCCCTCCGATCTCGTAAAATCGTGAATTTTAACCATACAGAGAGGAGCGCTATATGGAACATTAGAGTAGTAGACTTCAAAGGAGGGTTTCATACTAATTGTATTGGCGATATATGCTAGGGGCTAACCACTCGCGAAATCTGGTGTGCAAAATTTCTGAAGTCCCAAGTGAAGTCGCCAAATGTCATCCGTAATCGCGCGAAGTATGAAGTCAGGTGTACAAATTTTTACCTAGTGGTTAGCCCCTCGGATTTAAGGCATATTTGGAAATTTCTTTCGACCCTTATTCGTGTCAATTTCTTTACGTTAATTATTGTAGTTAATTTATGGGCTTTAAGATAGAATAATCGTATTAAAGCTATCATTTAAATAAATCATTTTCAAGAATGATTCGCAATATTGTTAAGGTTGTAGCGGAGAGGTACATAATGTTTAACCACAAATAAAAAAAATAGTCCCAATCAACGAGTCTACTCGATAATAATTTGATTAGATAGACGAAATTAATCGAGTGTTAATTGTAAAATAATATTAGAAGCTTAGATATGAGTGATTTTAGCTAATTTAATCAATATCTGATGACGAGAGCGCCAACAATAATTAATGTTCGCGCCGTTTTACTACATTGTTTGTTGTTCACCGAGAGAACACGTGATAAATTAGTCACCGCGAAGGGTTAAGAAACTTAATTACCTCCAAAAGTCATTAACCTCATTTATCAACGAATTTAATTTACTAATAAAGGCGCGTTGAAACGCACCAAGGTAATAATTGTCAAACCAAAAAGAAAAAATTATTAAAAACGAGCTAGAATTATTTTTAAAATAAATTTTAGTCAAGTGTGAACCGAACCCTTTTTTTGTTGGAATAACGGTATACCGCGTAATAGGACAATAAACTACGTCACCGAATAAAAAAAAACATCCCTCCCCAGATGGCCCCCCTCCACAAAATACGGTATAATAACCCGTTACAACATTAACAGGATAATGTATGCGCATATTCCTAGAACACCCCCTTTCTACCACCCCCGAAAAAAACAACCCGTTAAAAAAAACCTAGGGGTTGAAAGGGGCCAAGAAATTATACTTAAAGCCAAAATGTAGTAGCAGTTGTTGGCTTAATATTATACGGAGCCCAGACAGAAATTTGAATTCCTTATAGGAATTATATTATTTTTTTGTTCCAACGTATAAGATTATACCGGACACAAAATTAGGTTTTACAGGATATTATAGGACTAAAATTCTACCAAATAAAGGATTTCAATAAAAATTTAAAATCATTTTATATAAATTGGAAATACAAAAAGGTTTATTACGTCATCGTAATATAAAAATCCAAAAAACATGGAAATGGGAATTTGATTGGTTGTTTAATACGGTTAACTTAATTTATTATAATAATTTTATTTAAATAAGAAATTAAATTGAAATTTAATTTATTTATTAAAATTAGAAATTAAATTATAATAATTTAACTGAAATAATAAATTGAAGTGAAATTTAAGGTTAATGCAGTTACTATATATGAAATGATTTTATAAAAGTACTGCTACTTCATGAAGTAGCAGTGCTTTTATAAAATCATTTTATCTTAATTAAACACCATGGATCAGAATTTTAACGTGTATAATGCAGTTACGTCGTATTTGCAATGAAACAATTACGTTTTTTTTTTTTTTATCAATTCCCTCCTTATATCGCCTTGAGCAGCTGGTTAGGTTTGAGAACGCTGTGGAAGGGGGGGGGAGAGTAAAGAAGGGACGCGCGCGCGCCAAGCAGGTGCTCTCCCATCTCCCTCTTCTCTTAGCTTTGTCTTGACCCCCTCCCTCTCCCTCCCCGCTGCTCTATCCTATCATAGGGAGGTCTCAGCACCTTTACGGGTCGGAACCCTCTATTGTTCACCCTTATTACTGCCACGCGCCAAACTCTTACGTCATTTTTTTCTTACGCGCTATTAAAAAGAAAACATTGCGACGTTTTATAGGGAAATTGTTGTAAGTCCAATTTTAAAAAATTAGCTGCTTTCCTCGAATATCTACATATTGTTCATACGCCGCTTCAATGTAGAACCAGGGCCTCGAGCGGTTCATAGATATTTTTAATAGTAAAAATAGGATTCATATGGCATGATTATTACGAAATTATAAAATTCCTCTGGCATAATTAAAAAAAATTGGACATCCCAAGAAATTATAGGATTATATAGGACATAACCGTTATATTTAACTAATTTTAGACCGTAATAAAAGGAAAAAAATGGTAAAAAACAATAAATTTTAATATAGGATTTCTTAGGATTATTTTTAAAATTATAGGATTATAGAGGACACTTAAAATATAGGATCTCTTGAAAACCTTGTTAATTGTTTTAGTCTATAATCTTTATAAGAAACACCCCAAATAATTTAATAGCTATTCCTCAACAAAAATAGCCAAGTTCGCGACAAATCTTTAAATTATTATTAATCACGTTAAATTTCTCGCGAATTATTGGAGTTACGATATTTTTACAGTTAAAACAATAGGTCGTATCTCACCAGGTATATGAAAACAGTTTTGCCTGTTAAGGACGGTAGTTTTTTTCTCCTATTCTTCCCCCCAAAATCAACCACCCCTGAAGAACTGAAAAAATTAAGACCCCCACCTTTCCTCCGGCTCTCTCCATTTTATTTCTTTGCGGGGGGAGGAGGGTGGCGCGTGCCATCGTCTCCTCCGCACGCGCCAGCTGTCGCGACGCCCCTCCCCCCCCCATCCCCTTCCAACCATCTAATAGAACAACACGAGCGAATAAAGAGGCAATATAAGAATAGAAATAAGAGGGATGGGGGGAATGTTACTGAATATAGGAAGAAGTGAGCCTACCGAAGTTTCGCCTTTGTATTTCTAAAGACCGTTAGTTCTCGTCAACCTTCACTGGGTGAGCAACAGACTACCTAATCATTCTCCTACTTCCTAAGATCAAAGAGGAAACCGTTTGCTTGAAATAAATTTAAATTTAAAGGGTGGATGAAGTACATTCTTACTGGCATCTTGGAGCGAAGAAAAATATAGTTAAAGAAAACAAGGTTAATCGTTTTTCTTCCAATGGCTCGTTACTTAATGGGAACAAAACCTGATATTATTGGTTCTACTTAAGCCGCGTTCACACTAAAGATTTTGAAAGGTCAAATTATAATATTTTGGGGTCACCCGTGTAGATATAAATCCAATTAAGATCTCGAAGAGTCGATTTGAACATTCCGAAACGGTTTGAGAGAGTCAAGTGTGAACGTAGCTATATCCGTTTATTATTCTTCGTTAAAAATATATTATAATTTTATTAGAGCATTTTCAATTTTCAAAGTCAAAAAGCGAAAGCCACGCCCCTTTATCGGCGTAGGTTCAACTGATCGACTAACCTAATGATCGACAATTTTCGTCTCAATTAGACCCTCTTTGTCACGTGATTTTCTTCCCGCGAGTGTTGAGAGCAACTAAACACAAAAGATGCTTTATTTATTGATTCGATTTATATTAATTAACTTCTTTTAATTTAATCATTAACTAATAATCAAAAATTTGGTACGAATAAATTCAGGCCAATTTAAACCTTTAAATATATAATAAAAAATTCCCAGAATAAATCCACAATTTTTAACAAAAATGCAGTTCCATCCTTCCTTTGAGGCGAAAACCGTTCGAAATTGGCTAGTCTGTTTTCATGATTTTCCACGTTTCATTCCTTCCCGGCACGCGAACGCCTTAGATAATGCCAACTATACGAAATATCACGTTTTGATCAAAGATTATATCATGATTATACATGGAATGGAGGTTGGCAGGGGGGGGGGGGGGACTAGAGACTCGTGCGGAAGATGGGGAAGTAACTTCCTCTAGCGGAACTAATCGTTATTTAAAGATTTTTAGATCCAATTTTTATAAATGAGCTTCCCAACTTATCTACAATTTTTTAACTTTTTTTTAAACTAAACTTAAAAGTTTAACAAATTGTTAATTATGTCAATTAGATTAAGATTCTTTATAATTAAACTTTAAATTGCTAGACGCGGTTATATTAATAGAAAAATATTCCTTAATGATACATATAACCGATCAAAGGTGATAATAGATTGCCGACTTTCATTTCAATGTAATTGGGGTACGATTATTATATCTTATTGACGTCATTTTCAATTTTTGCCCCACTTTATCAAAAGAAAATATTTTAACCAATCACCGAGCCCTAAACCAACGGATGTTCTACTTTCACGCAAAGTTCCGAATTAAGAGCGTTAAAATTGATTGGTTCGAGTATAAACACCGTTGTACAATGTTTTGGTCAAACAAGAGAATTATAAGAAGATAATATTGTAAGCTACACGTTTCAAAACATTTTTGAGTTAATGTTCAAAAATATTGGTTTTTACGGAGAAATATTCTTAGTTTTGTTGACTCTAAGACTAATTTCTGAATGTTGCCAGGGTAAACTGGGCTTTTAATAAAAAAGAACGTGATATAATATAAATATGATTATTTGTCAAAATAAACAATTAAAGATAAAAACTAATTAAAACTTTTTATATTAAAAAAAAATGGTTTGGCTCGTTTTCATGGCGAAAAGATTGAAATTGCTAATTTGATTGGAAGTATGTATTTTTTACCAATATTGAAATGTTTTTTAAATATTAACGTAAAATATTTTTTAAATATTAACGTAAAATATTTTTTAAATATTAACGTAAAATATTTTTTTAAATATTAACGTAAAATATTTTTTTTAAAAATATTAACGTAAAATATTTTTTAAAAATATTAACGTAAAATATTTTTTAAAAATATTAACGTAAAATATTTTTTAAAAATATTAACGTAAAATATTTTTTAAAAATATTAACGTAAAATATTTTTTAAAAATATTAACGTAAAATATTTTTTAAAAATATTAACCTAAAATATTTTTTAAAAATATTAACCTAAAATATTTTTTAAAAATATTAAACTAAAATATTTTTTAAAAATATTAACCTAAAATATTTTTTAAAAATATTAACCTAAAATATTTTTTTAAAAATATTAACGTAAAATATTTTTTAAAAATATTAACGTAAAATATTTTTTAAAAATATTAACGTAAAATATTTTTTAAAAATATTAACGTAAAATATTTTTTAAAAATATTAACCTAAAATATTTTTTAAAAATATTAACCTAAAATATTTTTTAAAAATATTAAACTAAAATATTTTTTAAAAATATTAACCTAAAATATTTTTTAAAAATATTAACCTAAAATATTTTTTTAAAAATATTAACCTAAAATATTTTTTAAAAATATTAACCTAAAATATTTTTTAAAAATATTAACGTAAAATATTTTTTAAAAATATTAACGTAAAATATTTTTTAAAAATATTAACGTAAAATATTTTTTAAAAATATTAACCTAAAATATTTTTTAAAAATATTAACCTAAAATATTTTTTAAAAATATTAACCTAAAATATTTTTTAAAAATATTAACCTAAAATATTTTTTAAAAATATTAACCTAAAATATTTTTTAAAAATATTAACCTAAAATATTTTTTAAAAATATTAACCTAAAATATTTTTTAAAAATATTAACGCAAAATATTTTTTAAAAATATTAACGCAAAATATTTTTTTACAAATACTGAAATGTTTTTAAATATTAATGTAAAATGTTTTTTAAAAATATTATCGTAAAATATTTTTTTAAAAATATTAACGTAAATTGTTTTTTTAAAAAAACATGAAATTTTTTAAAAATATTAAAATGTATAACTTAAATTTAAAATATCTTTTCGATATTTTTAAACTTAATTCTCCCTTTAAATACGCAAACTAATTTATTTTTCTGAGTTATTCGTTAAGAAAACGGCCGTTGAAATATTTTGTAATAGAAAGTTGAATAAACTTGGGTTAAAAATCGTTGGTTTTAATAATAATATAAATGTCTTTGTAGATCGAGTTTATTGAAAAGCAGCTGCTTAAACGGTCTCGGCTCGCTGTACTACGCCAAGGAGAAAAAGGCAATTTATAATTGGGCTTCGTCGCTCGGGCCGAGATGCCGCGCGGGAGAATCCAGCCAGCGAAGAAACCCGGGACCGAACTAAGAAGAAAGAGACAGATGGTCTTCGAACCGCCCTTCAAAACTACATTTTACAATCTTAAAGTATAAACCCCCGGATGTCTTCAAAATTTCAAGAAACTGGAACAGCTTTCCAATTTATTATCAGAATCCAGTGCCGCAAATACAAATAGGGCTCGGAATCGGATAATGAAGAACTTGGCTTATCCATTGATAACTAAGCCTTTGTTCGGATATTTTAATATATAATAACGGATAAAAATACCACGTTTCTCGATATCCGTCTAGAATTAAATATAATGAGATTTTAATCTAAATTGAAATGTTAATTCGCGAAGACACTCGAGTATGAAATTGTCCTTATCGGCGAATGAGTAACTCGTATAAGGTATCAATTTCCTATAACAATGAGTACGAATTGCGTTAGTTTGCAGTTACATTCGGGTATAAGTTAACTCTAATAATGGATATTGAAGTTCACGATGCTCTTATTTAATTAACAAAAGTTATACCAATTCCGAGCTCTAGTCGTAAAAAATTTGGAAATTGTATTTTTTGGGCTAGATTTTGGAAGCGCTGTTGAAGGTTGAAATAATATGATTGGCCCGAAATTAATTCTACTTTAATTAAACACTAAAAACGTGTTTAATAATTGACACCAAAAAATGCTGAAATTCGTTTTGTTGGCATCCGGGGATTCTGAAAATTATTTCAAAAGCTGTTCCATTAAACAATTAACTCCCGTAATTATTGCTCCACGTTCGCAAATGAACCTAGCTTTATTTCGAAATTCGTATACAGATTTATACAGGAATTTGTTCGAAATATATCAACAAGATACTTTTTATAAAAGGAACTTTAAGAGAAAAATCCTTAGTTTTTGGTTTTTTTTTTTTTTTTTTCTTAAAATATTGCGCGGGGCGACAGAGAATTTCCGGTAGATTGGTAAGTTGAAAATAAAATCTATAACAGTTGGCAAACCTCCGCGCTTTGTAGGAAATGGGTGCAGGGGTCTTGGAACCCCTGCAACCGAAGCCGCAGCCCATCTTCACAATAACGACTTTTAGAAAGTTTCTCAAAGGGAAGATAAAAAAAAATATATTTTTACTATTATTTCATTATTTTAATTTATATAGGAATTTTTTTAATAAATTGAACTTAAACTCGGATTTAAATTGAATTATATTTAATTATGATATTTTAAATTTATTAATAGGATTAGAATGAAATTAACTCTATTTTTCGAAAACGTAAGTTTCATATTAATGAAATTAATTTATTGTTAAATGTATATTGATAAATTTAATTCATTATTGTTAAATGTATATTAAAATTAATTCATTATTGTTAAATGTATATTAAAATTAATTCATTATTGTTAAATGTATATTAAAATTAATTCATTATTGTTAAATGTATATTAATAAATTTAATTCATTATTGTTAAATGTATATTAATAAATTTAATTCATTATTGTTAAATATATATTAATAAATTTAATTCATTATTGTTAAATATATATTAAAATTAATTCATTATTGTTAAATATATATTAAAATTAATTCATTATTGTTAAATATATATTAAAAATAATTCATTATTGTTAAATATATTTTTCAAAAACGTCTTTTAATGATCTTCCCGAAAATACTACTCGTATTCCATTTTGTAACTAATGAAAAAGCCATAATAGCCTCACTTCAAATATCGTCAACACTCCTTTAAAAAACAACGTATATATAATAATAGTTCAATAATAGTTAGAACTGTCGCTATTACTGAGGTGGATTTTTATTCAATGTTATTTCCCATAGAGATGATAAAGGTTGTTGACATGTCACGCTATTCCCGAACACTATATCATAAATTCCACCTGGAGTTGACGGCACACGTTCAAACAAGGAATCCATCTACCTCTAAGTTAATAAATAAGGGATTTAACGGGTATCGTGGCTTCGGAGGCGCTGCCATCTCGCGGAAGTAGAATCGCCTGTAGTAGTATAATAATAGGTAATATCGCGCCTGGTAAGGGAGAGAGAGAGTCAGACACGTACGGCACCCCTAAGTCCGTCCGTACCATAGGGGATTACAAGCAGATACAATTAGCTTCGCGGCTCGCGTACTGGTAGTCTCCGATATCCAAACGAAGACCGCGTTTTCATGGTCCGCACTTGGAACCGCCACGGCTGACAATCTGGAGAAATATCTTTAGCCTAGACTGGTATAAACCTATACTTTGATCTTAAAAAGGTCACGCCTCGCAGCGGCCAACTTAGATCGACGGAGGAGCTGATTTAAGTTGGCCGTGCCAATAAATAAACGGACCCCGTTTAAAGACAAATAGTACGCGATGGACAGTCTCCTTCAAAGTTGTTAAGGGGCTTTAATTCGTTAATCTAGCTGGAAATGATTTAGGGTTAGCGTAATCGTTCGACTAAAGCGACATCTATTATACCATTAATTCGTAAATTAAGCAAAAATCTTAAGGTAATAAAATAAATGAAAAACCCGGTTGTTAAACTGGGTTAACCAGTCAAATTTTATCCATTTTATAATGTCATTAATTCACGAGCGAGACAAATATTTCCCAATAATATAAGGTTGGTTATGAGGTAGTTAATTATAAAAAAAAATATATTTTTGCGAATTGCCACTATGCCTCGTTACTGGTCTCCAAATTCACAATTTTGGTTGAAAGTTAACTAGACACATCTTCCGTCACACTAAAGATATCTGCCAATAGGCGAATACGTAAACGCGCCTTTATTTCTAGTTCCAAAATTTCCGATAAGTATCTAAGTTATTTTTCTGGTGATATTTGCGAAATCTTTTTCGACTTTTTCGGAGCTCGCGGAAATCCGGCCCGTCGACAACGAAATAAAATAAATCCGAACTTTCTCCCAATTTAAGTCTAGCGCGGGGTGTACGATCTCGACTATATATTGTATAGATTCGGGAATTGGAGTGTTTGGCTATTGACGCTACCGTTTCGGGTCCGGTCTCGGGTGTGGCGCAGAGAGGTGTGGTGGTTTGGGAACCATTCGTGACGCGATTATCTCGTAGACGGGATCGCGGTTACCTATACCCCTGAATGGTGGTACCCGCGGGTCACTAACCTACTATAAATGTTCACACGATTAAGGATTGATTGTTCATATACGGCTCGGAAAAAAACCACAAAGTTAAGGGAACAAAGGTCAAAGGGAAATTCAAAAGAAATTTACTTAAGGAAAAAAGCTGTAGAAACTAATGGTTATGGTTGGTAGAATGGAATATCATCCTTAGAATGTAATAGATATGGTCCTTAGAATGTAATAGATATGGTCCTTAGAATGTAATAGATATGGTCCTTAGAATGTAATAGATATGGTCCTTAGAATGTAATAGATATGGTCCTTAGAATGTAATAGATATGGTCCTTAGAATGTAATAGATATGGTCCTTAGAATGTAATAGATATGGTCCTTAGAATGTAATAGATATGGTCCTTAGAATGTAATAGATATGGTCCTTAGAATGTAAAAGATATGGTCCTTAGAATGTAATAGATATGGTCCTTAGAATGTAATAGATATGGTCCTTAGAATGTAATAGATATGGTCCTTAGAATGTAATAGATATGGTCCTTAGAATGTAATAGATACATTACCTAGAAAATATTAGGTAATAGTAGTACCTAGATAGTACCTAGAAAATATTAGGTAATAGTAGTACCTAGATAGTACCTAGAAAATATTAGTAATAGTAACTATTGTAAGTAGAAAATATTAGTAATAGTAACTATTATAACTAGAAAATATTAGTCATTATAGTAACTAGAAAGTAATAGTAACTGTAGTAACTAGAAAGTATCAGTAACTGTAGTAAGCAGAAATTAATAGCAACTGTAGTAACTATACTAGAAAACAATAAAAGTAAGTAGAATGTAATAGTAATTGGAGAATATTGGTAAGCGCAAGCTATTGACCCATCAGTGTCAATCTTCTAGAGATTTCATAGGACATATCAACCTTAAAATCGCGGCACTATTATAATACGCGCCAAGTAATATAAATGGTTACTAAAATATTTATATTTTTAATCGAATTATATTGCGACACTGTAAAAAATAAGTGTCGAAATGCGGTTGAAACAGCGTAGTCGAGTCAAGCGAAGGGCACTTGATTAATTGGCGGGACACGGCTTTCCGAGTCGCTCCGAGTATAATCGAACTTCTTATGAACGCTTTTAAAGGCGATAATTATAATTTGGGTAATTTTTGAAAAGCATTTAAATTGAGGAAAAACCCGACGAGTTTAAATAAATAAAACAACTTGTAGATCGGCGGCGTCTCGCTAAAATAAGAAAACTTACTTTTATTTATTTATTTTTTATGAACCCGGTGAACTTCGGACGCGTGCCAAATATCGATAATATATTTTGCTAGGTATCGCGCGTTCATAATATTTTTCTCAGACAAACCGAACGGTTATTTTACGGATCTCAGCCCCCATATTATTCGATTTCCAGCTGCGATCAACGACAAGCTTCGGTGCCGCGAGGAGGAACCCCTACAGTGATTAGATCTACGTCACCGCGTAGCCACTTACATCGAGCCTATACCACATACAAATCATTTCACCTTCTTTTTAGTCAAAGTACCTTTTAAAACATAATGGAAAATCTTTGAAGGGTTGCCATACGTTTTTCAGATTCAAATTCTCTGACTTTCCCAGGCATTTGCCCCGACCTTTTCCCAGGTATTTGCCCCCGACCTTCTCCCAGGTATTTCCCCCGACCTTTTTTCCAGGTATTTCCCCCGACCTTTTTTCCAGGTATTTCCCCCGACCTTTTTTCCAGGTATTTCCCCCGACCTTTTTTCCAGGTATTTCCCCCGACCTTTTTTCCAGGTATTTCCCCCGACCTTTTTTCCAGGTATTTCCCCCGACCTTTTTTCCAGGTATTTCCCCCGACCTTTTCCCAGGTATTTCCCCTGACCTTTTCCCAGGTATTTCCCCCGACCGTTTCCCAGGTATTTCCCCCGACCGTTTCCCAGGTATTTCCCCCGACCGTTTCCCAGGTATTTCCCCTGACCTTTTCCCAGGTATTTCCCCTGACCTTTTCCCAGGTATTTCCCCCGACCTTTTTCCAGGTATTTCCCCCGATCTTTTTTCCAGGTATTTCCCCCGACCTTTTTTCCAGGTATTTCCCCCGACCTTTTTTCCAGGTATTTCCCCTGACCTTTTCCCAGGTATTTCCCCTGACCTTTTTTCCAGGTATTTCCCCCGACCTTTTTTCCAGGTATTTCCCCCGACCTTTTTTCCAGGTATTTCCCCCGACCTTTTTTCCAGGTATTTCCCCCGACCTTTTTTCCAGGTATTTCCCCCGACCTTTTTTCCAGGTATTTCCCCCGACCTTTTTTCCAGGTATTTCCCCCGACCTTTTCCCAGGTATTTCCCCTGACCTTTTCCCAGGTATTTCCCCCGACCTTTTTCCAGGTATTTCCCCCGATCTTTTTTCCAGGTATTTCCCCCGATCTTTTTTCCAGGTATTTCCCCTGACCTTTTCCCAGGTATTTCCCCCGACCTTTTTTCCAGGTATTTCCCCCGACCTTTTTTCCAGGTATTTCCCCCGACCTTTTTTCCAGGTATTTCCCCCGACCTTTTTTCCAGGTATTTCCCCCGACCTTTTTTCCAGGTATTTCCCCCGACCTTTTTTCCAGGTATTTCCCCCGACCTTTTTTCCAGGTATTTCCCCCGACCTTTTTTCCAGGTATTTCCCCCGACCTTTTCCCAGGTATTTCCCCTGACCTTTTCCCAGGTATTTCCCCCGACCGTTTCCCAGGTATTTCCCCCGACCGTTTCCCAGGTATTTCCCCCGACCGTTTCCCAGGTATTTCCCCTGACCTTTTCCCAGGTATTTCCCCTGACCTTTTCCCAGGTATTTCCCCCGACCTTTTTCCAGGTATTTCCCCCGATCTTTTTTCCAGGTATTTCCCCCGACCTTTTTTCCAGGTATTTCCCCCGACCTTTTTTCCAGGTATTTCCCCCGACCTTTTTTCCAGGTATTTCCCCCGACCTTTTTTCCAGGTATTTCCCCCGACCTTTTTTCCAGGTATTTCCCCCGACCTTTTTTCCAGGTATTTCCCCCGACCTTTTTTCCAGGTATTTCCCCCGACCTTTTTTCCAGGTATTTCCCCCGACCTTTTTTCCAGGTATTTCCCCCGACCTTGTTTCCAGGTATTTCCCCCGACCTTTTTTCCAGGTATTTCCCCCGACCTTTTTTCCAGGTATTTCCCCCGACCTTTTTTCCAGGTATTTCCCCCGACCTTTTTTCCAGGTATTTGCCCCGACCTTTTTTCCAGGTATTTGCCCCGACCTTTTTTCCAGGTATTTCCCCCGACCTTTTTTCCAGGTATTTCCCCCGACCTTTTTTCCAGGTATTTCCCCCGACCTTTTTTCCAGGTATTTCCCCCGACCTTTTTTCCAGGTATTTCCCCCGACCTTTTTTCCAGGTATTTCCCCCGACCTTTTTTCCAGGTATTTCCCCCGACCTTTTTTCCAGGTATTTCCCCCGACCTTTTTTCCAGGTATTTCCCCCGATCTTTTTCCAGGTATTTCCCCCGACCTTTTTTCCAGGTATTTCCCCCGACCTTTTTTCCAGGTATTTCCCCCGACCTTTTTTCCAGGTATTTCCCCCGACCTTTTTTCCAGGTATTTCCCCCGACCTTTTTTCCAGGTATTTCCCCCGATCTTTTTCCAGGTATTTCCCCCGACCTTTTTTCCAGGTATTTCCCCCGACCTTTTTTCCAGGTATTTCCCCCGACCTTTTTTCCAGGTATTTCCCCCGACCTTTTTCCAGGTATTTCCCCCGACCTTTTTCCAGGTATTTCCCCTGACCTTTCACAACGACTTTCCCTGACCGTTTCAGCTAATACTACCCAATTTTTAACCTTAAAATTCCTGGAATTTTTGGTTCATTTTCAAATTCCCTGACTTTTCCCCGTTTTCCTTCACCTGTGGAAACCGTGCTTCGTAACACGAGCATTTATGATATATTTAAGACATTACCCAAACAATTTCTACCAGACATTTTACTGGGCCAATATTCAAGATCTCCTACCTTTCAAGCCCAATTTTGAAAATAATTCACCTTTTAAGACTCCGAAACTTCATTTTAAAACTTCCCTACCTTATTCTCTTAATTATTATTAAATTTAAATTTCCTTGACCCTATAAACGTAAATTAAAATGGCTCCTCCCTCGAAATTATGAGCAGTTACGTAATTTTCTGTCGGTAATATTAATTTTATCTATAACATTTTTGAAGCTTAAATGATTGTGGGAGGAACGCGTGTTCGCGTTGTTCGAATGAATACGACAAAGCCCTACACGAATTAAGATTTAAAACGACGTCATTTCCTTTTCCCCCGTTCGTTCTTCGTTAAAAGTTAAGGGTTTAACGATGACGATTGTATTATACGCTATGTCGCAGGTGTTTCGTTAGTAAAAGTCAGAATCAGAGTGAAATTTCAGCTCTAATAAAGCCTTTATATTAAGTTTATCGTGGCCGCGTAGCTTCAAACGTTGGTGAAATTATTCTTGGTCGTAAGCTAAAATAAATTTGGAGATATCGCGAGAATAAGCTACGACTCTATATGGTGTATTACAAAAGTCTCGTAATCTTTAAAAAAAATTACCCCTGTATGTTTAAGGGACGGTTTTTTTCCATTACACGAATGTATTACGTTAAAGGTATAATGAAGATTAGTAGTACGCTATTTTTTATTCGAATACGAGTGGTAAGACCGCTAAAATATGGATTTATTTATTTAATTATAAGAGCGAAGAAAAATATAACTTATAATTTTTTTTTAATATTTGAAAATGTTTTGGTGTTTTTCTAAAGAGTGGCTCGTGAACCCTGCATAAGTAATTTTCATTGAAATTATTGTAGTATGGTCTAAAAATTGCCTATTCTAAATATTACTTAAAAATAATTAACCACTTTCTAGGAAAAAAATGAAAAAAAAAAAAAAAACTCATTTTTGTTTTTTGTTGTCGAGAGACATTTGAAATTTCAGAAAAGTTGAGGTTAAGGTTGAGTTTCAGCCACTTAAACGAAATACTTAGTAACACTGCGCTGGGGAAATATTTTTCGAGCCCATTCATACTGTTAGGGTTAAAACTACTATAGATAGAGTTTCGGCAACTATATGATTAATGACTTTTAATCGGTTAATCAGGAAAAATTCCTTCGCTGATATTCAAATCTATCCGATTTTGAGAAATTAAATTAAGCTCGAAAATATAATTATTATGATTAATTAAATTTAATCATATAATTAATTATAAGCGCGTGAAACAAGTTATATATTATTTCAAGTGAGCCAGTCATTGATTTTTCCACGAGCTCCAAACATAATTTGACTAGCATTTTCGGATTTAAAATATACACATGTCATAAAACAATTTCTGCCAATACTACGGCATAATGATAATATTTTCCTGGAAAAAACCAACGCCTAACTTCCTGAAATTTTCGGCTTTTCCCACAAATATTTCCCTGAACATTTCCAGGTAGAAGACCTACGCGCATCCTAGCTTTGACTGTTACGGTCAACGTCGTCCGCTAAGCTACAAAAGAAGGCGACTTTAAAGTCTCGAAAGCGGATAGTCCCTTGGGAGTGGGAGCCTGTGGCAATTAGAAAGTTATCGCGTACTCGGAGGCTTAGAACCTACGTGACAGAAAAATGATCTTCGTCGGTTTGTCTCGCGCTTATTGCAAAACACGTATACAGCTGCGGCTCGATAGACAAGACCGTACACACTTCGTAATTTCTCTATCGCTAGGACGCGGTACAGGCGCCCCGCTATCCAATTGGAAAAGGTTCTACGAGTTTTGCTGAAACTTCGATACTAAACATAGTGTAGCGGAATATGTTTACGGTATTTGCGCAATATGATAAAAAATACACTAAGAAAGTATAGAAATAAATGGCCATCTCAACATAAAATAGTTTCAACTACAAGAAATAAATCCTTAGTGATGTTGCCGCGAAATGGACACGTCCTCGGAAGAGTAGATTTTCACGTTATTTCAATGGAAAAATGGCTGAAGAGCCAATTGTTTTTTAAGTACATTGAATTACACTCGATGATCGGACCATAACATTGAAGGCGAACGCCTTCACTGAATAGTAGCGTGTGGGTAATCTGGTGCGTAGAAGCACGTACGCGACGCCCACCTAGAAGTTGCATTTCAAGCAACATTCAGAAGACCCCCCAGTGGTTTTTAAAATCTATTTTTTAACGAGAGTGAAGCCCCCAAAAAGCTGCTACTGAAAAAAACATGCCGTTGATTGAATGAAATATCATTGTTAATAGTAGATACGTATAATAGCCGAGGGGTCCGACACTCTTCAATTCGCCGAGTTCAAAGATTGCTAATAGAGGTCAAATCTTTTCTCGTCCATTTTTTATAGCTATTCTACCTTTACTTTGTTATAACGTGGTGTTAATCTATCGTGAAAACATTGCATTTTCTTGATTAAATAGGCATTAGGTTTTTTTTAGTCAGAAATAAGAATTTAAATTTAAAAAAAGGTAATTTTTCATTTAAAATCGCGAAATTCAAATATGTATCATTTTGCGAATACCGGCAAATTACCGTGAAACGTTAAATTACGCGGTAAAATACCATAATTTCCAAAATTACGTTGACATTGTTCGTATATTTGCAAAACTGATTTCCCCAAGTTATTCCACAAATATTTCCGTGAAATTTCCATCGAATATTTTAAGATAAACTCAACCAAAACTCCCAAATTTGTCCCGAATTTCAAATTTTTAACCTTCAATAATTTATTTCCCCGAGATTTTCAGGTTTTCCAGGTTTGTACGAAATAACCCCGCGTTATTATCAATTCTATAAGCAAGAACTTCTACATACTTATTATACGCTATACTCTATTCGAAAGAAAATATGAATTACCCACCTTGCGGCTCTAATATTTATAAATCATGATTAAATTCGATTATTTAAATTAGATTTAACTAGTGTGATTAAGTCTCATTAATCGAAGTGACCACCTCAATTAAATCAGTTTCGAATAAATCTAGTTACAAATCGGTAAATTACGAAATAAATCTGGTCGTGAGTCGCCAAGTTACGAAAGTATCTGTTTAAAAATGGCTTAATTACGAAAATATATCTGGTCTTACATCGCTAAATTACCAATATATCTGGACGTATAACGCTAAATTACCAATATATCTGGTCATAAAACGTTATATTACGATTGTATCTGGTCATTAAACACCAAATTACCCATATATCTGGTCATAAACCCCAAATTACCAATATATCTGGTCATAAAACGCTTAATTACCAATATATCTGGTCATAAAATCTCTAAATTACGAATGGTCATAAAATAAATTACGAATGTATCTGGTTAAAAACGGCAAATTTTATGTTATGTGGTCACGAATCGTTAAATCTGTTCTCGCTTTCCGCGTAATCAATGGAGTCACGATATAATTGTCAATCTCACGCTTGAATGATCTCACCCATGACATTAGACATCTGCCACTTAACACCGTCGAAATACCTAGGACAAATTTGTCTTAGTTTTAACTATATCTTACCAATGCCCTTTAACAATTTTCCCTATTTTAGGAAGTTAATTAAGCAATTTCTAAATGACGCCGCTCATCAAAATCTCTACAGCTTGAAATATTTCAAGTCCAATTGTCAAATTTCTTAAGGCCCCCCTAATTAACTACAGTTAAAACCAGAAATAGAAAATGATATCCCTAAGCCTTAACATATTTTTCTTTAAACAACGAATAATTTCAATTACATATATATTTATAATCAAACAAAAACGATAAAATTCAAAAAGGTTCGTCATATTTCTTAAACATTATTTCAAAAATTCAAATAAAAAATAATACGCTTATCTTTAACGCAACGTAAACCCGAATAAACCCGAAAAATTTTAAGACTTTCCCGTACAAATAAAACGGTACTTAACCCTAAAAGCGGGCGATCTTAGTTAAAAATTTCCAAAGCTCACCTTCATATCGTTAAACGACTTCCATACGATTATAATTTTCCTCGAACGGGACCTTTTTCTTTGAGCGAGAAGTACCGAAACTCGCCGAACTAAGTTTATCGTTCGCGGACTAAGAAACTTTGTTAAGGCGTCGAAAGGAACAATCTTTGGAAGCGGTTGGGCGCCGCCAAGATCTAGACGTACAGTGAGCCCGCGCGGCGACGAATCGGTCGAGGGGCGGTTAAGAAAACTCGCCCGGGAAATTAGGAAAGCGCGCAAGACCAAAAACAAAACAAAAACTCGGGGGGTGGACCCGGGAAAAGCTCTCGAGGTCCGGTTAAAGAACGGCGCAAACGCGACGAAGACGCTCTCTTTGGCGCGCGGGAACGCGACCGAACGCCTTAGAAAAGGGCGCCGAAAGGAAAATACGTTATAACGTCCGACCGCGCGCGCGACTCCGACTCCTCTTCGAGAAATCGGCGGAAATCTTCTTAGGAATAGAGGAGAGCGGGATGAGCCTGGCTTCTCGTCCTTTCCTTGGCGCGCGACTGAAGGCGGCCCGCCGCTCACCGCGCAGGCGCCAAAGTCCCCGGCGTCTAAGAGGGGGAGTTGGGAGGGAAGAAAACTCAGGAGGAGCTTGCGACGAGACCTTTCTCTTCCTCTCGCTCTCAATCTTTTCCGAATCACCCCCTTACCCCTACCTCCCCCCGGGACGATAAAGGGGGTTCACCGCGCGTTCCGTACCGATCCCTATAGCGTGTGTGTGTAGTTCTCTTCCCGCTACGCGCGGAGGAAAACCTCCGACAAAGCGCGCTACTTGGGATAATGGTACTTCGCGAGTGGGGATGCTAGTTTTTTTTTATTTATTTTCGCCTTAAAAAACTAATTTTCACCAGGCAGTTTTTGCAGCGAATGGCAAAAAAGGAAAAAATAATTCCGCCAAGATAGCGAAAAAAAACTTTTCGTGCTATACGCGTTATTATTATATTTTTAATCTAAGAATTTCTTTCTTTAAGGTGAGAATTCTTTAATAAATATTAAATCTCAATATGGAAATTCTTTAAGGTGAGAATTCTTTCTTTAAGGTAAGAATTTTTAATTTAAGGTATATCGGAATCTTATTGTTTTAACGCAACCATTCATTAACAACAAAAAGTATTTATTTCGAAATTAGGCTTAGAATTTTATTTCTTCTTCGCCAATGGTTAAGAAAACCAGTTTATTTGAGAGATTTTCGATCCTGTAAAGCAGTTCCTTTGGTTTTCAATCCATTTCTAAACTATAATAGACAAAAATGATCATCCTCGAAGCTGCCTTGCCAGAGTTGCCAAAGATAAGTGTTCGTATCTCGGTGTAGCATTCTTCGTCTAAAGACGAAAGCAGTTTTTCCCTTTCTTTTGAGTCGTCCATGATTTTGCATCGCGTCGTCGGTGATGCCCTCTCTCTGGCTGGCTGGCTGGCTGGCTGGCTGGCTGGCAGGCCTGGCTTAATCCCTTTTATCTTAGCGTTTCACCGTTATTTCCCTGGGATGATCGAGGGGGAAGGAAGTTCGTGATTCATGGATACGCTTTCAAGGGATTTTTTTCAAGGGATTTTTATTGGAGGGGCCGGAAAAATAACTCTTTTTCATTATCGGTCAACTTGTTGGAAGAACTTTTCAGTGTTTTTTGATATTTTGAAAACCGCGTGGATCAGTCTATTCCGTTGAGATATAAAGGAGGCGGTAATGTAGCGAGTGGCGCTGAGTTACTACAATTACGGGGATTGCGTCACTTTAAGGTACTTAAAGGAAGACTGCAACCAAGCAATGAATTTTAGCGCTTATTTTTGCAATGATTTCGTGATTTGTCGCGCGCGTGACAACGATTTCGTCTCATCGTCTTAGTGAGTTAGTGGTTTTGCAGGGTTCGTACACGACCTGGAAAACCTGGACAACCTGGAAAAGTCACGGGATTTGGAAATTGGCCCAAAAAGTCAGGGAATTTTGAAAGTGGCCCCAAAGGTCGGGGAAAAGTCAGGGAATTTTGAAAGTGGCCCAACTGGTCTGAAAAAAATAAATATTTTGCTATTGGTCAAGGAACAGTTTATGATTGGTTTACCAATCAGTTGTAACGTAATTATTATAAACTGAAAATATTTGCCTAAAGATTCAAATTGTTTCTCATATTCCGAGTAAACTATCAGCTGACCCCGATGTCAAATAAAATGTGGGAATTGCCAGCAGCTCGCTCGTAAGAATATATTCACGAAAAAAATATTAAAATTGGTCAGGGAAATTATTTGGAAATGGTCAGGGAAAACCTGGAAAAGTCAGGGAAATTAACTTCCAAAATTTTGGTACGAACCCTGTTTTCACATTAAATCTTAATCATTTCAGCATTTCGTGATTAAATCTTAGTAATTTTGAAATTTCGTGATTAAGTTTTAATAATTTCAGGATTTCGTGATTAAATGTAAGTTTTCCTATTTATCTCTCCTTACAACCTTAGAGAAGACCTAAAATATTTCGAAAAAAAACCTGTTTTCCAGCGCTAATTAGTTGACTTCCAAGGTTGTATCCGCAAATAATTCTACGCGCTTTTACAATTACATTCGAAGACGCGAATTTCTTTTCACCAACTTTCATTTTAACTTCACCTAGGCGGCTCTACGTTACGCTTTGTCAATTATAGCATAGAGTATGACCAGGACTTCCCATTCTCCCGGGCTACGAGCTTCCCCGCAACCCTAGCAATCGTCTCTTACTGACTCAGCCGATTGCCTGACAATCGGTGGATTTTGCTGGGGCCGAGGCTTAGCCGCGACTCTTAGAAAAACAGCCCCTAGTGGCGGGAAACTCAACAACCAAATGCGGAGCTCTTTCCTACAACAAAAATTGAATCTTCTCCGCGGAAATAAAGCGACTGTAGAAGGGGATAGATGGAACCCAGAAGAAACTGAGCGACGCGGAGGTACATACTTAAACCGCGGCCGAATAAATTTTAGGCTTTTTAGTAGGAAAACTTCGCTATAAAATAATCAAATTCGTTACACTATTTAAACGCGAGAATCGTATTTATTTAAAGTGAGGCTATCACTATTTTTTCGAATGTCTAGTTTTATTATACTATAATAAAGCCATTTTCAAAAATTGATATCTTTGGATTGACGCGGTCTTAAGAAATGTCTAATGGAAAATGTTCAAAATCGAATAAGTTCTTTATTTGGCGATGTATGAAGTAGTTTATGCGCTTGACAATCTTGTTTATCTTCATTGGTGCCGTTGTGGTTTTTAGCATCAGGTAGAGGTAGGTCCTTGATGGATCTTGTAGGTCTACTTATACTTAAAATACAGCTGCATTTTCTAGCTAATGTCACGGTGCTGTATAACGTTTATAACACTCGTACTTATACTCTCGACATTTCCAAGGTGTTTACTATATAGACTAAAGACAAATGATATCGAGGCTATAGATCTGGTATTTTCAACAAATAGTGTCGAATACCGAGCGGAAAGAAATACTCCCTTTCGACCGAAATTTCCTATTCGACAGAATACCAATGGATCGGCATTTCCCACTCGATAGAATCCCAATGGACAAAATATCATCACATCTATGTACCGAAATTTCCCGTTCGACAGAATACCAATGGATCGACATTTCCCACTCGATAGAATCCTAATGGACAAAATATTCCCATTAGACAGAATCCCATTGGACCTAAATTTCCCACTCGATAGAATCCTAATGGACAAAATATTCCCATTAGACAGAATCCCAATGGACAAAATATTCCCATTAGACAGAATCCCATTGGACCTAAATTCCCATTCGACAGAATCACATCTTTGTACCGAAATTTCCTACTCGACAAAATACCAATGGATCGACATTTCCCACTCGATAGCATCCCAATGGACAAAATATTCCTTTAGACAGAATCCCAATGGACAAAATATTCCCATTAGACAGAATCCCATTGGACCAAAATTCCCATTCGACAGAATTACATCAATGGACTGACATTTTCCATTCGACAGAGTCCCAATAATCCTATATTTCCTATTAGAAAGAGTCCCATTGGACCGAAATTTCCTATTCGACAGAATCCCAATGGATCGAAATTTTGGAAATCACAGTCAAAAGAATCCCCATAGACAGATAGGTTAACCCTAAGAATAAGATAAGAACCGTGGTCTGCCGAGCAACCGTGGCAACGAGGTATCAGTCCTGGATGTCTGAGTTAAACTAGAAAGTGTATGAGTGCGAGAAGAGCGAATGGGAGGGAGAGGTCTGGGAAGAAAAAATTAAAAAAATAGTGAGTGCAAAAAAATTAAAATATTTCAAATTTCTTTTTCTTGTAACTTTTTAAAATTTTTTGATTAATTTGGTGACTTTAAGGTGTTTCCGCGTTAATCTTAACCATCTTGTTTTCGCCATTATTTAGAGCAACAAAAAGTGTAGGCAAATATTGTAAAATAGTCTAAAGTGTTAAGAGCTTTTTTTAGGCGCGGGTCGTGGTTCGAAAGTTTTTTAAAAAACATTGTTTTGATAGAAGTGATCCGGAAAATATTCGATACTTAATAAGTACGAGAAGCGTGATCGCTTCGTGACGAAAGTCAGGGCGGATGGATACGCCGTGTTTAAACCTCGTACGAAATAAAGTAGTCATTGCAAATTCCTTTCGAATAAGAGTACGCGAGTAATAAACCCATTTCCAGCCTCGAAGGGGGGAAAGGAGTCCGAAATTTGTTATTAGAGAGTTGATTTATTTTGCAAGACAAACATTGTAGTCGGGAAACAACATTAGGTTTTTCCGTTTTCTGACTTGTAAATTTTCTTTGTTTAATCTTTCTTGCCTAAATTAAACTTATTATAACGAGATAAAATCTCGCCTTGTTTACGTATTCACGAGCAATCGGTTAAAGCGATAGTGGCACCGATTATTCTTCGATTATTTATTATATATTTTTAGACTTTTTATAGGCTTGATAGTAAGGGGGCTAGCCACTCACCAAAGTAATGTACACCTGATTTCGAATTTTTTTCCATTTTTTTTTTTTTTTTTTTTTTCTCGTGAATATTTAATCTTTTTCGTGATTATTTCATTTTTTTCGTGATTATTTCATTTTTTTCGTGATTATTAGATTTTTTCGTGATTATTAGATTTTTTCGTGATTATTAGATGTTTTCGTGAATATTTGAATTTTTCGTGAATATTTGAATTTTTCGTGAATATTTGAATTTTTCGTGAATATTTGAATTTTTCGTGAATATTTGAATTTTTCGTGAATATTTGAATTTTTCGTAATTATTTGAATTTTTCGTGAATCTGTTTGATTTTTTCCCAGAATTTTCCAAGAATTTCCCCGAATTTGCCCTAATTTTCGAGAAGTTTCCAGATCTTTCTACAACTTTGAAGCATTGTCCAGGATTTTCTAGACTTTTATGTAACCAGAAAGGTTCCAGACATACGAGACATACGCGCGTACGGATATTAGAAATTAATAGTGTTTGATTACTTATATGATTATGACACATTTTGACGAGTAATTTAGATAACTCTTTTTAGGCTACATCGTACATTTTTTCAATATAATAGTGTTTTAATAGGAGCAATTTCTGCAATTTTAAGTCAAATTTTAATCCAATCTATATCGGATTAAACAAAATACGTAATTTTTTATATATATATTTTTTTTAATTTATTTTAATCGTCTAATTTGGCGTTTCCTTATTTCGTAACCCCAAAACCGAATCATTACAAAATATATGATACGCGGCTATCCCTCCTATCTCGGTCGCGAAAATGAATCGGGAGGGGAAATGATAATGGACATGATACGAAATGGACTCCCTCGCTCGATCGGGCAGCCGAGTCAAAATAGCCCCACTGATGATCGTCATCACGCGAACCGCTCTGACGCGCGCGACTCTAATTGTAAAGCTTCCATATTTTACATAAGAGAAACAAAAAGAGCAACAAGGCCGCGCCAACAACACATTATACCTCGACGCCCAACACACCACTAACTTAATGCTAATACCTACTAAATCACTCTTTGTTCGGTTAAAACCTGAAATACATAGATTCAAACTGTAGACTAATTCATTTTAACCGTAAACTAATTCGTTTTAACCGTACACTAATTAATTTTAACAGTAAAATAATTAGTTTTAACCGTAGACTAATTAGTTTTAACCGTAGACTAATTAGTTTTAACCGTAGACTAATTAGTTTTAACCGTAGACTAATTAGTTTTAACCGTAGACTAAATTTTAACAGTAAACTAATTACTTTTAACCGTAGACTAATTAATTTTAACCTTAGACTAATTAATTTTAACCTTAGACTAATTAATTTTAACCGTAGACTAATTAATTTTAACCGTAAACTAATTACATTTAACCGTAAACTAATGAATTTTATCCATTTCAAAAACTGAATTTATTAATTTCAGAAACATTATTATCATTTAAAACTAAATTTCTCTAATTAATTCAGCCTATGAAAGTATTTAAATCATATTTTTCAACGATAATTTCAATTCCTTCTAAGCTGGCATCGCGCGAGACCTTTAAAATTGGCGGGAAAATATTGCCAGCGAATTGTATATACATATTAGCGCGTTTGTCGAAACTGGATTGACCGAGTTTCCCGCCAAAGGCGAGCTAGGCTAAATAAGGCGCAACACGTGGAAGTGGCTAACCTATACGCGTAATCTGAGAGCGAGAGAGCGAGAGGTTTATGGATTGGGGGTCTCAGCAACACGCGACTTGAGAAAGAGAGCCGCCTCTTAATATTGCAAAGGCTAGAGGAGGAAGGGAAGGTGGTGAGGGAGAGGAATGGCGTGCGGGAAAGACGACGTTTAAGAACGCGATCAACAGGTTGCCCGGGGAAAGAGAAACTCAGAGACTCTAAAGACACTGTGTTCCCGAGAAAGACAGAATGAGAGATAGTGGCTTTCCCGCCTTTTAAAAGGACCTACTTCAAGATTAACTTATCGATTTACAAACCCAGAAAAGAGCTCTACCTATATTTAAAGACAGTCGGAGTTTTCCCCGAATATCAAGCTACAAGGGACTGGCAATATTTTATTTTACGGAAAGAATCAGCTACGTTTCGTATGTTAAGAAAAGTCATAATGTTTCTTAGCGTATCTCATTAATAATAAGGAAATTTAGAATATAATTAAGAATATGGTCTTATAATATTAAGTCAACCACCTTTATTGAATTTTGTTACAAGTTCGAGGTCCGACCTAATGAATTTCAACTACGCGGGAAATATAGCCTAAGATTTTACACGGACATTTACAATTGCTATATATTTCCCAAAGTTATTTACACACGAGGTCATTTTCAATTAAAAAAAATTATAATTGACATTAATTATCTATTAGAAATTTGCAATAGAAAAATTATTACGATTATCAAATTTCATCTACGGTAATTTATCAAATTTTATCTCCAGTAATTTATCAAATTTCATATCCGGTAATTAATCAAATTTCATCTACGCTAATTTATCAAATTTCATCTACGGTAATTTATCAAATTTCATCTACGCTAATTTATCAAATTTCATCTACGGTAATTAATCAAATTTCATTTAGGGTAATTTATCAAATTTCATCTACGGTAATTTATCAAATTTCATCTACGGTAATTTATCAAATTTCATCTACGCTAATTTATCAAATTTCATCTACGGTAATTAATCAAATTTCATCTACGGTAATTTATCAAATTTCATCTACGCTAATTTATCAAATTTCATCTACGGTAATTTATCAAATTTCATCTACGGTAATTTATCAAATTTCATCTACGCTAATTTATCAAATTTCATCTACGGTAATTTATCAAATTTCATCTACTGTAATTTTTCAAATTTCATCTACGGTATTTTTTTTTTAATTTTATCTACGGTGATTTACCTATATATTTTATCTACGGTGATTTACCTATATATTTTATCTACGGTAACTTACCTAGAAATTTCATCACGGTAATTTACCTAGAAATTTCATCTATGTTAATTAAGCTGATAATTTCATCTATGTTAATTAAGCTGACAATTTCATATATGGTAATGTTATAAGACCAATAACCTCCATGAATTCAGCTAAGCCTATTTTCCTTTTAAGTTTTAAAATGATTTCTAGTTGTATATTTGTTTATAAATTTAACTTTTTTTTGTGGATTAGGCAGCTAATTAAACGATAATTAATCGATGCCAAAATCCCTCGTTACTATGTTGTATTCTCCCTTTAATATAATTCTACCGCTCAGGGTTTCCAAGAATTGTTTCAAAAAAGTTGAACAAAATAAGTCATTTTTCAAAGTCAGTTTTTAGTACGATTTTTTTTCCCTATGAGATTTTACATGGCGTAACAATCCGCCTCAGTTTTAACCATACTGCAAACTCAATTATAATTATGTTCCGATGATATTTTGGGTCACGCACGAATTTTGTCTCTTAATATTCTTTTTTTATTTTCTTATTTACCATTTCTTTATTTCTAGGAAAATTGGCTCTCTCACCTTTGTTTGCGAATTTGCAGTCCCCTTAAAGCTATCGATTCCAGTCGCGGTTTGCACCGTGGTCGGAACTTATTTACTCGTATAACTTAGCAATAATAATGTCGCTCGACTTTACGAGCAATGTTAATTGAGACTGATTGCGAATATTAAAACTGATTAGTTTCTCGTCGACTACCCGAGGGACACTTTCAAGTTCGATATTATAAAGACACGGACCAACACGCGATTGTCCTTTTCTTCAAATTAACAGTGAAATGAATGACGAGAAGAAATAAAGTGTAAATAAATACAAAATAAGACTACATTGCATTTCCCTGTTTTAAATTTTAAACATATTTCGACCTAAAAACAACACCTTAGACTATTAAGAATGGACACCTATATTATAATAATAAAATCTGGCGTTCATAAGCGATCTCTAACGGCAACCAAACAATTCGAACAAAAGTAGAAGCTAAGAAAACCACGTGCTCGTTAGCGTATTCCTAACTGATGGCAGCCAGACATCTTACAAAGCGAGCAAACTGAAAATATCTGAATATATAATTCAGTAGATCTATCTAATTCATAAAAATTATAACCCCCCCCCCCTCCCCCGAGTAATATTTGGAGGTAATGATTTTATTTTCGAAAGCCTCGCGTTAACTTACACTTGATCATTGGCCCATAACTATGAACGCTATCGCGTTCTCGGAATACTTCGTAAATGATAAAAATCGGAGTACACTATTTCTGTAAGAAGTTTTGAATGATTGAAATTTAAATTCAAGAAGGTTAGGGAGATTCCCTGAATTTTGGGTGCGTTCACCTTGAGATTCGTAAACAATTCGGAAGGAATAATCTTATTTGAAAGTGGCCGCTGCCAGAGAAGGGACCTAAGTATAAATATCATTCGCGTTGGCCCATTTAACATTGTAGATTAGAGTATAAGGCGCCCGATTCGACAATTGACGATAGCCTTGGTTTCATTATCGGGTTCTATAAGTTTTATATTGGATCGAATCTTGTAAGAAAGAGCAGTTGGTCTCGTACAAGGACTTAAACCCCCTGACCCCTCCTCACCCCAGATCTAACGTCTTTCGAATATTCCCCCAATCTATTATTACATCCAAAAGAAAAAAAAAAATATATATATATATATCGAAAAATAATCGGCCAGACTGGGACCCAGAAAACCGGACAGATTTTGGGGGAAACATAATCCGAGAGCCTAAAGGTTGTAACTGATTTTAAATGGTTTTGGCCAATATTTCGTGATATTAATTCAAATTTGCAAATGCCAATTAATAAAAGCGACGTATGATGATAAATTCGTGATGATGGGATGGTTCCAAGCCCCCAAATTATCAATTGAAATTCAATACAACCCGAATTTTTCGGCTTAGATAATTACTAGATAATTTACGTTCGAGATATTAAATGTTTTTGCTCAAACTCTATCGACTGATTTTTATATTATAGCGTATGTATTTGACTGAGTAGTGTTATAATAGGCGTAATGTTACGTGAAATTCCGTAGTTAAACGTGTTTATTACGAGACAATCCTTTGAAATATCCGTTCAAATAAGAGCTAAATATTGACGGCAAGTGCGGAAAAGTTCGAATCACGTGACCACCGCCCGTTTTAGTTCTACTATTTTTCAACGGATGGATTGAATGCGTGTCCCGTTTAACCTCCTCCTACAGAAACTCGAATGTGCCGAAATTTTAAATCAAGACTGATTTAAAAATTCATTTTCATTAAAAACAGAAGTTAACGTTTCAGGGTTCTTTAAAAACGTAGCGTAATCAAGTTCGATAACTTGAATTTCGATCGTCAAAGGTTCCAGACATTTTCTTTTGAAAAACGACCCTAAGCTTTTATAGTACAACGCAGTCTGTAGTCCTAAGAGGGTGGTTGTACGGTCTAGATCGAAGGTTTTTCCTTTGTGCGGGAAAAACCGGGCCTAAAAGAACCTATACGAATAAGAGAGACCGAGAGAGAGAGAGAGAGAAAGGGGGGGGGGGAAGCCCCTTATATCTCGCTAAGCCTAAATTCGTAGGGGTCCTGGACCAGGAAAAGGAACCCTGCAGGAACGGGGCACGCGCCAGCCACGCGACTATTCATCTTGGTGGCCCCCTTTTGTACCCCTCCCACCCGCACCCCATCTATTGTCAGTCTTCAAACCCCCCACCCCCTTACGGTTATTATTCTTCTATGGCTAGGATGAATCTACAATGTAAAGGAGCAGGAGGGGGGGGGGGTTATAGGACCGGCTCCTTAATAACGCGCGAGCCGAGAAAGGAAAAAAAAAAAGGTCCCAGCTGCTACAATCCTGGAACTTATAGGGGGGTCACAGACATCCCAAAAAATGCCGGCTCTGATAGCGAAAGTATTGTATCTAGTATAAATTTTTAAATAATTAAGTCAAATATTAAATAATTGGTTTTAAATCACCGATTTCTCTGTCATATTAATCAATATGAATATTATAAATTTAAATTTGAAATTGCTCTTTGAAAATTCTTTAATTTCGTCCGAATCAGATAGCCTCTTTTAATTTTCCCTTTTAATATTATTCAACTTTTAACCGAACTAAACTAATCGTTGAAAAATATATTTTCTATATTTAGTTAAAATACGAATTATTTTTTATTTAGTCATAATTTATAAATATATTGTAAATAAAAATTAGAATTATCATAATTTATAAATAATATAATACAAATAAAAATGGCAATATCATAATTTATAAATATTATATTGCAAATAAAATTTAGAATTTTTATAATTTATAAATAATATATAGCAAATAAAAATTTTAAATATCATAATTTATGAATAATATATTGCAAATAAAATTAGAAAAAATATAACTTATAAATAATATATTGCAAAAAATTTTTAAATATCATAATTTATAAAGAATATATTGCAAATAAAATTAGAAAAATTATAATTTATAAATAATATATTGCAAATAAAAATTTTAAATATCATAATTTATAAATAATATATTGTAAATAATTTCTTTTAAGCTGTAAAATTAATGATTATATTATATTATATTATAATTATATTGGTAAAAGTAATTTCAACCAACGCGCAATTTAAATAATTTTAAATACAGATACCAAATATCTAAATACTACGTAGAGCAAATTTTGTTGAAAAATGATACTTGTAATTTCAACGTAAGTATAGTTACTTAATGTTTAACACTTAAAACATTATGGAAGCAAAACTTGGTGTTACAGTCCCTTCTCTTCTCCCTTTATGGTTGGCGTCCCGTGCCGGGAAAGCCCTAACCAGAAATCTGTATATTTTGGAGAGGTAGTTCTTATTTCACGGGGGTTCCGTTCTCTATAAAACGTAATCTTGTACGCAAAGACCCCCTGAATACATCGCATCCCCCCCCCCCCCCCGATATCCATCTTGTGATAGGAACCACTCTTCAAAATCAACTCCTACCACGACAATCCTTAAAGGCAACGTCTCATAGACGATATATGTTTTTGATATATTCAAAGATATTAAAATTATTACTCTAAAATAAATATTAATTAAATTATAATTAATTTAATTCAGTCAACAGATAAAACTGATAGTTTCATATAACGAGTTCTAAATCGGTTAAACGGATTTTTTAATCAAACTACAAGAAACAGATACCCGTTAAGCGCTAATCTGAAGAAAATTTGTTTACGTAATGTCTTTATCTGTCTTTTAACCACGCCTTCTATCCGCTCGCTCAATTGTGAAACGCTTTATAAAGTTAATTATCTATTACAGATACTACAGATACAACTATTGTCAAGTAATCGCGAATTATATCGCCCCAAAATAAATATTCAAAGTTATCTGTTTGGGTATCGGTTAATATGTGCTTATAAAAATGGAATCCGTTTTTATCAGCTATAACGTATTTGTAAAATATCTGATACGCGAAACAGATAACAGTTGGTTTTATACAGATAAAGCTCGGATAAAGATAAGATGTTATAAACCAAATTCAGACTAGGAACTTGCACTTTAGAAGCTTCCCAGAACCTTTTTTTTTAAAAACCACGCAGTCTCCCGAATAATAATTTTTAAAACTTTAATAAATCTAGTTTCATTAATCATTAATTCGTTGGATTTCAAAAACTGTATTCAAGAATTTTTTTCAGAATTATTTTGAGAATTTTTTCAAATTAATGTTTGTATATAATTGAAGTTTAAAATCGAATTAACCAGACGAAGCCAGGGGATCCCACCTTCATCAGTTCAGATAAAATACAAATTATTCCGATGGCGTAGGTTTCTCCATCTGGCGACGTTTTTAAGAAACTTAGGTGATAGCGCTGTTGAGGCTGAAATAATATAATTGCTAGAAAATAAGGCAATTTTAACGGGGATTTAAAAATCGCGGAGGGATAATAAAAACATTAAGTTTGGATAAGATTATCCCTTTAAAACCTTTTCTCCGGGTATAGATGGGTTAGATTTGGTTCTGTCGCGCAATTTCGGACTGGTTTTAAGGCAATAAAGTTTCTAACGGTAAATATAGAAGAAAAAGCACGTGGTTTTTGCACGCTTTCGGTCGTCGGCAGGCACACGCGTCATCCTTAAGTGGTTGCCATAGTTACGAGGCAGCTGTTATCAAAAACTGGAATAACCCCGACTATATCTTTCTCATTATTAAACTTGGGACATATATATATTTTGAATAATAAGAATTTTGTTGCCACGCTTCGTTAAATGCGAGGGAGGAAAGAACTTTAGCCAAGATGTTTTAAAAAAGCAGACGGTTACCAAAGAGGGACACGCATCTAGCGCGCTTATCACCGTTTACTACCACAAGTTAATATACAATCGAATAGTGTGACAAACAACTTATAGTAGACAATTGTCAACTTTGAAAAACCACGGAACATAAAATGCGTGATTTTGAAGCTGATATTTCACGAATAGTTCAGAATTTTCTAGAACTTTCAAGCACTTTCCAGACTTTTCTTTTAAAATTGACCCAAAAGGTCAGGGTAAGACATGGAATCTGGAAATTGGTCCATAGGTCTGGGAATTTGGCAATAGACAAAAAGGTCACGCAAAACTCGGGGAATTTGGAAATTGGCCCAAAAGGTCAGGGAATTTTAATGATCAGAACTCTTTATAACGAAAATCTTAAAATAATTATGAAAATTAAGAGTAAGAATGATTAAATGAAGCCAGCATGGCTGTGACGCTTCTGGTTCATATCTCACTTATGATAAACTCAAGTTTCTTCAGCGTCCTTTAATGAATATCAGAGAATAGGGATTTTGAAAAAAAAAAGAGTTTGAGGTATTTTTTTGCTTAGTACAACTAACGCCCCCAAGCGAGAATAACGGGAGATTTTCAATAGAAAAATGAATGAAACTACGATAATATAGAGTTATTATTATATTTTATCGCGAATTAAATTTAAGGGGAACAAGATGAAAGGGAAAACACGTAAAACCGGGTCAACTATGTTTGAACGCGACCAGAACGAAGCCGACGACTGATAATTTTACTTTTCCCGAATTACCGTCAATGGGATTTCATATATGACTTTAAAGAGAGAGTGGAGAGGAAATTTCGAGGGGCCATACATTTAAATCATACGGATTTACAAATATTTATCGGGATTTCGCCAATGATAGTTTTTCAATTTTGCCAATGGCTTAGTGATTTAGAGATTTCGTGATTTCGTTGCTGATTTCATGATTTTACGAATTCCTTGATATTTCGTGATTTCGGCAATGATTTCACGATTTTGTTGACGATTTCGTCAATTTTCGGCAATAATTTATCTTGTAAAATAGTCCTGGTCGATTTGCCGGAAATGGGCGCTTGTCTCACAGCCGCGCCGTCATGTTTTCGTAGTAACAGGCTGCCAGAGTATTTCTAATTTTATTTCCCACAAACCAAATTCAAGTTGTTAGTCTATCGCTCTCCACTAGAACAGATCACTAGAGCGGACGAAAATTTCACGCTACAAAAAGATGGCGGACGATCACGTGACAAAAGTTTTCCCCGCCAAAATGTTCGCGAGGGTCTCTAGACTTCCGGTTTTGGAAATCGACGAGGACTATAGGTTTTCTCGGTTGGCCGTCTCTTTAAAATTCAAATATCCAGCGCCTCCCTCCACATGAAAAATCATTCCAGTTAATTTTTTTTTCACACCGTAGCTAAAGAGTTGTTCCCTATTGTAGGTGTGTAGACCAGCAATATCGCGCGGGTGCGGGTGGCTGTCGGGTCTGGTCTCGGTACAAATATAAAATATCTATAAATTTAAATGAAGCGAAGATTTTCTCTCGCGTTCGAGCAGTTTACTAGTTTATCCAGTTTTTCGCTCTAAATGTGGAAATTCGCGACCAGATATTTTGCGAAATACCTACCGCTCGGAAAATTACGTTTCTTCGATAAAATTGATTTAGGAAAATGATTTTAGAAGGAAAAGCCTCGCGAAATTTAATTCCCTAAAAAATGTTATTACGATAATACTGATTTCGTTAATTTACTTCGCGTTTCAAAAAAGTGAATATATACGAGAGAAATCCAAACCCATGATGGGAGCAAAATTAAAATTACCCGTGAAAGAAATATTTCAGCCACTTTCTAGATAATAATAGACATTAATGCTAATTAAAATTATACAAAAAAATATTTAAAACTGTTTTAAATTATGTAGAAGTCATTCTAGTAAAATACACTCTTGCAAATTTACAACCATATATATATATATTCCAAGGGTAGATTTTATCCTAGAATGTATTCTACATAATTTAAAGTTTCAATAAACGGAATAATTATTATTTGTGGCGCTCTGAGGTTCTGGTATCAGAAGGCTGTTAATTGCCGCGATTTTCATCGCAACGCGTTTGTAGATTTCACTTAAAAAATATTTATTGGTAGGTATAGTATTTTTCTTCGCTATATTTCGAATAACCTGAGACGATCAGAAAAATATTTTTCTTTAGAACGAGTTATCACTGAAGCACGTTGCTTACGCTTTAATTAAAAAAAAATGACTTTATCGCGTTAGTTTATTTTACCGCTTCAAATTGCGCTTTAAGAAATCATCTTGAATAATAAAAGAAGGTCCGCGATTTCGTCGATTTCGTAAGAACCTTCACCTATAATCTTTATATTATCTCTGAAACGACTCGGTTTCCTCTAAACGGCGCGTAAGAAAAAGGAACAAAAGTTGATGAACCCGATTATCCGCGAATACTAGCCCCGAACCCCCGCTCGCCCCCATTAACATCATTCAATGATTTCGCAGCTGCTCGCAACCTCGCCCTCCACCTTTACTAGACTGGTTAGACTTTAGACGTACCTTTTTTGTCATATTGTTTGAAAAGCAACGCCATTAAAGTGATAGTACCACGTTCTACTTAGATCAAAAATGAATGTAATATTCCTAAAATAATTACGACTACAGTTCTAAATCTGTCATTTTTTACGCCACCGCCATGGCAAAAAAATTCTACGCGTATAGTTTTCGCGTAAAACGCGCGAATTTTCACGCGCACACGCGTTCCGCGACACCTATTGCCACTTCTCTGTATATTAGGCACTCGCGGACTTTGGTTTGGTGCCTTGATGTTAGGCGTCTTTCCTAACCTTTTTCGCTAAATAAAATAAAAAAAAAGCTAGTCCTCGCGTATAAAAAGACAAAGAGGTTATCGTAGGACACCGATGATGGGCGCCGTTGCGATTCTACCAATGCTGGCGTAAAATAAACCCGGCCGGTGACTTTCAAGCTTTAAACCCTTAAGAGATTTATCGCCTCCCAGCCACAAAACGTATATTATTTTACATTAAAACGTTGAACCCTTCTAAGATTGGTGTTTAAAATAGATTAATTCAGGGTATGGCTATTAAGCGGGACAATTCCATCGGGTAGGACGCGAAGGAGCTAATGGTTTTTCCAATAGCTAGCGACCTTAGTCGTTGTTGGCGAGGATGCACTATAGCAAGATTTGTCGCGGGGTCCGTTCGGTTAATTACTAGTCACGGAGAAACCCCGATAGGCATTCCACGATTTTCAACAACCCCCTTTCCGTCCCTCGTAACTCCTTCGCGGCCTTTGATAAGTTGGACAAGTTCATACTGGGCCATACCTTAGTCACCCGATAATAAATCGGACCCGAAAAAGAACGGTGTTGAGCGATTAACCATCGTGGATATTTTTTCTCGCGTGATTAATTATTTTAAACCAAATTTCTTGGCTTTAAGCTTTACTTAAGCTAACTGCGGAGGGGTAATCCTCAATCACGATAGTCAATTTAATTTTTGAATCAACTTTAGACGCGGTTAATTGTAAAAATATCCACTTAAAGAGATTCTAAAATCCCATTTAAAGTCGCCTTCGTTTCAAGCTTAGCAGACGTTGACCATAGCAAATTGTACTTAGTCAAAGCTAGGCTGTGCGCGTAAGGAAGAGCATTTTAAAGGGGCAAATTTCAGCGCAGATAGCCTGGCCTTTAAGATTATTATTTTAATAATCGTTAACATTTAATTATCAATTATATTAGCGCTTAGGTGAATGACAGCTCCTCATTGCGAATTATATCATTTTATTAATAGAAATTTTCTTAAACCATAGTGAGAACGAGACCTGTTAATATACATTTGGAAGTACGAACTCGGCAAAGGTAGAGGGTTACACCATCTATACTTTGGAATTACGGAAGAGGGTGTTTTTGGGGTTCCAAATATTGAATGCGCATTAATGGCTAGTGCTAACACGTGTTCCTACGCTTGACGTAATGATGTAAACAATAAACGGGGAAGGAAGGACGAGCAAAGACGAGAGATGAGGTTGCTGGTATAGCTTCCTCGAGGAAAACCATATTTACCTGGGCCATCACTCGCTTCATCAAGATCTATCTATAAATGAAGCGACGCTTACCAAAATAGATATACGGGATGCATTTCTCAAAGGACAAGTCTGAGATCGGAAAATTAAAATTGAATCTGGGGTTAAAAACGTTGTTTTTTGCTCTGTTAAGTTAAAAAAGTGGTAATCCGAACTATCACGCTAAAAAAAGTTACACTTGTAATTCTAATGTACCAAAAGAGTCCCTCCTCCTAAAAAATGATTTTAGAAAAAGGGGCGGGGACTTTTCTATTACTAGCAGCAGAAGCCGATGAAACACCTCCTTTGAAGTCTACTACTCCAATGTTCCATATAGCGCTCCTCTCTGTATGGGTAAAATTCACAATTTTACGAGTTAGAAGGGGTCCTACTTCATCCCCCCTGTCTACGGAAAATTGGAAATTCTCTCTCTCCACAAACGACGACGTTTTTTGGACGAACTCCAAGGCTGCTAGAGATATTCGCTCAACGAGCTCTCGCTCCGAAAACATCTACCGTTAGGAGGCGTACGAATCGCGCCTTTTCAGAATAACCCATACAGAGAGGGCTAGACAAGACCCGGGAGTAATAGACTTCAAAGGAGGTGTTTCATCGGCTTCTGCTAGCAGTGATATTATATTTCTGCGCTTTTGGCGGTTTACGCATCAACGTCCATCGAAACTTTGGCGAAATTGAAATGTTATGTGGCGTCAATTTCCCGACTTGAAGTGGTTTTTCGATCGTGCTAAGAAAAATAAAGGCGTTATCGCGCGACTATTTATTATTGGATAGATAAAAATGGAAAGTAACGAAAAAAAAAACGCATTATTTGTCTCAATCTAGTTATTTTTAGTTAACCCTTGGCTACTATGAGCCGTTATAATTAGATTACGGCGGATGGCAGGTCGAGGATTGACGTTCATACAGATATTAACAATGAAATATTTAAATAATTATGGTTAAATAAATATGGCGCATAAATTAATTTCCAAATTTTTATTAATGTTGAATTTTAGTGAGGTAAAATTTAAACCAATGAGACGAGTCCAAAGTCTGCAAGTAGACTTCAACAGTAACCGGTAAGATTTTGAATATAATTTATTTTCAAATGATAAATGGTCATTTAATTGGAAACCCTGATGCATAATGTGTACGTGTTATTACGCATTAACACTGCAAACCGTTCAGAATATTACAATGTTTTCCAAAAACCTTATCTGCCAATTGTCTTTATTTTAAATGCTAAAGCAAGCAGCGTCAACCATGGTTTTGGGAGACGAACCCTTTAAAAGGTAACGTGACGTCTTCATCAACCCTTATCACCGTTCATTGGCCCAAAATACTGAAAACACTATCTTGGTCTTACACATATTCTATCCCAGTTTGAAATTGCAAGAAGTTCCTACCGCGTGTATGTCCTTCATCCCTACAAGTTTGAAACCTCAATGATACGAATTAACTCGTATTGTATTTGTTGTAATCTGGTGGGACAGAGGACCTTAGTTTATAAGGCGAAGCGGCTTCGAATATATTTCCAGACCCCGGGGCGAATCTGAAAGTCGGGTCTCTCTCTCCGAGCTAAGTTCGTCGCTTAGAGCCCCTATCCTATTCGTTGTCGTCACCGACTAGCCATTTACTCGAATCTAACTCCCCCACCTTAAACTGTATTATTATTATTATTACTGGGTCTATAAGCAATTTTAGCGAATACATAATTTACACAGCCTTCCCCTCTGCTCTTTTGGACCCCCTTCTCATCGGGACAGTCAATGTTTTATGCTCAATTATTGGGAAGTTCGAATTATACAGAAGCTATCGAAGGGTATGGAAAACATAGATCGCGGGTCAAACGAAGCTTTTTTTCATATATGACGCGAATTCTATGGAAATACGTCGCGAATTCTACGGAGTTCCACCAAGAATCCATTCAGGTTCCATAAGACTATGGGAGGGCCGGGATTCAATAACCATCCTCCCAAACTTTGTAGGAAAAGTTCGTCCGCTTCGAATCGATTTTTCAAGTAAATCGCTCCTGACATCTATTATTAACCCGCGCCACTAACGACCTTGACATAATATTTTGTGAAATAAAAATGTAGCCGACCGAAAAAAGATCTAAGCGTACAAATGTTGCGAAAATTGCGGACTAACTTTTGTTACAAAGTTTGGGAGGATGGTACCAGAGGCTAAAGCTACGCTCCCATATTCTTATGGAACCTGAATGGATTCTTGGTTCCAGCGCAATTTGTTTTAAGGTTTGAGATGTAAGGCGAGTTTATCTAGTGTCGTTAACTTCTTGAACGTATCATATGAGCTCCTGATGTGGCTTTGAACACATCTTATTAACAATATTTATCCTGGCAAGGAAATTAGTCTCTCGAAACGGATAAACGAGGCGAGCCTTCCTTGAATAAATAGCCAAGTTCAAACCTCGGCTCCCTTTTAAACCGACTATATAGGTATATTCCAATTCTCAATTCGTGTCTTCGTCGCTCTTACAGCATTTCCCCATCTCAAGCGAATAGAAAGCTAAAGGGCCAAGTTAATAAGGGACAATCTTTGTTGACCTTTTAAACGAGCGCGCCTGTTATTAATCTTTATTATTCTCAACTGAATTCAGCAACTAGGCCTAGGCTTACTAAATTCTTCGTGATTAT
Organism: Odiellus spinosus; assembly: GCA_963920705.1. Taxonomy (NCBI): domain Eukaryota; kingdom Metazoa; phylum Arthropoda; class Arachnida; order Opiliones; family Phalangiidae; genus Odiellus; species Odiellus spinosus. Next base: position 34,298,418 of record OY987226.1, read on the forward strand.
CTGAATTCCAATTAAATAGTTTTTAGTTTTGGGATTAATGTCTGATTAGTTCAAAGACAGCCCCGTATAGCTACGACGGCTACCAATCAGGGGGGGGGGTCATGCCCCCTCAAAAAAAAATTTGTTTTGCCCCTTAATGTCCAGTTTGAGCTCTTACTGAAAGCTTATACCCAACAATCAAAATAATCTGGTTACGGGCGTTAATAATATGATAGGCCAGATTAATTATTAACATACAGTCAAACTTAAAGATCCTATATTTTTAAAAGTATCCTATAAAATCCAATAATTTCACAAATAGTCCTATAAAATCCTATCTTTTTAGACTTTATTTAAAAACCAGAACTATGAGGCCATCAAATCATGATTGGTTCCGTTAACTTTAAAATAGTCTAACTCCTGAATGTATAATAAATCTTAAGGTTAATTTTAGTAAAATTAAAAATTTATTTGATGCAAAAGCTTTGAAAATCTACTCGGAATAGGGTTTTTAACATTTTTTCTTTTATTATAGTCAAAATTTAGTGAATATAATGATTTATGTCCTATAAAATCCTATAATTTCGTAGAAAATGTCCTATGAAATCTTATAATTATGCCAGAGGAATCCTATTTTCCCTATTAAAGTTTCTCGATTATGTTTTTCCGGCGATTCCGAAAATAAAATCTCATAGTTTCCCTTTAAGCTCGAAATCTTTGATATATTGGAATAAGTGGCGTATATCTTCTTTTAGAAAATGGAGGAAATAAGAGCTTGGCTGCGTGATTCTGACGAAGGAAAGGTTGCGCCATGATCGAAGCGAAAAGGAGGGCTTAGGACCGGAGGCGATATTTCTCATCATTATCGCGGATATTTGTGTATCGTAAACAAAACGGCCATGCAGGGAAGCGGAGAGCCGCTAATCATCGCTAGACTAATCCCGGGCGCCGAGACTTAGCGCTTTACATACTTAATTCTAAAATTATACACCCATCCAGTGGACGCTGCAACCCCGCAATCTAAGGAAGTACAATGCAAACAGACGTGAGCAACTGCAGTACGACCAACGTACAATTATTAATTGTAAGGAACGGGGAAACCGGCGTGCCTTCGAGGGAGACTCCACGACTTACAATACGAAAGACAGGATATAAATTTTATTAATCGCGCGTTACGGTTTTCTGTATCTGGAATTTAATGATTTCACGATTTCGAAAGGAAAATTTTGGGAGAGCATTTTGAATTTGATATACTTTTCTCCTTAAAGAGTTTGATTTTTCGACCAAAATGCGCGGTTTCGAATACAAAATCAAGAGATCTTACAACGCGGCGCTATAAAGACCTATCTCATTGGGGAAAAAGGACTTCTAGAGACGGGTGGCGCCATCCGTTAGACACGGGGCGATGGTCACGCGTGGAAAGATCCATGATTCCATATAAAGGTTATATCACTTCATGGTCACTCTGATATTAATTGAACAACTACATCAACTAAACACAACTAAATTAAATGTTATGACAATCCAAAGGCATACACCATCTAGGACTCGTGGGTTTCGAGGAAACGTGTAGTTTAGTATGTTCGGGTTGGACGAAACAATTCCTTTTCTGAGCTGGGTGCCTAACTTGATCTTAGGGCACTTTATCCCTAGGGCATCATCCTCCTCATCCCTCGGTTTAAACGGTTAAATATTCAGTTATAGCCCACCCCCATCGCGCCCCTACTGTTTATCTATACTAAATTTACCCTTCTCTTCCCCCCATTCAATCTACGTTGAGCTAAAACGAATAATTAACAGCCTTCGAATTATTAGGGAAAAATGTTCCCTCAGATCCAAATTTCGTTCGCAACTTCGCATCCCTAGTTTTCTTATTTCTCCTAAATTCATTATAAACATTTCCCTACCGGCCATTTTCTCAGTTTGTAGGCTACCATTAAGTATGAACTATATACGAACCAGACTGAATATAATTATTAAAAATATTAATATTTAAATATAAATAATCCCTGCCAACTCGAGACGAAAAGACCAGAACTGCCAGGGAGCGGACTCGAACCACCTACGGTTAAACCAAATGAGCTCCCGAGGCTATCCTTCGAGTAGTCCAGGTATTGAAACTTTTAACACCTAATTTGGTTAGAACAATCAATGACACAAAATGATTTAAGATATTTTATATCATTTTTATATTACAACTATAGATGGCGCTTAAATTATTGGAATTTCAAGCTCCGAATATCATTAAAAGCGGAAGTAGATGAAACCCTCCTTCGAAGTCTACTACTATAATGTTCCATATAGCGCTCCTCTCTGTATGAATAAAATTCCCAATTTTACGAGATCGGAGGGGTCCTACTTCGTACCCCCCAGTCTACGGAAAATTGGAAATTCTCTCTCTCCACAAAGGACGACGTTTTTTGACGAACTCCAAGGTTGCTAGAGATATTCGCTCGACGACGAACTCCCGCTCCGAAAATATCTACCGTTAGGAGGCGTACGAATCGCGCTTTTTGAAACTAACCCGTACAGAGAGGGGTAGACAAGACCAAGGAGTAATAGACTTCAAAGGAGGGTTTCATCGGCTTCTGTTAAAAGTTCTACTATTGAGTTGTATGACAAAAATAACTATAGAAATTAAATACCTCAAAGGCATTAAAATTATGCTTACATTATTAGGATGGAAATTGTTTAAATAAATTTATTAGATTAAAAATAAAAAGCATTATGGAAAAAAAAAAAAAAAAAAAAAAAATAACAAACTTTTGGTATTCAAATTAAAACCAGTACAGTGGATCAATTAAAAGCCTTATTAAAAACCGGACATGGTTAAGATGGAGGGGGGCTGAGGGCATCGGTTAGGTTGCATTCATTTGTCAAAGGGGGTAAGGACGCCACCATTTGTTTTTTCACTCCCTGTCTTTCACTTTCTTCCGGTTTCGCCAATCAAAACTCGAGATAAAAAGGTTTTTGGTAGCATTAGCGAAAGATGGTTTTCAGCGCCTTCTAGTATTTTGCCCCCTTAAATCATTATTTACCTTGAGTGATATTTGGTTCAAAAAAAGCCTTTCTTTAGTTTTGCGTTTGATGAAGCTGGGGGCTGGAGAAACGCCCTCTAGCGGATTAAAGCTAGGGTAACATAATCGGAAAAGGGTTGGACCCCAGGGAGAGCCGAGAGAGAGGGCGAAAGCGAGCGACGGGGTGAGAGATGTCACTCGTTAAGACATTAAAATTCCTTACTCATTAATGAAAGAAGAACCAGCCATCCCCCTCCAGGGTGCAAAAAAATCTTAACAAGTATAGAGGCGAGAGGGTTTGGGAAAATGAGATCCGCTACCTCAAAATGTCCTTCAAGCTTAAAGAGAGGGTGAGAAAGGATTCTAAGCCAGTTTATCATTAAGTTAACGCTTGCTCTAATATATGTAAGGTGTTTACACTTTAAAAACTTTAAAAACAAATATTATTCTAGAAATATATCTTACCCGGAAAATAGGCTTAGCTTGACTCATGGAGATCAAATGTATTTAAGGATCATCGACCAATGAGCAAAAGCCTGTCGTTAAGACGAAATCTCGGTGAGACTTCCAATAACATTCGATTGGTCCGTGTTCCTTCAAAGAGAAGAGATTCAGAATCTCCATGACTCCAGCTAAGCCTATTTTCTGGATAAGTTTTAAATTCAATTATAGTTTAATATTGACGTCATATCCCATATTTTTTACTACCTTTCACTTTCTAAATTCAAACACATCCCTATAGTAGACGAATTTCAACGCCATCATAACCATATTAAAGTGTTATGAAAAATCTTAAGTCATTAAGTAACGTCAAAAATTGTACATTAGGATCGCTTACGTGTTTGTGTACGTGAAACTAACATTTACCCTGATTGGTTAAGTTTTGACATCAGATACAAACTAAGATTTTTTTGGAAAATGTATTAAATGAAGAAACGCGAGAAAGATGACGGAGTTTACTTTTTATTAGTAAAAATAGTACCTGGTCGGAATCGAGCTAACAGTACTAGGCCAACATATTTAAATTGATTAAAAATGGAGTTTTTGTCCTTGTCAGCCTCCGTTAAGAGAGAGACAAAGCGGGGAATACGATATTAGACAAATAAAGTCACTCCCTCTTTAAAAGACCCCAGCATCCCCCTAAGTCAGGAAAGGTAACCACCATGTAGGAAGTCTTAAATTCAAGTTTTTGACACCTCACTCAAAATTACGCAGTTTTTTTTTAGTTTTTTTTTATTTTTCTATCGAATGTCATTTTTTTACGATCGAAATGATATCTAAATTTTAATAGGAAAGAAGAAAAGACTTGGAGAAAAATATATCTATGCTAAAAATAGGAGAAATTACGGTGTCACCACAATGCGTGTGGCTGCGTGATTGTGGTATCTCTATAGCGCAGTGTTGTAACATAACCTGGTTTCAAAATATATATATTTTTAACCAGTAATTTATTTGCCTTATTATTTTGCCAACTTATACACGTAGCTTCATATTTCCGGTTGAACCAAGGCCTATCCAGCCATACACGCGCTTATGGTATAAGCCAATATGAATTTACTACTCTTGTTAAGCCTTTGGCCATGACGTCACGACTGATTGCGCTCTATTGAAATCAAATTCCTCGTACTGCTCTTTCTTTAATTAGTTTTTTCTCATTTTTGGGATTTCTATACGAAATGGAACGACGACTGAATCCTGGCTTAAAGAGATACTAAAAGATTTTATGAAGATAAACTTTGATTTCTTTAATTTAATAAAATACAAAATTCCGCGATAGTGTTGTAAAAAAAGGAGGTTGCTCAAACATTTCCCAAATCAATTTGAGAAATTAAATTCTTACAAAATTTTCATATTCTAATTTCTTGAACAATTTAAATGTGTTCTGACGTTTGAATCCAATTTTCTAATTCTCTTCGCCGTTTCGTGTGAATATATTTTCAATTAAAAAAATGTTGTAGAATTTTTTGACCCGTGTACTGATCGAATTTTAATGTTTTATAGAATTCAAAACATTTAAAAATTTTTTCACATTTTCAAAAACTTTGATTTTTAACATTTCCTCAAATTTGAGAATTCTTCCTTATATACTCTAATTTCGCAATATTTTCTTCCGCCCCTTAAATACGAGAATGTATTCGTATTTCCTCAAATATGAAACAATTTAGAACGTCTTGTCTATCGCGAATGATATTCGTATTTGAGTTTAGGTTAAATAGGTTTGGTCCAAACATTGAATCTGTCTAAATAAATCGAAATTAATATAAATGTGACCCTGCGAGCTTAATAGATTTCATTGTCTCTTTAAGAGGCCGGGGGATAATCTCCCCGATGCAAAAAGAAAGAGTGCTCAGACACGGGCATTGAAAATCGTTCGGTCCTTATTTAAGCTTCAATAAATTGCCAATCTCAACCCTCCGAGCCCAAACCTTACTTTCCACCTCCCTCCTCAAATCCGCGTCTTTTCTCTTCCGTAATTGAATATTGTTTTGCCGGAGAGTCGAGGACCACCAAAACTATATTATCAAAATCAGTAGCAGGGTTCAGCGACCAGGAATTAGCAAATTGAACTCATAAGCTAATACGAAGAAGTTAAGATTCATCCTCGTGTTCTCAATAGACTCCGAGATATCTTAAATTATTATAGGCCGTCGAGAAAAAAATGTTATCATGTTCAGTTATCAATATTGGCGTCCACATTTTGTAATAAAATTAAAAAATTCTTAACGCTTTAAGAAATAAATTCTTGCGTTAAGTTGTTGGTATGGTTTACCGCGAAATAATAACGGCTGTATTTTCACTACCACAAGTCCATGGCTGTCAAGAATAACCTCGAGAGAAGCTCCTAATATATTAATTGAAGGTTTAAATTATTAAATCCAAGTTTGATATAAGTATATTTGAAAGTTTTCAGCGTTTAATTTACGAAAAACTTCGAAATCAACATTCAACTTTACAGTGAAAATTATCTATGAAAATAAACATAATAAAAAATAGTGTTCAACTAGCTAATTGAACCATAGACGGTATAGACAAAGAGTCACGTTATGCAACGGCATTACAAGTTATTGTCAATGTAATCAAAGAATTCGTCAATACGTCGGCGAAACATCGAAGAAATAGCACGGGCAGTGATCAAGTGACTATCAAGTGGTTCTCATTTCACTCCGTCTAAAACCAATTCAGAAATTAATTTTATTTTATACATCCTTACTGAATTCTTTTTAAAAACACGATTGTTGTAAGAAAATCTTAATAACATAAAACCACCGTTTTAACTTAATATAAGTACTTTGAAAACTTTATAAGCTTATGGTTTCGTCCTCTTTTCCTTTAGTGGCGAAGATTGGCGAGTAGCCTTTAACTCGGAGAATTCCCAAACTGCGCGGAAAGAATGTAAAAGGTAAAAGGTGACAGTATAGTGAAAGACTCGGCATACCCCCTTTTCGTTTCGCTTCTTAGAGATGATCGCCATTCAAATCCGTAATGAAAAGGGTGAAAAGGGGTATAAGTAACCCCCTAAAACCTCCACCCATCAGTACTTCAACGCGCACCCCTACTTCACCCCGAACTTCTACTTCCATTCTACCTTATTCTTTTGTGAAGCCTGTCAAACCCTTTCGTTCCTAATTCCGAAGACAACCCACCTCTGTCCACGCGAAAAACGCGACTTGATTGGAGGGCTACGAAGAGGAAGAACTCATTCCTCAGTTCAGGATCGAGAAAAGTTCAAATGTCGCGTACAACATGGGAAAGCTTCTCGGAATTATCGGTAAACAATGGTAAACCCGAAATATATAGAGCTCCTCGTAATCGCAACAGCTGTCTACTAACACCTCGGGTTGTTTAAGGCTAGCTTTGATTCGAATTGGTTTTTTATTAGGCATATCTCAGTAAGTTTAGTTAGTTGGGTAACTTCGAGACACGTATCTTTGGTAGCTTCAAGACACGCATCTTTGGGCATTTTTAAGACATATCGCTTTAGTAGCTTCAAGACATATCTTTGGGTAATTTCGAGACATATCTACTGAACAACTTTAAGACTTATCTATTAAACAAATTCAACAAATATATCTTGGACAACTTCAAGACGTATCTCTTGGACAACTTCAAGATATATCTCTTGGACAACTTCAAGATATATCTCTTGGACAACTTCAAGATATATCTCTTGGACATCTTCAAGATATATCTCTTGGACATCTTCAAGATATATCTCTTGGACATCTTCAAGATATATCTCTTGGACATCTTCAAGATATATCTCTTGGACATCTTCAAGATATATCTCTTAGACAACTTCAAGATATATCTCTTGGACAACTTCAAGACATATCTCTTAGACAACTTCAAGATATATCTCTTAGACAACTTCAAGATATATCTCTTAGACAACTTCAAGATATATCTCTTAGACAACTTCAAGATATATCTCTTAGACAACTTCAAAACATATCTCTTGGGTATGTTCAAAACATATCTCTTGAGCATCTAAAAGACACCTTGGGTTCTGGTACAGGCGATAAGTACTTTTCTTTAACATCTGAAATATTTACAAAGATATCCTTTTAGTTTCTAGAAGTTTTATAGTTTGATTATTATTCCCACACGTGGTCTTTAAAAAGCTAAAGGTTTAAAAATAGATTCGCCATGGTTTCCGAGCTTATTCGGTCCCTATTTGTGGGTTTTTCGAGTGAAGGCGACGCGGCTCTTGTTGGCAAATCGTATTGTCTCTATCCGGGTTGAGTCTCTGGCTGCAGTTCATCGCTAGAAACTGATTTCTCGACTCTTTAACTCGTTTCTTCCTCCGCTGCCCCCCCCCCCCCCCCCCCAGCTCCTTAAATAAGAGTGTATGTCGATGTGTGGCTTAGGCCGGGTATACTTCTCTAGCGGGAGAGACAATCGTGGGGTCGAAGTGAGGTGGTATAGAGAAGGGGGGTGTTGGGCTTTTGATATCTGGCCAGAGGCTATGAAAGCCACGCGTAATGTCGCTCTTTCAAAATACTCGCGATACAGCTATAACTACCGACTCTTCTTTCTCGTATATGGAACCCGGATCTCACCCCTATCGACCCCTAACCCCTTTAAACCTTCGATACTCCTTTTCTCGACGCCAAATTGAAGGAACTGCGAGCAGAAATGCGGTAATTCGTCTTTTGACTGATGGAAAACACGTTATGAAATACTTCATATAGTGGGGGTCTTATTTTTCATTTTGTCTTAGTTGGTTTATTATTAAAATTAACTTATGGTCGCCATCTATAAGACTGCCCAAGGGTCAGTTACTTAATCTATATGAAAAATTCTAAATGTCTAAAATCTTCAATGATTTTAAAAATAATATTGAGTTAGTTAAAAGATACTAAATAACTGATTTTATATTAATTTTCAAAAAATGTTACTTTTAGCTTCATCACTAAGAACTAGAATGGAGGAGATTATAGAGAGCAGACGTGAAATTTTTGCAAGGGGGTTATTGACAATTCAGTTTGATCAAAGGCCCAAATGGGGGTCAGAGGTGAAGACCCAAGACCTCCGGAGGTTCTTTTAAAGGAAACTTCAAAACTAATGTTAATAAAGGTACCTTTATCGAAGCTTTCATAAACCGAAATTAACATTCACCATAGATTGAATGAACTAGGAAAGGGTTGAAAAATTTATAGTCATAAAGTTAATAGGCCTAATGCTTACGCATTTTTTATATATAAGAAAACTACGAGTATGAGTGTGTGACTATAAGAAATCGGTCGTTCCCACGCTTAGTTCTCGTTATTCTTGGGCAAAATAAGCATTGAAAAGTTCAACCCCTATCTTCCAGCTTGTTTAGCTCCGCAGTCCAATGTCTCGAGAGACTCCTATTGCTATTGCATTAACTTTCCTTTGGTTTCTTCTTTTTCTAGTGGCTATGAAAAATATGTTTAATTTTGAACCAAAGTCCATGTAAAAAATTAATAATATTTGGGCCATATCTCCAAAAATATATTTTGAAAATGTAGACCCTAAATTAAACGGGTAATCTCCGATCCAAGAGGGGCCGTAGCCTGTTTATGGGAAGACATTTTTTAAAATATCGAGTTAAAATCTTTTTGATCTAAAGTATGTTTGGGACTCGTTCCTTCTCGACCTTTTTGGAAAATGTGTACCTGTACGGTATTCCAATTGCGCGGGCGAGTTCGTAAGCCGAAGCTTTCTATAAAACGAGAGAGACGGATAGAGACCAGGGGGTTTTGAGGAAAAGGGACGAACAAAACTGACTTCCAACTCTTTTGGGCCGAGCAGCGAAGCTTTCGAACGCCAAGAGGAAAGGGACTAGGGTCTTCCGACTCTTCCCCACCCACTCCCTTTCGTCTCCGGCGAAAATCCCCAGAACCTCGAAATCCGTTTAGGCCGCTAATCAATCTAAGACCGTGCCGCTTAATGAAACTAAGATAAACCCCATTCTTTCCGAAATGTAAAAAACCTTTTCGAAGCCTTTCTCCTAGGTACCGTGTCACGTTGATAAGCTTTATAGGATTTAGAAATCTTTTTCGGGGACGAAGAAAGGCTGTTTTATCCCTTCCTTGTATAGAAGGTCACAGACTCGGAAAAGGTCCAAGGAAAAGTGTCACCACGAACTAATTTAATAAATTCGTTAAAGGAATGAAAAGTGCTCGCGATTCAATTCAGTTCATAACTGTTCAATTATATATAAAAATCTTAAAAGTCTAAGATTTATTTAAAACCATATTGAATTTTGAAATCTTACGAAAAAAGTACAAATTCTAAAAAAATGTAAGAAATTTTCTTATTCGATTTAACGTATCTGAATGTAAGGCAAACTTTTCATTCGTACTCATATTGTTAAGAAATAGATACGTGTTTATTCGCGGATTTTAAGCCAAATTAAGATCTCTTCGCTAGAATGTAGTAATATAGTCGATTCCTTTCAATTTAGATTTAAAGCTAATGACGCGAGAAACATCACATTTTTATCTTGGCATTATCCGTTTGAATAAACGCGATATTAATCGAGCTTCAAATTTTATCTATTGATAATTCGTATCCATTTGCTACGCTTTTGTTTATATAATATGTGGTTTTATATAGATAGTTTTATAGATAAAGAGGGGAAAAAGAAAGTTTCACCACTCTTTCCCAGATTTTCTTTCGTTGCAGGGCTGTCAGCGGCTTGTGAGCGCAGTTCAGAACAGATCAGAGCCTAAACTGAACTGTGATTGGTAACACTGGGTGAACGGCATTTAATCCCTTTAGTGAAAACTATGTTTTAACTTAAACCATTTATCCGAGATTAAAATATACGAAAAAAGCCTAGTTATCAATGAATATCCTAAGATTATCCGATTCCGAGCTCTAAAGTAGACAATCAAGCCCTTAACTGGTTCATTCGTTAAAAAAAGACATCCAAGAGTCCGAGCGTTCCTGCAAAATGAAGTAAAACACTTCGTGTAAATAATTCTGGCACCCAACTTGAGACTAACCCTTGATGATATCCGAACTCTTTGGTTCCTGGTGTTTGTATATTTGTAGCGGGGGTGGGGTTCTGGGTTCCCATTCTGGGATTGAGAGCCGATGGCTTATAGAAGAGGCGGATGTCTAGGTGGGTGGATGGGTTCTTTGGCGTTTTACGTCTCGGTATCGAGGATTCTATAATGGACGGGTCAAGTTTTCTCATTCAAGCGAGTTCCTCTTCTTTCTATTTCTCTCTCTCTCTCGATCCCCTTTGCCTCGCCTCGCCTCAAAAGGGCTAATTTGCTCGCAATTGTCAAGCCCATCTCTCTGTCTTTTACATTTTCTCTTACGAGGGCTGCAGGAAAAGGCATCGCGCGTCAAATGCCCCAGGCGAAAACCAAGATTTTTACCTCCCTTCCTCTTGACAAGTTTAAAGGCAACGTGAAGGAATTAACCTCGTTGGAAAGAAATTTACCTTTGATTTCCTTGAAAAATGATGCTAATAATACGTTTTTAATTGTTGTACGTTGCGCGAGTTAGCTACAGACATTGCTCGAAGGTACAATTATCCATCCTCCATATCTCCAAATTCAACCCTTCACCATTAGAGATTGCTCTTAATGTAAAGGAAACGCGAAAATTCAATTAAATATTTTTCCGTTATTGTTGCTTTCGACATTTGATAGAAATCTCAAATCAGTATTTATTTGATAGATATCAACTTCAAATACTAAACTTATACGCGTTTAAAACTAAATATTTTTAAGCTTAAAAATTTGTTAAATTAATATTTAGATTAAAAGGCGTGTACGCTTACTGTTTGAAATTGATACGTATATCAAATAATTATTGATCTGAAATAAATATTAACTTGAAATCTCTCTGAAATAACTACAGACCTAAAATCTCTATGAAATAATTATTGGTCTGAAATCTATATGAAATATCTACCGACCTTAAATCTCTATCAAATATTTATTGACCTGAAATCTCTACGAAATAATTCTAATAAAAAGAAACCACTGGCGCCCCTCCAATCGAGAAACGAGTGTCACCAATGGATTCCTTGGCCGAATGTCACGCGGGTAAGGCGGAATTAGCACGATCGAGCCAGTATTTGCGAAGTTATAACCATAGCAGGCGCGCGATGAAAATATACGCCATTTGGGGTGCTTGTCTACCAATGTCAAGCGTTGCTACGACGGTGAGAGCAACATTTTCTCGCTAAGCACCTCCCATTTTATAATTTAAGAACGTCGTATTATTTTATAATTTATATATTCAGATACGTATAATACGTTCCGAAGATATACAAGCCCGCTTATGTATACTATTAAAAAGGTTCGCCTTTTAGAGAAAGGAAGGAAGTTCTAGTTCGCGTCGCTTTTCCTCCATCTCCCCCCCCCCTTCTTGTTGAGGATTCGAGTTAAGTGTGAGAATCTTTCCCCCCCGTCTCTTCCTTCGTATCGAGCGCAGAGTCTTGATATATATTCGGACTTAATTCCCGACTCTTTCGCTAGCGAGCAGCCGACTCAAAGTTTTTGACGCCTCCGCGAATAAAGAGGCTCGAAATTAAAAGGACCTACGCCGTGATGGCCTTCGCCGCTTTCGTTTGTTTGACGAGATTAAATTAAGTCCACTACGTTTAAAAGCGATAGACTCAAAGGCGAGGATAAATAAAACCAGCTTTTACGCGGGATTCATTCTTCCAGCCCTTCGACTAAATTGCCAGGAAATTGCCGAACCAACTTTAAAAGCTCAAAAAGAGAGAATTTGTCTCGAATAAGAAAATGAAAATTTAAAGGGAATATAAATGAAACTTCATTTAAAGAGGTAATGCTTTTTTATCGATTTTGCTCCTAAAAATAAGACACGAAGAGTCTGTAGGAAGACCTTGAGCTTAGCTTTATACATGGAAAAAACGTTAAAAATTTGCTTAAAACTTTCCCCAACTCGAGAATTTCTCCACAGAGTGGCGCTTACAATTATTTACTATTTTCACCAGAAGCCGATGAAACCCTCCTTGAACTCTAATGTTCGATATAGCGCTCCTCTCTGTATGGTTAAAATTTCCAATTTTACGAGATCGGAGGTGTCCTACTTCATACCCCCCTGTCTACGGAAAATTGGAAATTCTCTCTCTCCACATACGACGACGTTTGGTTGACGAACTCCAAGGTTGGTAAAGATATTCGCTGGACGAACTCCCGCTTCGAAAATATCTACCGTTAGGAGGCGTACGAATCGCGAATTTTGAAACTAACCCATACAGAGAGGGGTAGACAAGTCCCGGGAGTAATAGACTTCAAAGGAGGGTTTCATCGACTTCTGTTTACACTTGTTGCGGCCGCTTGAGTGTCTCGAATCAGAATCTGACGGTAAGTTTGACTCGTTCTTTGTTGATAGTATTATGCTACGGGTCGTTGTTTACTTTGATGAAATAATGGGAGTGACTTTTGATGATATAAGTTAAACTTGGTTTTCACCACCTTGTTCGCGGTATAATTTTCTATACCCGCAATATTACGAAACTCAAGTTTCGAAGTTCATTTACGTGTTAGATTTAAGTATATTTGTATCGTAAACATTCGTTTACTTGTATAATAACTTGGGTCGTGAAATACGAGTCGTAACTATTTCTTTACTAATTCAGTCGCTAACGAAAGTATTAAAATTTATGGTTAAGGGAGGAGTTCTTATCAAACAACTCTAATATTTTCCCGATTAATACGTATGTTCGTATAGACAAACTAAGCATTTTTTATCTCTCCTTCCATGCGCGCGACTCGCGAAGCTATCTAACGGTGAATTACTAAGTTTATCCGAAAACGCCTCCAAAACTCGGTAAGCTATGTCATCAGAAATGTTTTTAAAGGGGTGCTTTCGTAATATTATTCGAAAGTCTATAGATTGTAGCAGAAGCCGATGAAACCCTCCTTTGAAGTCTATTACTCCCGGGTCTTGTCTACTCCTCTCTGTATGGGTTTTCTCAAAAGGCGCGATTCATACGCCTCCTAACGGTAGATGTTTTCGGAGCGGGAGCTCGTCGAGCGAATATCTCTAGCAGCCTTGGAGTTCGTCCAAAAAACGTCGTCGTATGTGGAGAGAGAGAATTTCCAATTTTCCGTAGACAGGGGGGATGAAGTAGGACCCCTCCGATCTCGTAAAATTAGGAATTTTACCCATACAGAGAGGAGCGCTATATGGAACATTGGAGTAGTAGACTTCAGAGGAGGGTTTCATCGGCTTCTGATTGTAGTTTATTTCGGATTTTGGTCTCAAAATTCCTTTACGATAATTGGCTGCTTAAAAATCTTAGTTTCATTCATTTTTATTTAATTTAATTTCCCTTCATTTTATTTAATCACATTTAATCGAATTTAATCCTTTAATTGAATTGTCTTTTTATTTTATATATTTTTAATTTTACAGTTTAACACCTTCCCAGAGTATTCTTATAATAACATCGTATGACTTCGCGTAAATAGAGCTAAAATTCAAATAAGCGTGTTTTTTACGGTGGTTTAGTGCTGGGAATCGGATAACCATTATGTTCCGTAATTATTTCTATTTTTTCAGATATTTTGTTTGTGAATAATGAACGCAATTCGTAAATAGAATTATCCGAAAATAAACATTCGAAGCTTTATCTATTAACGAGTTACTCGAATTCAAACGTATAACGATGGATAAGAATTCGTGGAAAATAAAATAAATATATTTCAAATTTACGTAAAATGCGAAGAAAATAAAACGATAGCTTTTAGGTTGAAATATTATTTATTATTATTGAAGGAAATAGATTTTTAAAATTATCTGAAAGTATAATTAGGATAATATTCTAAGACAAAGCTTTTTTCGAATAAAAAGAGATACGGGTATTATTTGTTATTTTATCTTTGGATAAGTCAACTGGATTGATAAATAGTATAGTAGGTCTATCCATTTCATGAAAGTTTTACGAGCTCTAGTCTGGTTCGATATTGTCAACAAAAACAAGCTGGTAAACGTATATAACGATGGAAATATTACGCGCTTCAGTTTTTTAATTACTCGTCATAGTTATATCTGAAAAGAGAAATATTACGACTCGACTACGCGGACATGAGTATAAATTAAAAATAGGTTTTCAACGGTATTTATTTAATAAAATAATTCTTCGACTATAGCTTCGGCTTCTTTAGGCCACCATCAGGATATCAACACGCAAAATCCTGGATAATGGCCCAAAGAATTAAGCCGAAACTATCGTCTGAGAATCATCTTATTTTACCGAGTGAAATAAATGCCGTTGTAAACCAATTTATAATTTATTACAGGCATACTAATGAGCAAAAACTAAAATGTTTTCGTGTCCAAGAGGTGAAAGTTTATTTAATAAAACTCGACTACCGGTTGGCGTGGTAAAGTATCGCCTAAAAATTGACCTAAAAATTGTGAAAAATTCAAATGGTCGTAAAAGAGGCAAAGATTTAAAAATAAATTCAGCAAAAACTGTCGCGTTTAAAAGTGACTTTGGCATTGAAGAAATCGATTATAAAAGCTTATTGTAAAAGACTATTCTTCGTCCTTTAGCCGCTACGCAGTTTGTTAAAAAACGGCGTTCTAATTTCTTGGACGGTACGGCGAAATTGTCATATCGCGTGCTTCTTGGAAATCACGCTAGTCTCTTGGCGGCCGCAAAACGAACAGATAAGAACAACAAACGTTTCCCTTTGGCCAACCCTTATTCTATAATTTCCCCCTTAACCACGCCGCGTTCCTACTACCTTTAAGGAGTACCCCTTGGAAGAAAAAAATCAATCTTTTTACAAGGGGTACCCCTTATCGACAACTGTTGCTTTGAAATTCTTACCCCTAAACAGCAGCCACGTTTCTTTCCTCCTTTGAATCGAAAGTGTACGGTACGTGAAGTGAGACAACACGTGGACGAGTAATCGCTTCTTATTCGTCAACTACAACTTTTATATAAAACACGGACAATTTAATCTATGCAGACGCGAACCTAGCTCCAAAGCCAAATTACTCTCGCTTGCCATTTTTAGTTGTACGCAAAAAACAATTTTTAGTTAAGGCTAGTTTTCACCAAAGGTTTTTCGTACCAAAAAATAAAGCGATTTATTCGAACAATGCGATTTATTCGAATAAAGCGACTTTCGCGAACAAAGCGACTTTCGCGAACAAAGCGAATTCGAATAATTTGATTAGTTCGAATAATTCGATTTATTAAATTGAACGTAATTCTTCAATTAATAAAATTAAAATTTTCTTCTCACGATATTGCATTTCAATTTATTCGAGGCGTTTGATTTATATTGGTAATCAAAATTGATCTTAATAGAGGAGAGCTATTCAATAACGAACGATATAAAAAAATCTGGGAAATATTTTTGTATCCTCTCTAGAAGTTTGCAATAAATGGCGCGTTTCTTATCTCGGAACCCGTGACCCTTTTAACTTGGAACGCCGCTCCCGCCAACGCTTCGTGTTAATAATAAATAAAAAAAAATAAAGCGAAAAGTAGGGCGTGAAGGTTTCCGATGATCATTTGGAAGTTGGGGGGGCGAACTAGGAACCGGGAGTAAGATAGAGTTGATGAGACCAAAGCCGAACCAAGATGAATTCTAGCGTTAAAGAGGTTGCGCGGTGGCCTAAGTTATCTCACCTCCCCTCCCGAGATTGAGTTCGTCAACAAACGCCGAAAATAACCCACCGCCGAATCAATTCTATTAATTACATCTCGCTTCATTGAAAACTAACGTCATTGCCTTTTCTATTCCCTATTCGAATTAAAGGGAGAATGCAACGCAGCCTTCTCTATTCCCTATCCGAATTAAAGGGAGAATGCGACGCAACAACCGCTGATGTTTTTACAAACAAGTATTGAAATTTTAAATACCACTTGGTTTTATCTATATAATGTAGAAGTCAGTTCTGGCTTGAACTATTTTCAAGAATAATTCGACTATATTTATCGTCATTGAATAATTGAAAGCAATATATTTTGCCAAGAATCCCTTTTGATTAGCGAATATCGAGTTAAGATAAGACGGATGGATATAATATTAGTCGCTTGGTTACCCTTTTTCTTATCTTAACTTGGAAACGATTTATTTCCACGGAGGAAAACGCGAATATAATTTCGTAATTGGGGATATTTCTCTACGACCCTTTTGGATTCGAAATAGGGTTGACACGAAGATCTATTCCTTCGATAGTGGAAAGATAGCGCTATATATGAAACGAATTTCGAAAACGCCAGATCTCTTCATTTCAATGGAAAAGGAAAGGTCCGTCCGGTTACGGATAATAATATTTTATCTTAGCTGACAAATTAAGCTTTGGACTATTTAAAGTCGCGATTACCTTAATTATATAAGAGTTGATATACGATTTAAATGACCAAACGAATGCATACGATAAAACACGCCATATTGATATTACGAGGTAATTATCAATAATTAAAGGGATACTAAAGCCGAACAAATATTTCATTTTTATTTATTCTACAACGCTTTTTAGTGTATAAAGTTCCATAATGAATAGTCATCATGAATCGTGCGAAGTAAAATAACAAATATTTTAGCGTGTTTAGCAACAACAAACTCCTCGGGGTCAATCGCAGACCTTTGGTTTTGAAAAATAAATTATCTTGCTTCAGTCTCACTTCAAGAACTAATGACTCGTGGGTTTGTGTCTTATTAAGAGAATAAAAATATTTCGTGTTTCAGGAAAAAATAATAGATGGAGCTGAAATTAGTCTTAAACTGTTTTCTCCCGATACAAGACCTAAAAGATGGGGAGCTTAAATTTTCTAGCGGCGGCGACATCTCTAGCCTTTCACGTAAAACGCTCAAACTAAGCTTTTAATCTAATTCAAGGTGACCACAAGAAAAAAAATTACTGCTAAAATCAAAGAACGTTTTTTTGGAGTGAAAACCGCCTTATTACTCATTCTAAACCTAACCTCAGTGAAACGGATGACATTTAATTTCCCAAAATATTTTCACTTTATTTTTGTAGTTTTCATCGCCATCTATATAAAAAACACGCAAATACGAAAGAAAGCTTGAAAAATATAGGAAAATGGTTGAAATTTTAGCAACATATTGAAAATATAGGAACTGTGGTCACCCTGCCCTTATTTTTGATAAAAACTCGTTGAAAACTTCATTCGCGTCGTTGCAAATTAAAGTTTAAACGATTATAATTGTACCAGAGGTTTTTCAGTTACAAATATATTCAAAGTTTCACCACTTTAGTATTTAACTTATATTCGAACCTTGATCAATTTGAAACAAATTATTCGATTGAAGATTCAACAAAATCGTTTTGAAGAAAATCAGCCTAAATGTGGACTTCTCTCTTGACAAGGGTGTCCGTGTGTTGGAACACTTGTACAGGCGTTCCCTCGCAAATACAGCAAAACCATAGATCCTTGGGCTACGTTTCACCCCAAGGCGTTCCCATTAACGCAACCTCCCCATCCACGACGTAAAATCCAAATTTCGGATATTTTTTATATTTAATAACAATTAAATTTTAAATAAATTTTATTCATAAATACAAGGAATAAAATTGAAGATTTAATTTTTTTTATAGTCAAATTTAAGATAATTATTATATTTTATATTTTATAATTAAATTGAAGATTATTATTATATTTTATATTTTATAATTAAATTGAAGATTATTATTATATTTTATATTTTATAATTAAATTGAAGATTATTTTATTTTATATTTTATAATTAAATTTAAGATAATTATTATATTTTATATTTTATAATTAAATTTAAGATAATTATTATATTTTATATTTTATAATTAAATTTAAGATAATTATTATATTTTATATTTTATAATTAAATTTAAGATAATTATTATATTTTATATTTTATAATTAAATTTAAGATAATTATTATATTTTATATTTTATAATTAAATTTAAGATAATTATTATATTTTATATTTTACAATTAAATTTAAGATAATTATTATATTTTATAATTTATAATTAAATTTAAAATAATTATTATAAATTGTAATTAAATTTAAGATAATTATTATATTTTATAATTAAATTTAAGATAATTATTATATTTTATAATTAAATTTAAGATAATTATTATATTTTATAATTAAATTTAAGATAATTATTATATTTTATAATTAAATTTAAGATAATTATTATATTTTATAATTAAATTTAAGATAATTATTATATTTTATAATTAAATTTAAGATAATTATTATATTTTATAATTAAATTTAAGATAATATTTTATAGTCAAATTTAAGATAATTAATTCTATATTTTATAATTAAATTTAAGATCTTTTTAATTAAAATAACTTAGTTTTATCTCGTCTGTTAATAAAGTTAAAACATTTTGAAATAAACACGGCGGTCGCTTTGTCAGATTTCAAAGCAGATATTTATAATTTGCATAAATTCTAGAAGTTGCTCGCTATAGATACTAAAAATCGATATTTTCAATTTGTGTACGGTACATTTAATTACGAAACTAGCATTCGAGATAAATGAAAAACTTTCTTAATCTTGCCAGAGATTCGCTTCCCTCCCTACCTCTTCCCTTTCCTCCCTGGGAGCGCAACTTCTAGCAAAATATAATTAGAAAAACAAAGGAGAGAGAGAGAGACGTCAAAATACCAAAAAGAAGAAAATCACGACGATAAAACAAAATAAGACGAGCTTCGAAGCAAAACTACGTAACGCTTGATACGGGTGAAGACGGAAAGATACTTGACTATTACTTTAAAATTATGTCGACGAATAAATCATTGGGTAAAAGAGAACTTGCCTCGCTAGAAGGCTCATGATTACGAAACAAGATAAACCAGACAGTTCAAATTACGAGTGAGAACCTCAAAGATAAAATATAGATATTCCATTTTTTCCACAAGATGTGGGCGACATTTTATACCTTGTTAAATTTTCTTACATCTGAATTACGTGGATTCGAGTCTAAAGGAAAGTTGAAATAGATGACGCGAGGTAAGATGTTGGGAACTTCCGCTTTACCACGTTACTAGACGTCGTAAGCCTCGATCGTGCCCCATCTGGGCTGAGTCTATGATCTACAGAACAGACAGGGGGAAACACGCTGAAGGAGGGGCTTTTGGCTGAACCACGCCCATTTCCCACCTAAACGTCACTACTATACTGTCGAAAAATAAATTCCGTAGGTATGAAAGGTCAACGAAGAAGACTGAAAACCAGGCTCTGTTTATTGAGGCTTTAAAAATCCAAGTACCTCGATAGAAGGAAATGTTAAAATATGGAAAAAAGAGATTCGCTTCCCCTCCATCTCTCGATCCGCCTTTAGTTCTTTCCCCCCCGTTGTGTTCTTATCAGGGCGTTCATTTAATGCCCTACCAGTCCTCCGCCATCAGTTATAAGGTGGGTGGAGCGTGGGTGGAGTGTTTGGTGAGCTTAACCGCACCAAGCGGCGGCAGCCGCAGCCATCCCGTACAGTTTTAATTGAGTTTCATTAACGCATTTTTTTAGCCTTCGACCCTCTTTCTCTCTTCCACCGCGCCAGTAGAGAGAAACCTTACTCGCTATCTTTTCTTGGAGCCAAGCGAATTAAAGGCCGGAGTCTGTCCAGGAAGTGATAAGGAATAGATACTAAGGCGCAAATAAACCAAGCTTCAAATCAGGGTTGCCACAAAACTTACAAATTCAGTATGAATGTATTTCTATCATGTATTCTAATTAAAGAAAATTCAATGTTAATATATTAATACCATATATTAAAAATGTAAGACCTTTGTATTGAAGCGTTTTGGAAAGAAGAATGTAGATAGACACGTTCGAATTAAGGAAGGTCCCAGGGCGCCTCATTTTTTAACCTTCCGCCTGAGTGATCGATAACCCACTTTGCTGGTCTTAATCCGCCCCTGCCTTTACCACGTTTCCCTGAACCTATTTTCTCAAGCTTTAAAATTCCAGGTAAAGTCTAATTTCAAAGATAAATGAATTGCAAGCGTGAAAATACTTTGTAATAATTTGAATTCTATGTCGAAAAATGAAATTTCCGTTTTCAACGCTAAGAAAATTATCACAAAAGTTACTTTTGATTTTGACTAATGATAATAGAATATATTATTCTAGATCATGAGCAACAAGCTCTAATATATGAATTTATACAGTTTTATCAAATAATCGAAAATACCAACAAAAAGTATAAGAATAATTATAATCATAGCCAAGGCCTAGTGCCAAAACCTATACATTTGGTAATAATTAACAAACCTCGGTATATAGAGATGTTCACTGTTCACTAACGTAGTATTAACTTTGCCTTGGACGACTTTCACTGACTTCTAAGTTCCCACTGGCCACAGTGTTAGACATAATCAATTGGAAAAATTCTGAAATTGTAAAGTTGTTTGTTGATGAAACAAGTTCTACCAAAATTTACCTCCCCGAATACGACGTGATCTAACCTAACCTTGCCTTACGTAAACTATTTAAATTGATGCGTGAATAATAACGAGTAATATACGTAAAATAATT
The DNA here is from genome assembly GCA_963920705.1 of Odiellus spinosus. Taxonomy (NCBI): domain Eukaryota; kingdom Metazoa; phylum Arthropoda; class Arachnida; order Opiliones; family Phalangiidae; genus Odiellus; species Odiellus spinosus. The sequence goes on from OY987226.1 coordinate 34,319,402, forward strand.
CTTAATCCAAAACAAAAATTAACTAGAGAAAAAAAAGGAAAAATAAAATCGGATATAACCAAAATAAATATTCCAGCCCGAAATTCAGTATTAAAACGTAACAAAATCTGAATTTAAACAAAGTCTATACAAGCAAATCGACACTCTCACATTCGCTGTACACCCGAGTTCACTGACTTGCGAGTTCAGCTTTGACATTGCATTGAATTCGTACTCTTTTGAACTCAAGAGTTCAGCTTTGAGAGCGCAGAGCTCAAACATTTTGTACACCCGAGTTCGCGACTGTCTGCCCCCTCGAAGCCAATATATGTAAAGGTTTTATATATCTTTTAAGATCATCTTAACTGAAACTGTCACCATTTTTTTCGATGGCCTACCTATGAGTAATATTTTTTTCATACATTAATAAGCTGGGTTGATAGTTTTTTTTAAGAACCATTAATATTAAATGATAGAAATGTTGACCACTTCAAGACGTAATTTGATTCTGATTCGTAATTAACAAAAAGGTTCAAATGAAAGACAGAAATTTCTGGATTAAATACAATTCTCTGTGTGTAAAAAACTGAAGGCGACCTTATCCCAGGTAACCCCGGATTAAGTCTCAATATGAAGCAGTTTAACGCAAAGGCTACGAAACGAATCTAAATGATAATGAGGCGCTGCTACTTTTGTCGTCTGCTATGATGTTGAGCCATGATTTTAAACTCAACACCTCATGTTTTCTACAACGACCGACAGGACGGCGCGGCGATAGTTTTGAGTCGCCAATATCCGCTTTAATGCTATTAAATCAATTCGGTCATACTCTACCATGGAATTCTCTTCCCCGCACTAGATTCATATACCGAAATGACTTTAGTTAAAGATGACGTCATTTATAACACATTTTTTTTATCTATTCGGTCTACTTCCGTTGATTCTAGCTAGGATGACGTCATACAAAACGCGCGATTGTTCACTATTCTTAAGCTTGTGTTTATACAATTCCTATACCTTCATATGGCAGGTACGCAACTTCGCGTTAATTCGCATTTCCTTCGTGTACAAAATATTAGTCAAGCCATCGAACAAACTCGAATAAAGTGATGAAACGAATGTAGTTTAAAATTACTACCGCGTTAAAACCCTCCGTATCATTGACTTTATCTTCATTCGGTTTATTCGAACGAACCGGTTATAGTTTTAGGATACTTGTATTATTAGCAAAACAAAGTTCTTTATCAGGCAACGCGCGGAACTTATGAGAGCGAGGAGAGAGAAAGAGAGAGACTCCGACCTTAATGAGATCTCAGATAATTCCTCGCTATATCGCGTCTCAATCTTAGAAAGAGCTAAGTTTTCCTCGATAAAAATCGGTTTTTCAATCGAGATTAAAGGTCATTCTTAACTCGTAGGTCGCTATATTTCCTCGCCATCTTTTTCTCCCCGCCGGGCCGAGGTTTTCTCTTCTTTCTCTTCTAGGAGCTTGATTTTTCTAGCTCAAAAATATAGCTATCTTTACCCTTATATAGCTTCGAAGCCTCTGTTTTCATAAAGGATGAAAATATACTAGGCTATTTTTATTTTTGCCTCCAGAGAAACCAATCGTCTTAGTGGCCTTTCGTTGTAAGTCGCAATTTTTGGATAATAAATATTCGTCGCGTGACAAACGATTCAAACAAAAACTAAGAACTTTGAAATGGAAGTTCGTGAAACATTAAATTAGTAAGCCGTAAAGTTTATCCTATTGGCTGATTTATTTCTGACGTATTCGAAAAGTACGTACAAAAATAATGGTCAAAATATAATCTTAGCAGAGAGTAAATCGAACTTTAAATCTTTACGGATCTTCTCACGTAAGAACTAGTTCGATGGTGCCAACTATGGGAGTGCTGTTGTTCTTTAGATATTTTTTTCCTTAACAGAATTGCGAGTCAAAAGACTAGCCTCTCCTAATCTTAGCCCCGCCTACTTTAGTTCACAATCCAATACCCAGAGAGAGCTATTGCAAAGTGCTCTTCTTGGTTATGGTATTTACAATTTACAATTGTTATAATTTCTTCGTGATCGGTTCCTTTTTGGAGCGTTACGTCATGGTTGAGTCCCGTGTTGATGATTCTTTTAACGCGTGACTTTTACGCAGACGCGAATAACGCGACGCTCCAAAACGGTCTAATGTGTACAGCGGCAAAAACGAAAGGCTTAAAAAAACCTAGTTACTATCCGCTACGTTTAATTGCCTCTAAGAGTCGTAACACTAAGGAGGGATACGTAAGGAAAGGGTAAAGGAGAGATCCGTAGGTTTTGGAGACGGGGGTGGAGGCGGCTAACGTTGTAATTATTGAAGGTGATTACCAAGCGGGATTAATTAATCATATACCCTATTTAAGGAACTTTTTCGTCGAAAGGGGGCGCGCTACCCTTTCCTTACCCATACACTCTCGGGAGAAAGGCCACGAAGAACGTAATTTCATCCCTTATACCTCTACCCCTCTTAGCCCACAGATAGTGTATCTCGTCTCTTTCGACGCATTCTATATGTCGTCTAGATGTATACGCGTATATGTAGTTTCCTAATCATAGACATTAAGGCCGGCCGTTCAACAGATATCGGAAGCATCCACGAAAAGGAAACGAATGAAGCAATGTTAAAGGAACTACCGAAAACGGATAACGTTAATCATCACTTAAAAAGTCCACGTGTAACCTAATCGTTTACCGACTTCAATTTTCAATTATTTTACGTCATATATTTGACTTTTATTAAATCATGGTTCATACAAAACCGATTCCCCTGAAATCTCCAGGTTTTTTCCAAAACTATTTGCCTGAAATCTCCAGGTTTTTTTTAAGAAATATTTGCCTGAAATTTCCAGGTTTTCCATAAAATATTTGCCTGAAATTTCCAGGTTTTCCATAAATATTTGCCTGAAATTTTCAGGTTTTCCACAAATATTTAAAATTTCCATGTTTTTCCTCAAACATTTCCCTGAAATTTGCAGGTCCAAGACCACGGAATATATTAATAAAGATATTTTTGAAATGGCATTGCGTGAAACGAAAGAGATCAGCGTTAGAATTCCAACGTGATTTAGAATTATGTTGGCTCAAACTCTATTTTAAAGCAATATTTCATTGGCATCCGCAGCAGCTCATTATCTCAAGAATTTTTCGGGTTTAATAATTCTTCTAAACTGATTTGGGCTTAGTGAGGCTAGTTCGACACTTATATAATTAACACAAATTAATTAAAATAACGGCGAAATCTTTGGTGGGTTTTTAAGCATATACGTAACTAAAGTCTTATATCCCTTTAGGACTTAACATTTTAGTTTTTGCTTCGTAAAATGGTTAGGATTACCAGGTTTACGTTTTCGCATTTTGCTGAAAAAAACTGCTTTGTGGAAAGTAGCCATTAAATAGAATAAGCAAACTTATATGAGACATTCGAAGAGTTTACATTTCACTAAAGACTTTAAATTGATTTTAAGCCATTTTTGGAAAGGATAAGTTGCAAATTGTTAGTGTCAACTAAAGTTATAATATCAAAAAAAAAATATATATTGGAATAAACAATTCATTTACATATTCAAAACTAAGAAACACCGCAATTATGTATTGGATTTTAACTTCTCGTATCAAAGCCAGAAGAGTGGCTAAAATACACACATAGGACATGGATTAGTAAATCATGCTTCTTTAGGGGCACTATTAATTAATCCAAGTATATAGGGTAGAGGAGAAAAGTGTCATGTCAAAAGGGATTGACATTTAATTCTACAAATTATAAGCTTTTTGTCAGATTTCTTTTACCATAAAAAAGGGGGAAAGCCCGCTTAATACACCAAAGAATCTCTAAAAGCTAAGCTAATATCGAGAAACTCACTATATCAATCATTATGTATTCTTAAACATCGCGAGATAGACTCTCGTCTCTGATTGGTCGAAAATACATTGCGTTAAAAAATGAGCCCTTTGTTTATTAATTCTAAAAAGTTTAAAATATTGTTTTCTACTAGAAATAATAGAGGGGGTTGAAACTCGCGAACTCAGTTGTACAAACTTTTTGAACTCTTTGCACTATCAAAGCTGAACTCCGTGAACTCTGGTGTGCAGCGAATTCAAGAGTGTCTGACCGCTAGGAAATAATTGATCAAAAATGACTTAAAAGCGTAGACAAATTAAAAACCCTAATTAAATTTTCAGTTAATATTTTTCCTTTAAACATAAATTAAAATGTCTCTTCGTTAAGGTCTTGGAAACATTACGACAAAAGGCGTTTTAGGTTGCTTATGGTCTTTAAAAGCTTTTAGTTTCCTTCGGATCCTCCTGCTGGATGAGAAAAAATTCCGATAATACACGATCAACGGTTTCAAGAAAAAAAAAAAAAAAATAAACTAAAAAGATAAAGGAACTGATGGCAGACGTAAAAAATGATGCCTAAAGGGTTTATTGCACCGTGGAGCGTGAAACGATGACCGGGAGAGTCAGAGACGAGATTCAAGTCGAGCCGGAAGATCGATAATACACAGAGCTGAAATACACAGAGAGTCACTCATATTTTTTCTATAAGTGAAGATGAAATAGAAAATATTTTGTATACTAATACTATGGCGCCAAAAAGGAATAAGCAAATTTCTGAAGTTTAGATTGTTAACTAGTAGTAAAATGTCGCACTTTTCGTTATACCCTCTTCAGACGAGGCGTAATTAGCCGTGTTTTAATCAAATTTAACCGAGGTTTACATAGCCTTTTCAGTTCAATAAACCTCGGTTAATTTTGAATAAACCATGGTTAATTCTGATTAAACCGGCTAGTTACGCAGCTCGTCTGAAAAGGGTATTAGGGTGTTCGTTAGCCAAATTTTGCTACGTTAAAATTCTCAATTTTGGATTGAACCAGATTTTTTTTATTTAATCTAAGTTTTTAATTAAGATCACTAATTTAAGCCAATTTCTTAATTTAAAAATCATTGGACTAAGGTTATATCTTTCAAAATATATATTTAAGGTTATTTGTTTATAATTTATTTATTTAATAATTAGATTAAATAAATTTTGATTATATCTTATTTAAATACCGTTATTGGTACTGTATTTAGTAATTTATTTTTTCGTTGTAATTAAAATTAATTACAATGATGTTTAAATTTGGTAAAAACATTCATCTTCATTTCAATGTTAAAATCAGAAATTTAATTGATAACTGATCTTAGCGAATCAAAACCTTTGACCTACACCAAGTACCGCCATGGGAATAGAGCTCGGTATTTGTATAGTCTTTATTAATTGGATAGATCTACTGAATTAAGTTCAGATATTATCCGGCTGACTAAAAATATACTATTTATCAATCCAGTTAACTTATCCAAAGATTAAATAATATTAATTCTAGTAATCTCTATTTATGCGATAAGAAAATTTAAATATCTATTTTCTTCAAAAATATTAAATAAAATTTAAACCTAAAAACTTGGTTTCATCGTTTTATTCATTTTCATTGAATTGTAAGCGAAATACATTTCTTTTATTTTCCACGAATTCGAAGAATGGAAATTTTCTTATCCATCGTTATACGTTTTAATTGCAGTAACTCATTAACAGATAAAGCTTCGATCGTTTATCTTCATTTAACTTTATGTGAATTTCTATTTTGTATTATACGAATAACAGATGATAATGGTTCGATCCGATTCCGAGCATTACACGGAACAACCTTAGGCGCGTCATACGTCGCTTGGGTATAGAAGAGTATGGTAGTACGTCTATAGGAGTCTCGCGAAGAGCCGAGAGGTTAGGATTGGAGCTTAGAACAAATCGTAAGGAGCAGGCGCGACGTCTCGGAGAAGATCTCGGTCCGGGAGACGTCAGGCGCGAAGGAAGACTTTCTTAGGAGTTGAGAGCTCTGAGCATCTTAGGAGAGTCGATACACCCAAGGAGGTGTTCCTTCAATTCGACCATTCACTGGACGCCAAGGAAACTTCCAATCCAAGACGTTGTTCGGGTACGTCAAACATTTAGAGCGTTAACATAGCGTTTAAGAATATTTTTATCCAAATATAAAATCAATATTATCGCGATTATACGCGGAAAAACATTAAAGGTAGAATCGTTTAGATAGGACTAATACTCCAGTAAAAAAATTGCGAACAAATTCGAGCCTAGAAATGAATTTTAAAACTTACCCGGAAATAAAGCTTAGCAGGATTCACGGAGATCATGAGTTACTTCGCATTAATCTGTCAGCGAACAATCGAATCTTATCTCCGTGAGACTTCCAATCTCGCTTTAACGACGGGCCTTTGCTCAAAGGTCGCCGACTCATCAATGCGAAGAACTTCAGAATCTCCATGAAGCCTATTATCCGGGTAAGTTTTAAATTTATTCTTAGTTTAATAATTGTTAAAAACATAGTGCCGAATTCTCCCTATAATGCTTTATACGGAGACACCAGACTTAATTGAAAACTTATTGGAATACGAGTAAAATTAATATGAAAACTAACTAATGATTTCACGATTATAACTAGGCTTGAAATTTATTAGAAACGAGCACACAATACGCGTATAAATACGAATCTATCACAGTTTTCGACCTTTCAAAAACGCCTACGAGTGTGCTTTGCTAAAGACTCGGTAGCTTTGCCGAAAAGCTACAAAAAGGAAACTTAATTCTATTTCCGAAAAAACTGAATTAAATGTGATTGTAAAATAATAATTGTAACAATTTATCTTTGGATTTATATCGGAAGATGGAAACAACAGGTGTGGGAATTTAATGAAATCGGCTTTCAATACAGGATAATATGAATAGGTCGGCGTTTAACTCCCAAAACGACCGCCATTTTTTCTAAATATTATTACATTACACGCGCTGTTGAAGGCTGAAAAAATATATTTGGACCGAATTTATATTTCAATCTTAACCAAGCTTAAGAAACTAATTTAAATTCGAAAAACGTGTCTAATAAAAAAAAGTAAAAAGTTATTTCCACGAGGTTATCTTTCCCCGGGAAATATTTCAAGTCTAAAGGCTTACGATCAAGTATACAAAGAGCGAGGAAAAACTATTTCTCTTCTCTCCACGTCCGCGGAAACGAAATACTTGTCGACTCAGAAAACTACATTTTATTCCGGTGAAGAGGCAAGGGGGTTAGAACGGTTTTTACCCCTTAAAGTGGTCCTCGGTGCGGGAGAGATGTCAAACTTTTTGTTATTTTATTTATTTTTGGTAATAATTATATATCTCAACTTCATAGTAAAAATAAAAATATTAATGAGAAAAATTACAAGAATCCTTTTGGGAAACTTTAAATTGAAAATTACGGAAATATTAAAACGACGAAAGATGTGGAAATTTGGAATCTCGTCTTTCGGGAGGGAGTTTTAAGTTTGCCCAGTGACCGCCGCCCGCTACACAAAGAAATTTCACCGGCAATTTTTAATTAAAAAGTAGCCGAGTAAAACAAAAGGAAAATGAATTGGAGAGATACCAAACACCCTTTTCCTTTCGCGTTCTTCCACCCAAAATTATCCGTTTTACAAGATTCATTAAAGGTAGCTTTCTAAAAAAATGGAATCAATTGTCAAATAATTGGGAGATTTTAAAGATTTTCTCACACTTCCGCTGGTTGTATAGAATTTTTTACGTATTTTTTCTTAACTCCCCGGGTCTGAATTAGTCCATATACATCGTTATTTGGTGGGGGCTGGGACATCGTCTTATACCCAGCCGCTGGGCGTCTCTGTAGACGCCAAGTTAAAAAATATCCTTTAATTTCACTTCACCCCAGATATGTTTTGAGTGAAATAACGTCAGAATTTGTTTAATTAAAGATGTGGAGAAGCGAAACTGATGCGCAGAAACGTTTACCGGTGGGGCTACCAGTTTGAATTTTTTTTTTTTTTTTTTTTTTTGCTCATGCGCGTTGTATAATATCCTTTTAATTGATAATTTTCACCACTTAAGGTATTAGTTTTTGCTAAAAATGTAATATTATATGGCAGTCGAAAATCTCTGTAACAGACTTTATAGCAAAAATAATCTTACACTCTTTTTCATTATCCCTTTAACAAGATCCTAATTCTGAACCATTCTAAGTTTTTTTCCCCTTTGGATAGGAGCCGTTTGTCGCGTTGCTCTATAGAATAATTAATATCTCGATTAAATAAGATGGTGCGCGTGTTGATCTCTGCGGGAGACAAGCCATCCACCCATATCCGCGGAAGTAGAAATCATCAAGGGAATTCTAAGAATCAGGCCTTACCTACATTTTACTAATTAAGTCTAGTTTTCGATTTTTTTTTCTTTTCTACCTTTCTCTTCAAGAGAGGGTGAAATATAAGAAAGACAATACCTTCAATTCGCGTCTAAATAAGGCCTTATTCGTTCTAATTGGTTTCATAGATTTTTTAGGAGTGGCAACCTTTCCCACTTCTAGCGTAAACATCCCAATTTTATGTTAATTCTAATTACAATGTAATTCAACTTTTTATATCGTTTTTCGTGTCACTACGATCTACGAATCAAATACTTCAGTTCCACAATTAACCAAATACCTCAGTTACGCAATTAACCAATCAAATACTAGGCAATTAAAAAATCCAATACTTTTATAATTAACCAATCAAATTCTTCAGTTACACAATTTTAATTTTAATTTAAACAAATTCATTCATTCTTGGTTTGAAAATAAATTTCATTTACGCTTTCACTTTAGGCCAAAAACGGAGGAAATCTGAAGTTTTTGGCTGGCGTAATTAGTTTCATTGTCGCGGATCTTATTCTTGGATAAAATAAAGCGGGTTGGCATTCGGGAGAATGGTATTTTTTCCGGCTCTTTTACCACCCAATTCCCTTACAGCTTTCCGGAGATGCTAGAGTTACACACGCCTAAAAAGGGGCTTATTTCACTTGATAAACGAGTGGTTATGTTACATTTGGAAAGAGGTCAAGTGGTGTGGTTTCGTTTTACGAATAAAGGCATAAACCTATAAGTATTAGGAAAATTAAAAGCCTTACGATAAAGGCTTGAAGAGCGCCACTCCCTCAATTCGATGGTTTAACCCATGGTTCTCAAGACTTCTCGGGGTAACTACCCATTTTGGCCTTTTAGAGCTAACATTTTCGCTGTAGATCATGTAATCATAGTAATATGATGATGGTAGCGTAATTTTATATGATAATTCATTGGTTAATTTAGCTCCAAATTGCCTAAATTTGAATTTTAGTGAAGGGAGAATTGGACGACTCATATTAGTCCGCAGGCTTTAAAAGTATACTCTTACAACGCGGCGCCTCTTTAGTGCTAAGCTACTTCTGGAGAAGGGTGGTGCCATCGCGAGATACGGGACAATAATCGGGTGAAAAGACGCGGAATTATACATAAAGGTTCTATCACTCTGACCACGTTAATTATTAGGCGAAGCTGACCAGCACCATCTACCCAAAATTATTAATAGCCCACAAAAACATGTTTTCAAGGCTTTACTTATTTAAAATTCGCGTCTTTTTCAAATACGCAGTCGTGACTTCCAGTCTCGAGGTTGGTGGAAAGGTGGGAAGTGCTGTCAAAGCCACGGAATATTTACGTCTCAGAGATGGCGCTACAATCAACCCTGCGTTTGTCGACGACAAAGGGTAGATAGGAAGAGGCATCTCTATAGTGTAGTGCTGAAAGATGATTTTGTTTCTTTACAACATGGCGAGAGCGATGTCGTCCCACGATAGTCCTAATTACAATTTAAACAAAGTATAAGTGCCACTAACTATCGATTTGGTTAAAAAAAATCACCGATATTAATTCGAAAATCTATTGTGTCAGGTAAATATGTCCTTTTTTTAAAGTTGGGGAGTTTTGTAAGTAGTGAAAAAATTCAAATATTAATATTCATTTTTGGAGTCGCTAACATTTTAAAGCTGTGGACATTTAAGATTAAAATATTAATATAATTTTTTATAATAATTACGTAGTAACAAAATTATTCGTTGTGTTAAATAGTAATTATCACCAACTTGGACCGCTTTCATCCGAAGGACACTTAACATAGATAAATTACATTTAAGTGTAATACACTTGTTTAAGTGGAGTTGGCTTACATCATTATGTTATTTGTATGGTTTAACGTATAACATACATCTTTGGTTTTCCTATTACGCCTAGAAGTAAACTTTGATTTATCTGCCACTAAACAAAGACGTACGATTTTTGTCTTATTAGAAATAATCTTGGAGGCACATCGCGTAAAACCGACTTAACCACATACTCGGCAGAATCTGAAGATAAAAAAGGGCGAGAGCGGAACTCTTGGAAAGTGGGGAATAAAAAAAAAACAGAATATTGGTAGCAATCGGTAAATTAAAGTTAATTCTCTTGGCTCGCTCTTCACCCCTAAAAACCCACAGCTATTAAACATCAAATCAACGAGCGGCACATCCCCTCGCTCAACCTCGAGACTCGGGATTTTAGGTGGAGGAAACGTAACCACATCACAAAATGATATTGAGAGAGTCCCTTTGAACTTTCAGCTTCTGTAAAGCTGGAAATGACGCAGTATTAACAATCTCGGGGTGCCGTTACAAAGGACTGAGCAGAATTTGTTGCGCGAATAAACTCCGCCTTTAAGTTAGTAAGCGGATTAACAGATTTCCACTGGTAAAGGTAATTGTCTGGATAACCGCGTATTTTTCAAAGGCCAATACAAAATATTATATTTTGACATGACATAGACTAAAATGATCCTTGCGCCTTAAGAAATTACGGGGATAAGTATCGCGAAGCATTGGCACTAATTGAAAGTTCAGAATGTTTCTTAACTTTTATAGGAATTGGGGGGGGGAATTGAATTTTTTGGGGTTTGTCTTTTCTCCGGTTTTTGGGCAACTGACAGATATTAGCGAACGAAGGAAAGGTTCGCGAATTGTTGGTGCGGAAAAAAATTCTAAAGGGTTGAAACAATGCCGCGAAACAGACAGGAAAGCGGGAATTGAACGCCCGACAATGAAAGAAAAGAAAATTATTAAAAGATAGTTTAATGACCACCTTAATTAGTACGCTTAATGAGCGACACGAAACTAAGTTCGCAGCCTGAAGTTTGACAAAGACGACGCCAGAGTAACTTACGAGTTGAAACCATTTCGGGGAAAAAGGACAGTGTTAAAATTGTTTTTTTTTGGACCTGAATACGAAAAGACACTAACAAGAATATATCCGCTTTATTTAAGAGAGAATAAATGTAAATACGTGACGTCCGGGAATAAGGCTGCGAAATATATATATATATTTTTTTCTAATAAGGAATGCTGATCTTTCACTATGAATTTAATGAAATATTGTGTTGAATGAATTTCAACCTTTATAAAGGTTCGAATCTTCCTTATATTCCTATCAGGGTGACCCTCATTAGAGCACTTCCCAAAAGAGCGCTTTACCTAAAAAAACGTTTTGGAGTTTTTTTTGTGTTTGTAAAATCAGCGCTTTTCGTTTAAAAAACGCTCTTTTGGGAAAACGCTCTTTTCGAGATGCGCTCTTTTGGGAAATCGCTCTTACTGAGTTCATTCTTACTATCCTAGGTGGGTCCAGTCACAGTGGTTATTTAATTTATAGCTCTCTATAAAATAATGAAACCAGCGATTTCTTTAGTGGCCTTAAAAAAAGTTCATGCTCCAAACCGATTTTATCGTAACACTTATGAGCAAGAAAGCCAACAGATGTCAGGCTCAAAAAATTTTATAATTTACATATGTTAGTTGGACTAGTCTCTGAGGCTCCCGAATTAATATAGTATTCATTCTCTCCGAAATAAAATAAATAAATGCTTGGTAATACAAAACATTATTATCAAAATTCCGTACAATAAATACCTACACTTTTAATTTCTATAATTAATTGTAAAGGTTATTCAATTTAGATGAGGCTTAAGAATTTCAACAACTCAGAAACAATAAATTAAAGCCGTACCGCGGAATCATTGTAATAATAATAATACTAGCCATTAACGAGCGATAAACCTATTTTACTCCGCAACTAATAACATTAATATAAAGTTATAGGCGAGATTAAAATCATTGATTAGTTGGATTTGGAATTTTAATGTCTTTAGGCCTAATTGTTTACCTTGTAACAATAATCGGCTACACAATATTTAACGCGTTCTCAAAATTGATGATGACATCATCTCGGTTCGTAACGATCTTGATATTATAGGAGGACAACATTCGCACCTTTCCCTATAGACCAGCACACCGCGGCTCGACCGTAATTATCTTGGCAAAATTCCTAATATGCCAAATATTAATTCCAATAGCGTAAGATTCATGGTCTCAATAACGCGTATTGGCCTTTCACAATATTACTTAGGAAATTTAATTATAATTGAACGAAAATTATCATAACCCGAATACTATCCGTAGACCAAGGCTTAACCATCGGCTTGTCCCTTAATCCATTCCTTATAAACGGGATATGAATAGTCCTAGTCGATTTCCAAAACCGGAAGTCTAGAGACCCTCGCGAAAATTTTGGCGGGGAAAACTTGTCACGTGATCGTCCGCCATCTTTTTGTAGCGTGAAATTTTCGTCCGCTCTAGTGATCTGTTCTAGTGGAGAGCGACAGACTATCAACTTGAATTTGGTTTGTGGGAAATAAAAATAGAAATAGTCTGGCAGCCTGTTACTTCAAAAAGATGGCGGCGCGGCTACGAGACAAGCGCCCATTTCCGGCAAATCGACCAGGACTATTCATTCTTGAAATAAAATTAAATGTCTTTTGGCGAGCTATAGTTATTTCTTTGGGAATGATTACGTTAAATTAAGTGAAGCTCGAAATTGAGAACAAACGACCGGGAGATAGAGATAGAAAACATGTATGGTAGGGTTAAATGGGCGTACAATGAAGAAAAGGGGACCAAAAAGAAAGAAAATACACTCTTTAAGGCTGATAAGGGAATCGTGGAATTTCATCCTTTCGCTATGTAGATTTTGCCCATCAACCCCAATCTTTCCTTCTTCTACTTCTTCCCTTTTGTCCCCGTATCTCTCTCTCTCTCTCTCTCTCTCTCTCTCTCTCTCTCTCTCTCGTGGTGTGTAAGAAAATGGATAAATGAAAAAAGCAAATGGTGTTGTTTAACTTTAGCCTCAAGCGCGGAGAATGGCCCCCTTCCTCGCGAACGGTGGACCACCCCAACAAACCCCTAACCCGAGGGAAAAACAAGATGGTATGCCAATTTTCATTTTCACCTTTACCGTTACATTTACATCCACAGTGCGAACCAAACAATTCATTCTGGTCATTACGGGTAAAAACTTCCGCTTACATAGCTGGTTAGTGATCAGGCTCGCCACTACCGAGTGTATTCCAACTTTGTTTAATATTTAAATCGTGTATGTTACGACAAAAACTCAATCTCAATAGTTTCTTCTTTTGAATTTGAAGCGTAAACCGTAATAAGAAAGGGGTTTGGTGGTTTGAATTAAGGGTGTGGTGGGAATTTAACCGGCGCGTAAGTTAAATAGAGGTTTTCCGCTACAAGCCTCATCACGTCGTCGTCGTTTTGAGAAATCTTCCTTTTCTTGTTCAAGCATCTCTCTCCTTACACACGCTTCTTCCTCTTCCCGTCCTCAGCCTCTCTCCTAGAGTTTAGCTTCCTCTTCCTTATTATATATAAGGAATCCCATTCCATCCTCCCTCCCTCTAATCTCCACTAACTTAACCCCCACTCACCCCAAGGGGAAGACCCCCTCATATATCCACACCATCGCCGTCTCCTACTTTAGGTTACGCTATTCCGAGCCACTTTTCTCCTATCCTTTGGGTTTTTTTTCGGCCGTGAGATTCCATTCGGAATTGTCTACAATTTAACAATTGTACGTTTGTCAAGAAAAAAAGTTACCGATACCAGTTTTACAAAAGTACGTTATTACCCGTAAGTATGGCACTATCCATTATTAGTTAAGACAAAAACCAATCTAATGATCGTGTCTTAGAATGCTTTCCTTCTTGTTTCAAATTCCAAGATGCCGCTTAAATGTTTCTTACGGTTGCGATCATTTTTACGACTTACTTTTTATTGAAATAATTTACCAGCCAATCATCTAGAAGCCAGACCCGATATTTTAAAATTCTTCGAAGTTCTCAATAACAAACTACGCACGAGTATGACGTCATCAAAAGAGTAAAATAAGGAAACTGAAAAGTTATTTGTTTTTTGGGATACAGAAAAATAAAACGCCCGAGACCACGTGGTAGACTATACCTTTAAATGATTAAAATCAACCCAAAACAAACCAGGAAATGAAATCCATCATTTAGACTCGCTCATTACGCGCCCTTAAAGAATCATATATTAAGAGATTGGCGAATCGAAATTGAAAAATTCATTAGGGCGTACCGAGATGCGAGCGTCAAAAATAAAACTTTCCATGAAAGAGAAATTTCCCTCAATCTCGCGGCTAGGAGAAGTTTTATATATATTTTTTTTCTTATTAATGAAACGATATTAGGCTCTATTTCTACAGTACGCTTCGTCGTTTCTATACGATGATAAGCTTAAGCCTCTTTTCTTCGAGTTTCCTTTCAACGGAAGCAAACTGCCGCTTGTTGAACGAGTTTCCCAGCATTTTGCAATTCCCTCGCGTCTCAAAACCTCCTTTTCAAAGACGCTCTTTTGATGAAAACTAAAGCAACCGGACAAATACTATAATAATAATGTTTATTGAACGAGAATAGAAAGTGACATTCACTTATTGTGCCCCGTATCAGTTTCAGAAAGACAAAGTAAAATACAGAAAAAAAAAAAAAAAAACAGTATGGTCAAATAATCAGAAAAAAAGAAATACAAATCAAAATAAACACGTAAGAGAAATATAATAAAATAAATAATAAAAGAAAAACAAAAATAAACACCAAACTAAAATTAACGCCACCCACGAAACTTGTCTAATCGACTCCTAAAGGCCGAAACCGTCGAACCCGCTTTAACGTCGCTAGGAAGGAAGTTCCACGAATTGATCACGCGTTGGGTAAAAAAGACCCGGCGACTCGCGGTTTGACACCTCTCTTTAAAAAGGGTGGGTGCCTTGCGGCCCGTCCACTTAACCCTAAAAAAGGCCTTAGCCGACAAGTCATAATGTCCATAAATTAGTTTAAACGTTTCTGCTAGGTCAGTTCTAAGACGCCTGTCTGCTAGGGACATGAGGCCCAGGCGCTTTAGGCGGTCTGAATAAGGGAGAGTGCGTAAGCCCGTTACAAGCTTCGTGGCTTTTTTCTGAACCCTTTCAAGCTTCTCGATGTCCTTAACAAGATGTGGAGACCAAATACTAGAACAATAGTCCAGATGGGGTCGAATGTACGCCTGGTATAGAACCCGGAAGTAAAAGAGTAGGGCTCACATTCCCCTTTCCCAAAACTGTCTCTTCGACGAGTATACATTAATGGGCAAGTCTCACTATATAGTATAGATAATATAGAAATTTTAAATTTTGCATTCGTATTAAGAATTTATATTCATTTTCCATCTCATCACATAGAATGAATTTTAACGTTATATTCGAGGTTTCTATCATTATTACTTCAAGAGCAAACAATATCGCGAGGAATTACAACTTTTCGCGTAACTTAAAACGTTTCCGGGTAACTAAAAGAAAACTAGTCTTCGCGTAACTAAGAAACAAGTTTCGAGTAATTTAAAATAATGTTAGAAAATTATAATTGTTAAAGAGCAGAGGAGAATTTCATTGCAAACGCGTAACTTGGTAAAAGCTCACAATTAAACTAACTTCGCGCCTACTGGGAATAGGCCCCAGGTTATATTTTAACCGAAGTGTCTTTAATAGTGTTGAAATTCAATATTAAATTGTTTTTATTAGAAATACTATAGATTTGACCAAAAAAATTTAGTTTTAAAACCGTTTGTTTCATTCGAGACTTGAAAGTTCTCATTTGGCAAATTAAACAGCTTTTGAAATTATATAGTTAGACATAGGTATATTCCGAGCAGAACGGGTGGTTTCGAAGATCACGCGTCATACTCCTCCGTAGTCTAAATCCGACTCAAAGGAACTATAGAGAGAAACGAACTTACCCCCGTCATCTTTCCTTTTAAAGTAATTGGGGAGAGTTGCGGGGCTTCCAAAGGCGTGGGGGAGGGTTTGGTATATGGCCGGGGAATCGAGAATATGATGAAATGAAATCAGCCTAGTAATTGCGCAATTAAAGAAGCCTCGGTGCGGATCCCGAGAGACATTGGCGCGGATCCGCTCCCGTCGCGACAGAGAGTTCATTCGGGGCAGCGAGGAGGGGGATAACGCCATAAAAGGAATCCGAGAAGACGCTCAACGTCTCATCCCTCTTTTACACATATAGAACATCCCTTTCAGAGAAATTTACTAAATGGGGTAAATTTAAAGGCGAATTCGATAGGACAGAATGTTAAAACTAATACGGGGAAAAAATTGATTTACTTATTCAGCTCTTAAAGGCGAAGCGCCAAGTCAGCTAGCGGTCTTACACAATTTTAAAAGTAAATTTCTGACTTCTCCTGGTTTTCCCTGACATGAATTAATTCTTCTAGGCGAGCTCTTGACAATTCCCACGTTTCATTAGATATAGTTTATCAATCAGGGTCGATAGTCTATTCAGAATATCGGCTGTGATATTCGCGATCAAAGGTAATGATTACGTCACGTAATTAATATAACAAGATATTTTTAGCTCTTGTAATTTTTACGTATATTGAATTGTTTTCAGCGACCTGTCCGAAAATGTAAATGGCTTTTTTGACGAGTAATAAATAGATAAATATATAAAAGGGAGGAGTCCTATTTCGTAAGTTGAGCGTCGACGTCACCCGTGACGTTTCTTGTACAGAAAGACGGCGCCCGCAGTCAGAATGACAAAATTCTAAAGATCTCTAGTTTTACTCTCAAGCTTAACGCCTGCTTTCTCCGCGACCGCGCTCTTTTTACATCCGGAACTCTAGGGGATGAGTGACGTCTACAGTGACGCGCCGCTAAACTAACAAGTTGATCAAGCCGAACTGAGCTTTTAATATATTTATCTATTGTATATTTTTTAGCCCCGTTATGGTAATTTTTATTTATATTGCTTTGTTTTTTAACTATCTTTCCGAAAAATGTATCTTAACTTCCAAACGGTAAATCGCTCACGCCATCACTTAATCATTATCAAAATTTGCCTGTTTGAGACCGAGACAAATTATTGCAATATAAGAAGACTATCCCTTGAAAGCGGCTTAGCAAATATGTTTAAAAGTCGGGCAGTAGACGCGGTGGATAGCGGATGGTTGTAGAAATTAAGAAGAGCCTGCATGCACGATGCGTCCTTTAGTTAGACCGTCCGCTTTTATAGCGAAAGATCGCTGGATGGGACTAAGGAACGCGTGGAAGGCCAAGATATATATTTGAATCTATATAGGTTCCTTTCGCTCGCTTAATTGGCAACGCGGCATCGTCCCGAAATATGTCGCGACAGGCTGGGAAGAGCGGGAAGACGAAGCGTGATGGGAGAATTCTCCTAGGAAGGTAACTCTCTTTTAAAAGGTGCCTAGCGTCTCTATTAATGACATTTCCCTTTCGCCTTCTTCGTTTAAGAACTTTATTACACGCTTCCTCGACTTTCCTCAATTTTGTCGAAAAATAACGCGCATATAGGAGAAAGCGACTTACATCTCTTTCCAAATTTCGAAACAAATTAGATTATAGAAGGACGCGTTTTAGCGTTTCAAAGAAGATACATAAAAGCGACTATCACTCCATTCCGATTTCAAAGCGCATGAAGATTCTATAAGCGAATAACTATCGCGAGACCTCTGGTGAAAATCACGGTCGCTAAAACTGCAGGCGTAACCTCGGGTAAAATGAGCGCGAAGCCTAGACACTCCCTTAAAGCGGGAATTCCACCTAATAACGAGTAATTTTTCTCGATTCCCAATACATATTGAAAAAAATTTAAAACTTACCCAAAAAAATAGGCTTAGTTTGTGGAGATCTTGAATGTCTTCGCATCGCGTTCAATGAATTAAGCCTGCGTCATTAAGGCTAGATCTCCGTGAGACTTCCAAAACCATACGAAGAAATTCAAGATATCCACGAGGTAAATCTTAAGCCAATTTTCCGGGAAAGATTTAAATTGGTAATTGTTTTACTGATTGCATTCTCCCTTTAAAAAATAATTTCGCTCCCCATAACTTAAGGGGTCTATTTTCAATCGTGAGGCAAAACTTTCCCAGGCCAATTGTTAATAAGAAAACAAGGAAAGATCGAGTAATTTTAATCGCTAACTCTGGCCCCAGAACAACAGATACGCGTTATATTCAGTTTAGTATACAGGCTTCTTTGCTGGTGCGTAAGAAATGTTGACTTCTACATAATTTCAAGTTTCGATAAACCTAATTTATATTTAATTTTTTTTGGATAATTTCAATAACTATAACTTTTTTAATTTCATAGACTGTGACTTTCATATTTCGTTCACCGCTAATTTGTTAACTTTTGTTCCTTTACAGATTTGAAATTAGTCCCTATAAAAGAACTTTTTAGAAGCGCGAACCGAAACAACTTTTGTATAATTAATTTATTCGGCCCATGGTGTTAATTATTCACGCGCAAAAACTTTTTACCGGGAAGATTTTTATTTAAAAAATAAATCGCTTTCTAATGCCGCGCGCGTATCTTAAAATAAGACAGATAGAGAAAACCTCCTTTATTTGAAAATATCAATAGTTTTGAATACAGGTAATCGATCTGAAGTTAAACACGTAAAAAGCGTGAATATTTTCAGTAAAAGAACCTTTTTTTTTCTTTATATGATAACGTGCAATGGGGCAAAAGAAATATTGGAAATTGGCAAAGTTTTGTCAATTTAACTTAAAACAAGAATGAAAATTATATTTTGTGATATAAATAGTGTAGCGCCATAAGTAACAATATAACAATATAGCAATATGCGCGCCACTTTTCATTATTTAGTCTTCATCGTATCATAGAGACTTTTAACATAGAGTGGAAAGTTGAGGCGAAGATGTAGCTCAAAACAACCGTTGTAAAAGGCCGAGTCGATTTCCGGTATAGCTTCCCTCTAACGCGGGGTGATGTCATGTGACCGGAAGTTGGCCAGGACAGTTATTAGCATTGGCAAAGGTTGCTTGGGGAGCTACATCTCGTTTTGCCTTGCCAAAGGCATGAGTTTCCACTCCCTATGTTAAAAGTCTATGATCGTATTAAAATAACTCGTGTTCCACCTCTGTTCACTAAAAGTCCAAGTCTTCTATTTAACGGCTCTTTTTATTTATTACAATGTTGTCTAAAGTTTAAATAATTCTATATTTTGACCAAACTTTGAAAAAAGGCAACATTATCCGTAGAATCAGATTTTATTTAAACTTTCTTTTTGTTGGTTTCAAGGTTGGCTGAAGTATAGATAATACCATACTTTTACCCAACCTTGAAAAAGGCAACTTCATTAGAAACAGATACCTTTAACGGCGTTTTTGCTATTTTCAATGCTATTTTATAATTCCAACTATTGGAAATCGTGGAGCCCCCTATGGTACGAGTTGTCAACTAAATAATAATAATTTAATTTTCTTTTCTTTAGATTGCCAGTTTGTCGTTACCGATGACACACACACACACACACACACACACACACACACACACACACACACACACACACACACACACACACACACACACACACACACACACACACACACACACACACACACACACACGGATATGTCTGTTATCGGCCTATAATATATGGTTCAGCTTACGATACACTATAAATAAAAATAAAAATTCCGCCTAGAAGAAGAACTCCAACCCAGCGACAAGAAAATACTGGGAACATTGAAGGAAATAAAATATCTCAAGCAATCACTCTAAGTGATAAAATAAACTTTGGTACGCTTTCTTTGTTCTTAAAAATCAATCGTTATAGTTTAGAAATTCATTTTAAGGGATAATTGCGCGTTTTTTAAGAACTTTTAATTCTTACACTTTAAAGGGGTATTGAAATATAATACTTAAATGAGATTGCTCTATTTATTTTTAGGGTTCATTTAAATGAGCTAGGCTCAGTACCCTTATTAAAGAACAATTTTGTATTTTTACATTTTCCACAAAAAGAAAAACCACACAAGTTGCATTTTTTGAAAGACACTAACGCCATCTACGTATTAGGTTATAGTTTTGAAACCTCGAGGAAGGGCCGGATTAAGCGATTTGGCACCCGAGGGGGGGGGGGGGGGGGGGGCTTCGCGCCCAGAAATAATTTCATATGAAATAACTAACGGCAAGTTTTCCCAAATTTTAGTAAAATAATCGCTCGGATTTGGGTATCACCAGATTTCTTGGGCGCCCGCATTGGGCTGGTGCCCCCTCTTGAGAGAAAAGCTTCACCAAACCAGTTCCGCTAAATTGTACGAATGTTTAATATTTAGAGGGGGTGGAAATTGATTTCCCCTTATTTTGTAAACCTATTTTCAATTTTACGTTTGGTTGCCAATATAAAACTATACTTATTTCGAGCTTTTAACATGTTTTCCAGCTAAATACCGCAAATAAAATGAAAGTCTACTAATTATGATCCGGTGAGTTCAGAAAAAAATACGAAAAAAAATCTACGACCAGCAGCAATCCAAGAAAAACGTATTTAAAATTTTGAAATTAGAATTCCATATAGTTATCCTAGCCTAAGCTACAGGCTATCCCCGTCAATTTGAAACATGGAGATGTCCAAGTTTTGGAATAAGTTTCTCAAACTTACGCTGGTCGTTGATTTTTTTTAAGTATTTATTAAGACTTTCGAGGTCCTAATTAGACCTCATCCATCGTTGTTTAGTATGTAGGGCGTCTGAATATCCCCAAAATTTGTAGTTGTAGAATCAAGTATCAATGCGAATCTGTATACAGAAGAGGCGTTTATTCGAAGCGTAAACCGAGGCGCGCAGCCACAAACGACTTCTTGACAAATATTCTATTAAAGATAAGGAAACTGTACTAGAAAGAGAGGAGAACGAGACGATCTGTCAAGTCGTTAACGGTCGAATTAAATGCCCAGAGAAAAAGACGCAAAATGAACGGTCCTATCTATAGGATGAAGCTAGGGCGAGTTGGAGCTTAAAACCCCCCTTCGTGCAGCCGTCTTTGGCACCTCTAGAGAACCTATACACCCTCCAATTTAATACCGAAAGATAACTGAAGGTGTTAAAGGTGCCAGAAAAGAATCACAGATATACAAAATATAGAATTTCGACAAGAGGGAAAATGTCGTAACTCTACGTTTAAGGAAATGGGCTTGGAATAGTGAATTCACTATGAATGTGGAAAAAGTATATACGCTGATTATGAGAACAAACCATCTTATATTGTTTTAGTATATTTTTATATTTGATCTATTTAAAATAGTCGCTATAACTTGAGCAATTTATTATTTTGAACTATTTTCTTATATTATGATATTTTTTAGCACATTATTTAATTTACTCACCTTTATATTTATTGTAAACAGAAGTAGATGAAACCCTCCTTTGAAGTCTACTACTCTAATGTTCCATATAGCGCTCCTCTCTGTATGGGTAAAATTCACAATTTTACGAGATCGGAGGGGTCCTACTTCATACCCCCCTGTCTGCGGAAAATTGGAAATTCTCTCTCCACAAACGACGACGTTTTTTCGACGTACTCCAAGGCAGCTAGAGTTTCGCTCGACGAACTCCCGTTCCGGAAATATCTACCGTTAGGAGGCGTACGAATCGCGCTTTGTAAAACTAACCCATACAGAGAGGGGTAGACAAGACCAGGGAGTAATAGCTTCAATTTCTTAAAGGAGGGTTTCATCGGCTTCTGTTGTAAATTAATCATATTTAACATTATACTGTAGCACCATCTACTACGTCGTAGTTCATTTCCACAATAAGAGAGAAATCTATGCCTACAATAAACAAAATTGTGTTTTCTTGAACTTGTTCCAAAACATTATAATACGCTACGCTTATTTCTATTTAAATCTAGAAGATGCTTCTTCCTCAATATTTACACTTTAGAATAAATATTTCCCAGACATTCCATGCCCAATTAGACCATACTACCCAGTTCTGTCAATAAAAATGGACCAATAATATTGAGACACCCGGCCTACAGTGGTTTTTAGTCTAAATGATGAAACAACCAATTTAGACCAAATATGCCAAACCCTCAAATTTCCCCAATTTCCTGAATTTTACAATTTTTTTTAAATTCCCTGAATTTGATTGAATTCCCCGAGATTTAGAGGTTTGTATGAAAGCTGCAAAACTATTTCACTGGTATTTCTCTACCAAAAATTCAGATATAATATTTGGCCTAACAGTAAGAGAAGATTTTCAACGCCATCTATGCCTAATATTTTATTCATAAAATACTAAACCTCTTACTCTACGTTAACGGATACTGCAAATAAACAGATTTTCTTAACCCTTTCAGCTCCGAATTGGCGAGCATCGCGCGTGTAATTACTACCATTTGGCCTTAAGCGTCATCTTAAAAATCCTCGAATCGGGGGAAATAAAATAGGGGGGAGTGTAAGGGAGTAGCGGGTAGTTTTAGTTGTGGAAATGATTAAGCAGATTTAAATCCGATCTCAATTACCTTTTAGCGACATCCCCAGGCAGCGTTTCCTCTCTCTAGTTCTTTTCTAGACACCTCTCTCCTTTTAGTTAAAACTTGGTGGTTTTCTCCAAAATAAATTCCATCGTCCCCCACCCCCCTTACCATCTTTTATACGGTCCTCGGTCACTAGGGGGCACCGAGAAATAACGTTACAACCTAAGAAGTTACCCTTATTACCGTAACGAATAGATTTTCAAATGAGAATGAAAGATCTTTCTAATATTCAGCTTTAACTACAGTCTCAACTACACTTCGAGTTTACAGAGCTTTTCCATTTATTTTTACGGGTGTGTCTGTGATTTCTTCTTTTAAGTTGCAATTTCATGGTAATTTGCATTGTGTCAAAATATATTTTCAAGCGGATTCAACATACCATTAAAGACTCAAGAGTGTTGTTTTACATTCAATGTCAAAGATCTTAAAACTGATTTTAATTTAAGGGGAAATAAAAATATTGGTTTCGTGACAAAAACTAGAAAGCTTTGAAACTTGCCTCTTAAAGGGAGAATGAAGCCTAACAACGAGTGAATTTTTTAGATTCCTTCGAGTTTAAATAGCCGCCTAATTCACCAGTAAAAGATTTACAAAACAAAGATTAAGCTAAAAAAAATTTAATGATAAGGAATCGATAGAAGGTTAGGTTGCATTCTCCCTTTAAAATATATTCTCATTGTTCCTTTCATTCACTAAAAAATCTAAAGCGAAAGATATGGAGTAAAATAACACATAATAAGACATTAGTAAAATTATGGCCTAATTCTTTATATTTACGATTGCTCGTATCTCAATAAGGCTTTGATTCGGTAAAACCGAGAATTTCAACGGTGGCGACATCTATGTCCTTTCCACGTAAACTACCCTATAAAATAGTTCGCGTAAGATCTTTGATAAGTACTCATTATCTTTAAATGAAAAAATTATAATGGTTAAACGTAAAATTCTAATTTTCGCTTAAACTATTAAATCAATAAATACTTCAATAATTACATTTTTAGATAGATAGTACGATTTATTTTTCCGGGGTTAACAAGGTCAAGGGCACATTTACCGCGGCAATTCTATTATAAGAAGCTTTAAAAGTAAAATGCCAAAAATTGATATTTTTAAATTTTCGTATTTGATGACTTGGAAACATGACACGGATTTAAAAAGGATCTGAAAGTGCGAAGGTGATGACTATATTTTTATAAAACCCATATTAAGTCAATAATCCGCGGATAGTTTGATCATTGATTAATCAACCTTACAGCCTGGATAATTCTCCTTGGTAAAATAATTGTTCAAATCGTACCCTGGCGACAAAAATTGTCTACACCGGAAGCTTATAGCTACCGATACAAGGAGGTAAAATATCGAAGGAGGAAGAAACTATAAAGCGGACGATGCTCTCACGGGTTATGTATTAGTCTACACGTGTTGTACTTTAATAACTTAAAACTAATATGAAAATGTCACAACAAATAATTTCCAATCCTGACTGAAATGAGAAGTTGAAAACCCTAATCTCTACGCTCTATTTTTGAGAAGGAATTGCGTCAAATAAAAAGGCTCAAAAAACTTCGATTTGCGTGAAAACCTACCTTAAGATGTAACCTAACTGTACGTAGTGCAAACTGTAACCGATCATCATTGTAAATGACGACGGAAAAGGGATCTTCTTAATAAGAGACTAATTATTCGAGAAAGAAGAGCCGGAGCGGATTAAGAACGCTTCGAAGATGTCAACAGATACGAGAGCCAAGATCTTTTTCGTTCGAATAACTAGGTTTCCGAGAGATTACGGGCGAGCTTAGTTCGTTACGCGCAGCAAATTATATCTGGATTCTTTCCGAGTAAAGTCGGCGCAATTTGGGAATTAAAAGGGAGCGAAGAAGAAGGGTAGATTCACAATCATTTAAGACCCCTGGATTTCAAGAAACGCGGGATTATTAATGAATCGTGCCGACTTCCCCCAATTCACACTTTTCGCATTATTAAGGTAACAGTATGTATAGGTTCTAAATGTCAACTAAAAAAGTTACTTTCAGACGTCATTACTCTTATACGGAGAACAATTCGCTCCAAGACTATAAAAAGGGGGAGGCACTATTATATGATTATCTTATATTCACTGGCGGAACTTACTTTTAATTTCCAAAAAGACCTATATTACTTTCAAACGGATAACTTAACTCAGATAATTCTATTTTTGGGCGAAATAACACGCAATACACCATTTAGCCATTACTTGGGCGCTATAGCGGCGTAGGGCGAACTTTCACTCAAGGTGAAAATGGCAGGGAAAAAACCTACATGGGGTAATACGCGAGGTACTACGCGCGCCTCACCAAGTGAACGTTTAATTTTTCGCCACTAGTAGGCGTTTCGAGCGCTGGCATGCGCACAGTGGAAGAGCAAAGTGGTGTATTATACTTGACAATAGCTACAAACTCATTCTTTAAGCAACTATTCGTTTAAAAAGTGTTTCGCAGTTGGCTCACAGATGGAAGGCGCGGCTACAAGAGAGATATTATGTAAATAACTTTCATTCAGATAAGCGCTTAGCGGATATCTGTGTCTTGTAGTTTAATTAAAAATCCGTCTATTCGATTTATAACCAGTTAACAAAACTATCAGTTTTATCCTTGACCGAACAGATGTCTGGACGCAGTTAGGAGCAATTTCTTCAAGTGAAAAAAAACCTAACCATAACTAAGCCTATTTAAATAGATTTTCACAAGGTCTCACTGCTTAAATTTTTTAACAATAATATTTTTTGAACTAAAACAACGTCTCGGAGCTATAACTCCATCATCAGGTCTAAAGATATTAATACAATTTTTGTCCTTATATACACTTTTATTACTGTTAGGTACCTATTTTGAAACTTTTGGTCACAAACAGTCAATTTAAACTCGAGGAATTTTAGATCAAAGCTTTCAGGATTCAACGAGAATTTTCATTGGCCAAAGTTTTGGGAAACTGGCGAGTGTAAAAACCCTTGACCAATTTAGTAAGCGTTTGTTGAGATGCGAAGTAATTTGTACAGTATTGTAATTGAACGTAACTAAACGAAATATTACAGTTTAAGTAAGCAAAATATGATGTTTCACGCGTTTATTATGAAGTTAATTACAATAACATTATTGAAATTAGTTGATTTCAAACCTAACTAAATAACTGAAAATAGAAATAATTTTCTTGTTATTAATAGATTGCAAGAGTTCGACGAGAGCGTGGCCATTTAGTAACCATTACTAGTAGTAATCTGCAGTTAAATTGCACTGCCTTCTTCGTTACCATTAGTAACAGTTAGCAACTCTCACCACGGGGAGGTATGGCACTCCGTCTTCGAGAGTCGGGGCAACCAAGATGCGTTTCGCTAAAACAAAAACCGAAACACCAACCAAATTCCTCAAAGTTGGGAAATTACGAAGAAAACCGTTAAATAAGATCAATTAAAATTAATATAAAACAAATCGATTTAGGCCTTGGCTTACGTTTTAAAATAAAACGAAGCGATAGATATCATTTCCGTTTGTAACTACTATAAAACCTCCCCCCTTCCTCCCAAATATTCCCCAAAAACTATTCTAACACTGTAGAACTTAAACTACATGGGCGCCACAATTGTTCTTCAATGCTTTATACTTTTGTACACAGAGCATTAAATATATGCTCGGACAAAATCGGTATTTCCAACGAATTGACAATTTTAAGTGAAATAGCCTTAGATAGAGGTTTTTCATCCATAGTCGTAGATAACGCTTATCGAAAATTTAGATTTAAAAACTTAACCTTATCTCGTACAACTTTACAGCCAATATTGGAGGATAAAAAAAAAAAAAAAATCGCTAGTTTACCTTATTACCCCATAATTTCCACCCGCATAGGCCAAATTTTAAGAAATAAATTAAAATGCAATATAGCGTATAAACCAGTTTCTAAATTTAAAAACCTATTAGTTAAATTAAAGGACCCACTAATGTTTGAAAATAAATCCGGTATTTACTCTATCCCGTGTGAATGTGGCCATGAATATATTGGCCAAACCCAAAGACAATTAAACATTAGATTAAAAGAACATAAAGCGGACGTAAAACATAATAGAATTGAAAAATCAGCCCTAGCGGAACACGTTATCAAATCGAAACACAACATACTTTGGCAAAATGCCACTTTAAAAAAAGAGTGTTTAAATTATTTAGAATTAAATATTGGTGAATCATTTTTAATCAGACAAAACAAAAACAAAAAAATCTCTTTAAATAGAGACTTAGGACCGGGAGCAGATTTTTTGGTCTACTGGAAATGTTTTTTTAGATCGTAATCACGAAACTATTTTATAGAACAAAATGTTTTTGTATAAATTCTCAAAGAATATTGTAAAACGGGTCACTCTTGATAATGGTGCCATGAAGGTCACCGAAACTGCAGTCGAGTTTTTAAAAATAAACTTTTAACGCTTGGGCACGAGAAAACTTTCGTTGTTTCTTCATTTTTAATTAATATCTATATTATTGCACAAGTCAATTGAGCTAATTTTAAAATTTAAAAGAAATAATAAATAAGAGACGTTGAAAATCAAACTTGTCTCTATTTATTATTCCTCCATGGGCAGTGGAGATCAAACGTAAAGATTAGCCAACTAACTACAACCAAGGAGTAATAATAGCGAGATACGAAGGTATCTTAAGTATCTCAGTATTATTCCTCAATGGGTGAAGTTTTGGACCAATCTGAATCGCTCTTAGTGTTAGTAAGGTTAGAATAAAATGATACGGAATCGAAAACGAGATCTATTTTTGACCAACGACGATTCGCGTTATAGTCAAGAAATTTGAAACAATATTTAACACTAATCAAACGCAATTTCACCAACTTCGAAGATTTTGGAAGTTGAATCAGTTTTTAAAAAGGGATTATGAAGATATATCTCAATGTTATATCTTCAATTTAAGTCACTTTATAGCGAAACGCTTCTTAGATTAATATAATATTGAGGGTATGTTATTTAAATATAAAAATTAAAATCTTCGCGCTTGCCTTTAATTATAGCTAATATTTAACGCGTTTAATTTAGGTAGCCAGGCAATTTAAATAACGCGCGGGTTAGGCTTTCTGTAGAAGATAAAATATTAATATTAGTATCATTATTTTATTAGTGGCAATTACTTGACTTTCTACCTTTAGCTAAACTTCACTAATAAAAACTATATAATTATTAATAATATTATTTTAGTTGAGTTATTGAAATAAAGCAACGCACTCTGCATAATGCTTGTCTAAACTAAATAAAAATGCAACGCTTTTAGCGCGAATTACGCTTATCTAAGTTATAAAAATTAACTAACATTTTACGCGAGTTAGGGTTAGTGAAAGTGGCTGCTAGCTCGGTATATTGCCATTGGTTAGTTAAGCAACGCACTGTGCCTGACGCGTGAAAGACTAGGCTTAACCTATTTTTAAAATAAAGTGCGAATTACACCCTTCGAGCTGATTTAATTGAATATTTAAAATCTTTTGACTAATATTAAAATTTAATTAAACTAAACTAAAGATTTCTGCAGCTGGAAACAAAATAGAAATTATTACGAAGCTGAAACGAAAAAAAAGATGATTATGGTTAACACTCCAAAAATACTTAAATTATACATAATCAAAAAAAAAAAAAAAAAATATACAGATCATCTAAATGCACGAAGTGCAAAACCACAGCAAACGCGAAAATTTACAGCCACGCGAAATTCAAGTCAACTTACAAACTATATGAATGTCTTACAAACTATGTTATCGGCTGAGAGAGGGGGGCATTAAACCTAGCACGCGGGATTATCGGTGCCTCTTTTAAACTCAGCCTTCAAGGAAAGGATTTTGTTAGTCCATCGTGTACAGTTTGAAAAAAAGTAATTGAGACCACAGAGACACATCATATTTACATTGAATTATTCCCATTATCACCATTTTATTCCAACCACCAGCCCAAATAATATCAAAAAAACAAACCCACCATTAAAACTAGGACATCTAAGTCCTGTAGGTATTTGTTCGAACGATCCAATTTACGTATGTTAATAGCACGGTCAGAGACTCGATATTATTACCATAAGAAATTAAGATCTGGATAGCCAATGGCCTCTACATCGAACTCGTTGAAAAATAAGAGTAGGAGTAGGTTTGTGTAAGTAATTGAGACCAGAAGACAACTTGAAGACGACGAGATCTTACACTTTTGGGGGGTTTAAAGCCCGCTAAAGCTGGTACTTCAACTTGGCACTGTTCCAAGAGGTTATACCGAGAATAATGGTACCTAGTGTATAACGGTACCAAACTGAAATAACGGTACGACTTTAAATGGTTCAAACGCGCCCGCGAAGCTTAAGGATAACTCGTAGAAATCCAGTAGTCACCCCGTAAAAGGATTTCGTTCTTTATGTATTTGGTTAGTCAACGTACGCTCGTGTTGTCCGCACTAAGGTCTTGCAACCGCCATCGACCACGCAACCATAGTCAACGCTGACTGTGCAATGGCCACGAGGAATCTCTCCTCCATAACCCAGTCCCTCATCTTACTAGGAAAGGGAATCACCGAGGCTCCTTGTCTTTTGCCGGAAACAAGAGAACATTTAAAACAAGGACGGCACAGGGTAGCCTTAGTTGAGACAATCCGCGAGTTGACAAGCCTTCCAAATACAAATGCCGAGTGCGCATACTAACATAAAAACGCGAATCTTAATTGGGCAAGATAAAAAAGGCGAAAAATAAGTATGCTTATAAACTAATGGCTTAACCAAAAATTGTGGGGCAAAAATCAAGATCAAAGTAATATTCTTAGAATTCAACGGATTTTCAAACTCTAACAACGCTAAGTACTTTGAAACCTAGCATCCTTGCATTTGTTCGAGTTTTAAACTCCGAGCTAATGCCTCTTCAATTATTTTATTTACTAGCAATTACACAATATTTAGAAAAAGATTGACGTCATAATGGCCTATACCAGGAATAATATAAAACCTAACTACCGCGAGTCCTGGTAACGTGTCTTAAGGACTTAGGACGCGTGTTCGTTATAGTAATTGTTTTAAAGAATAAATAAAAAGGTACTTTAAAAACAAAATTAAATTGTCTTTAAGAGACCTATTTCAATGGAACAAGTTCGATTGACGTCTTTAAGAGACCTTGCTTACAAAGCAAAAAATAGAACTAGCTAGGAGTACCAATTAATTTAAATTTAAATTTGAAAATACACTGTATGCACTTTAGAAAAAAAGCTCATAGCTGGCAAAAAGGAGACCACTCACATCCCTTTTACCAAACTAGAGTTCCCTAGGCCTTGCACAGGCGAGGAGGTTCTTAACAGAAAATGTGTTACCTTTCACGCGTGTGCCTATGAAATAAAAACGCCAAAAATTAAAGTGGTCAGGTCCTAGAGTTAATCTTAATCATATAAATTACGATTAACTTTGATGTAGATTACAAAAATCTACTTCCAAACGAAACTAATTATAATTAGACTCGGTTAACGTTAAGGTCAAAGGTCAAGATGAATCGCCAATAAATGAAAATAATTCCTTTTTTATTTTAAATAAACCAAGTTTCAAATAATTAGTTTTTAAGTTAACTTAGATATTTCCGCCCTAGCAATTAGGGGTAAGTTGGTATCTCGCCTACAGCCCTAATCACCCAGCAAACATCAATGCAAATTGAAAAAAATTAAAATAACAGCGAATCAGATCCTGTTCTAAACAGGAATTTTTATTAATTAGTTTTGCCACTAGGGGCAATCTCACTAGTTTATGTACCAGTCATACCATCATTATTACAACTCTATAGAAGACACGCGCCAACCTTATAACACTAAAGAAATATCATAAACCCCAAAAAGCCTTAAAATTGGAAATACCTATTTTATAATGTTATTAAAAACCTAAAAAAAAATAACTTGAGGTTTGGTAACTTCCGGCATGAACTGACTCCTAAATCAAAAGTTCGTAACCTAAGAGGTTTTGAATAAAAGCATCAATACTTTTAAATACTTGTGAAAATATATCCAATAAACAATGCAAAAATGCTTAAACTTGTAAACGGGTATAATTGTCTCGTCCAACCAACGCAACAAAGCGGGTAATTTATTCTGATTGGGTAACCAAGGTCGCAAGATGGAAATACCATCAAACCCACTCTAGAACTAACGCGGCAATTACCTAAATTAACCAAAGACTAATTATTGGAACGCTCAGCTTACGTAAAATAACCTAAGAAATAACCCCATTTAGTGTCAATCCACACTGAACTTTAACCTAAACGTTAAACGTAATCTAACAGCGGATCTAAGCGATCCCAAACTTGAACTTAAGT
The DNA here is from genome assembly GCA_963920705.1 of Odiellus spinosus. Classification (NCBI taxonomy): domain Eukaryota; kingdom Metazoa; phylum Arthropoda; class Arachnida; order Opiliones; family Phalangiidae; genus Odiellus; species Odiellus spinosus. Next base: position 34,350,389 of record OY987226.1, read on the forward strand.
AATTGGGGTGGCGTTGTTTAAAATATTTAAGAAAAAAAAACCTTTAACGATACCAGTAGATGATCTAGATGATAAAGTTCACTAATAATCGGTAATCCAGGTGATAGCACGCACAAGTAATTAGCCCAGTTCATAGCAAGCACAACTAATTAAGCCCAGTTCATAGCAAGCACAACTAATTAAGCCCAGTTCATAGCAAGCACAACTAATTAGCCCAGTTCATAGCAAGCACGAGTAATTAGCCCAGTTCACAGCAAGCACAAGTAATTAGTCGAGGTGATAGAAAGCACAAGGTATTAGAATTCACAGGACGGAAAGTCAAGAACCACTTCTGACAGGAACCACTTCGCACAGAATCCATTTGGTACAGGAACCGCTTCGCTCAGAATTCATTTGGAACAGGAACCACTTCGGACAGCATAACGGCTCAATCGCATTAATCCTCGACAATTAAAGAACTCCTAACTACACTGCAATACGATTTTATTCATTTGGGAAATCGACCTTTGGATTTAAGACCGTTAAATTTACTACGAAGAAGCTGTAGGCGAGTCGAAAAATTTCGAAATAAAAAAAAAACTATTAAGATGTAGGTCTAAAAATACAATTTCGGGGAGGTTTTTCTTAAGTGTGGAAAAATATAATTTTTGGTTGATTTTGATGTTTTATTGGAAATCTATTTATTTATTTTGCATTATTATAACTACAGTTCATAATATTTTTAAATTTTATTACTATATTTATTTTTAAATGAAATACAGGACTAGCCAGGCGTAATTATTCTCAAATCTACATAATTTTTTAACGGCATATATTAAAACCATCTCGTGACTCGTGTTTTGCTCCTACCAAGGTTAGTAAAGAGACAGGTTAGGCAGATTCTGACGTCAGCCGGAAGTTACCTAGCGCGCAGCCATCTTCCAAATTCCTTTGACAATTGCTAGATGGCGGTTTATATTGTAATTACGGCGGGAATTTCAAACTAATATCCAATATGTTGTTTCCAATGAACGTGGCCAGGTGGCATTAAGGTCAAGCCGACTCAAGCGACTGAGTGGAATACGAACTGAACTGAACTGAACGACCGGCGTCTGCTTAATAATTATAATAAAGTGAAATGTATGCTTGATTATATTGAAACGTATGTTAAAGCGTTACCTACGCTATATGACAATCGACTTACTAAGTGCCACCTGGCAACGTTCATTGGAAACAACATATTGGATATTAGTTTGAAATTCCCGCCGTAATTACAATATAAACCGCCATCTAGCAATTGTCAAAGGAATTTGGAAGATGGCTGCGCGCTAGGTAACTTCCGGCTGACGTCAGAATCTGCCTAACCTGTCTCTTTACTAACCTTGGCTCCTACCAAAGCGAGTTTCCAAAAACATTATCTCAGTACTAAAGTGAGGGTGAAAATGAAAATGAAGTTATTTTTATAGACGCTTCTAAATCAATCAGATTTAAAAAATTTTAAATAGACATATTTATATTTCTGTTCAAGGGTAGTTGGCAAAGTTTGTAAAGAAAGAAGATCGTGTCAACTATCCTTCATCTAAAATGAATTGATTCAAGTATCGCGATAAATTGTCACTCATTTGAAAGGCGATCACTTGGATCTAATCCCTTTCGGCAATCTCTTTATTCTTTTTTCACCATCTTGGCAAAAATGGTACTCAAATTCCATTTAGTTTTCATAAAAATGGGAGCAAATATTTGGTTATTAAATTTCGGTTATGGAAAAAGGAAAACTTGGTGATTACGAGTTTCCTAGGCGGGCATAAAGTAAATATAATCCAAGTTCCTTACTTGTAGAATGTTAACCGCAAACTTAGTTTCTAAGTTTGCCCTCTCCTCCTCCGAGCGCGACAATTAACTTCCGATAAATTTCCATTCTCAAACTCGGCTTCTAGCCGCGAAGCCTCGATTTGTCTCCCAATCCTCTCTATCTCCTCTAAGTTCGTAGACTATCTTGGGGCGCTTAATTTGGTCGGGCGGTTAGAAATTGCGGGGGGACGGCGAAGGAAGTGGACTAAATGAACCAACGTGTTTAAGGACACTATGAATCTTTAAAGGTTAAGACTCGCGAAATTAAAAAGCGTTATTAATGAGATAAGGCTTAAAATCTGTAAATTAGTTTCGAGACCAACAACCAAGGTCACGGGAGTTACGAATAATAATTTCCCAATAGCGAAGAAAAATGATTTTTAAGGAGTAAGGATATTTAGCCGCTCCAGGAATATAGTTCGCTATTCCGCCTATCTTTAGCATTGTGCAACTATCTGAATGTTTTATTTAGAGAAAGACAGTCTACTCCTGTAATATTGTTGACTATTCTACTTATCTTTAACATCGTGGAAGCAAAATTACATCTGGAGTCTATATTTTTTAGTTGAAGTAAGACATTGTGCCCCAGGAATGAAGTCAACTATTCTGCCTGTCTTTAAACTTGAGGAGGAATCATTACTTCTGAGTTTTAAGGCGAAGAAACACAGTCTGCTCCCGCAAAATAAGTTGACTATATTCTGCCTATTTTGAAGGACAACAATGCACCTGGAGTTTTTTGGCGGAGGAATGAAGTCAAAGACTCTGTCTATCTCTTTAACATTATACAAGAAACAAAATAATTTAGGAGTCCAGTTTTTGTGAAAATTAGTTGACTATTCTATCTAGTTTTAAATTTGAAAGAATTGATGATAAAAAATATAAAAAACGTTTCTAACTCTAGCTATGGTTATTCTTTTGTCCGATTCTAAATTGTCTCATTTTCTTAGTTATGTCTCTCTAAAACAAAAGGCACACTTGGCCTTACGTAACTCATTTTTCCAAAATACTGGTTTATCTTCGCAATTGTTTAAATGTTTAACCAAGAAGGATCAGATAAGGAGAGGAAAAGTAGGGCTGCGTTGAGTTAGAGAGAGAAGAGCCAACCTCCCACTCGGGTGGAAAGGGGGGATAGGAAATTCTCGAGGTAAACTGTTGTCACGTGGTCGCTAGCTAGCGCGTCTCATAAAGGATTCGTTTTACCCACGTGACAACAATTTACCACGAAGCATCTCTACCCCCGTCTCTCCCCCGTTCTCCCAGAGTGGGAGTTTAGGCCGACGCAGTAGGAGCCGCGCCGTTCCCACTTTTCCTCTCCTTATCTGATCCTTCTTGGTTTAACATGGTCATTTTTTCCAGGGATATCATTACTACGGGGCAATGTCGTTAGTTAAAAGAGGTTGTACGACCTTAGACAGACACTTGGCGGGGTCAAAGTTCCAGAATCAGGAATCTCGACGTTACAATATGACGTAACAAAAATATTTTGAAACGTTTAAAAAACGGAGAAAAAAGGTAGCGATCATGAAATCAACGTTAAGTTTACGATCTTGTGACAAATGTAGGATTCGCACGTGATTCAGAAACGTGGTTTCTGGTGTCACTCGTCCTTCGCGTCTTGGGTAATTAACGGCGCTGGCGACTAATTGCTAATCAATGGGGCAAGCGAGCGGCGCGCCTTTCCTCGAGAATCTACATAATATTATATACCGATGGCGTGGGGAAAGGGGGGGGGGGACCAAGACTATAGCCAGGTCATCACGTGATTAGGCGGCAAGATCAACCCCGAAGTCTCTCCTTAGACGTTTATAACCGAGAATTGACTTCGCCTGATTTAATATATTAAGGCCTTGGTCTATACTCTGTCATTCAAATTAAACCGCAACTCCACCCCTATTTAGGAAAATTTCGATGTCAAAAATGTTCGGACTTCATATATTCGCACCATAGGTTTATTATTATTATTATTATTCATTTGTTTTAATTAATTTATAATTGTTTGGACTATTACATGATGATTTACACGTTTAAAATATATATCGAGTTTCTTAAATTAATTTAATGATTTTAAAACGAAACTAATTATATTAAAACTAAATTAATTGTATATGAACACTTAATTATATTAAAGCGAAATTAATCATAATAAAACTAAATTGGAAATGACGAAAATCAAGTAGTCGCGTATGGTTACTTGAAAAACACGAATACCCCCTTAATTTTGACAAGCAAAGTGTTTGTGAAAAGGACCGAGATAAAGGTAGAGCGAATTTCACAATTTTTTCCAAATGTAAAAAAAAGTTATAATGTAATTATTTCTTATTTGGCTCCCAATTGCCTCTCAGCTCACTTTCCCACCTAGATGCCTTCAGCCCCCAATTTGGGAACCATCGATTTAATCAATATACCTCAAAACATTCTTTCGAAGTGAAATTACAAAAGCAAAAACTTATACGTATACCGTGAAATATTCGATGATGGATAAAGAAATTCGAAGTTACGGATAAACTTTGAGCGTATCCGCGTTAGGAGAAGGTACGCCCCGTGCCGTTGTTTTAAAGCGAAGACCGAAAGGAAGTCAACGGACGAGCGCCAAGAGCTCTTTCGTCGTTTGTATCAAGAACAAAACGGGTGGTGTAATCATATACTTCCCCCAACCTTTTTAATTCCTTCCGTTATTCTGGAAATGAAAAGAACGAGCATCCTTAACATGTTCGACAATGACTAAGTAATGAAGATAAACTAGCCAGTTATATAGTTTGAAAAAAAAAAATAATAAATGATAGTTAACAGAAAATATTAGCTATGATTCGAGAAATGTTCCGCGGAGTCGTACAATTTCGTACAATTTTTCAAAAGCAAACACTGAATTAAATCAGTTGAATAAGTCAAAAGAAAATTCTTTATATAAATCAATCAGAAGAGAAAAAATTTGAAACGTAGCATACTGAAATAAGCGAGTATTGTACTTTTTAATTACTTAGAAGTTAGAGTGGGCTCTATTTCATTACTTATAGGCCCTATAAGAATAAGAATAGAATTTTGAGGTCTTAACTTTTCTTCTAAATCTCCGTGCCTTTTTGCGAAGTGTAATCTAAAATTAGGTCTCCCATCAGCTAGGTTGGGGGAAGGGGAACTTCTTTTTAGTTACTCGGGATAAAACGAATTAAGGGAAGATTAAACGGCCCGCACGCTAGCCCCCTATAGACTTCCTAAATTCGTCGGGGAAGACCGCGTATGGTTCGAAAGAGAACCGTTAACTTTATAGTTGCCTAAAGTGTCCCTAAGCTCGCTCCGTCGCTAGTTCTAAGACTATAGTTAGCTTTTTAAAATAAGACCCCCTCCACGTCACTATTTAGAATCTACGTATAGAAAGAGTCAAGGTAGTTCACTGTTGTAGTTCTTCTTAAAGACAAACAATTCCCAGTCGGGGAATAAGGGCCGCTTCCGCGCTATAATACAATTAGCGAAATTCCCTCTTTTTGAAGATTAGCCAGTCCCCGAGTTATACTCTATAATACAAATAGAAGGCTGGAAAGGGGTTAGATATACTGGGGTCGAAGGGCTACGGGTATAGAATTAAAGGAGTAGAATTATCCGAAACATGAAGTATTTTTTCTTCTGATTCCTAATATTAATTTAAGCCTTCGTGAATTTCTTCCTTATTTCGGAAGAAGACGTCGGACAGACTATATTAAAATAAAGCTTTTTTATCCATCCGCTTTTATCCGAAAGGTACGTCTTCCCAAATCACTTATATTCTCGTCTCACTTTTTGACAAACTTTTGTCACGTAATAATTCATGACCCTATCATGGGAACGAGAGAAACAATACGTAACTAGGTGTCTAAGCCTTGGCATATAAGTAACTTTAAATATAATCCATACACTTAAAATAAAATAGTAGGAAAAGTTACCTTTTCTCGATAATGCTGGCTATTTCTAAGACAAAGTTGAATAATCTGTAAATGTTTCAAGACGTTAAGCTTTCGCTTATATTTAAGTCAACTTAAAACTTAGCGAATGTCTTTCGCGCAAATAAACTTCGAAGCTATAGGAACGGTCAGTTGCATCTTTGAATGTCAGCGGGCATTTAGGTATAATCTTCCTCTATACCTAAGTAAACAAATCGTAGAGATAACGGGATAAGTATAGTTAAAACGAGCTGCCAACTGCGTATGGAATCGACTTAGGTGGGAGAGGAATTGTGTATGGTGTTGAGGAAGTTTAAATCCAGTGTCAATGTTTCCTTAGAGAGTTTACTCGAGTCTCGCGCTGCTCTGAGAGAGAGTGTCTGTCTTACAGAAACCTACCCCAAACTATATTCCTCGTCTCACCGCGGCCCGCTTTAAATCAATCCTCGGGCAAACTTCAAACACCCCCCTCATTTCAAGTCGGGTCTCAAATTTACCTTTCCTTGTTTAATCTTAGAACACGTCGCTTATAACATTGAACAACTTACGAAGCAAAATGTATTAACTTACGTTATCGGCGTTATCCTTAGAGAATATATAAATGGTCGACGATAGCGCCATCTATCAACAATTATTACAGGTTTTTGAAAAATCTGTTGTTCATTTACGCAGCGTAATAACTTCGAATGTTCACCAAAATACTTTAATACAAACGCGTATTTTTACTGAGAAAAGAAATTTAAGGTAGGTTCCTTGAACATTTAGGGTTTGAATGTTAGATTCCAATTTCTCTGAAAGGTTTACGTCACTGCGGTGTGCTATTGTAATTTTCAATTGATATAACGTGACTATCATACTTCTACAGAGGCTCGAAACGGACAAACCAACTTTTATACCGCTTTCTTGCACGTTCGCCGCAGCAAGTGGCTTGACGTCACTATTTTGTTGGGAGAAGGTTTGAGGGTGGAGCTCCATGGCCAGGGTTTGTTTCATTCGATTCCGTGAAAAGTGAATACAGTGACTTTCTCTCTTATTTCATTTTTTGGTGTGTAAAAAGACAACACGTGGTTCTCAGCGCCAACTGCGCGTTACAAAGTTCAAGAGAAGTTTGCAAAAAAAAAAAAATAATAATAAAAACCTCAGGCGGTTGGTTACGCTATGTTTATACGCAAAGAGTCACGCAAATTCCGCTCGTTTGGGACGCGTGGGAACGCTAGAGCTCGGGATCCTTCTTACACACAGGATTGTCTGGGAATAAATCACGCGCATCCTTCTTGTCTCGAAGCCCCTCCCCCAGAAAAGAGAGACAAAATTTTAAATTTTCCGTAGAGAAGGTAGGGGCCCCACCGAGGTGGTTAAAGAGGAACTTTTACCCCATCAGAGAGTATGGAGCATTAGAGTAAGAGACTTCAAAAGAGTTCTTTATCGGCTTCTGGTTTCAAACGTAGCCTACCATGATTTACCGGTGATTTTATTATAGTTACAACATTTTGGAGTTGAAATTAGTCACCCTTCTTGGGTTGATATAATTTTAAATCGGGAGAAACGTCAAGTTCTCGGGGAAACTAAGAAAACAAGTGAAAGGGTTGGAAAGTGTTATTAGAAGATTTTCCCCCTTTTTCAATCTCTCTCCGGCCATCACTTTCAAATTAAATCTTTTTCTGATCCTCGATTCGCGGAGTGGGGGAAACTAACTGTACGGGTTTCTTTTTAATAAGACTTCTCCTTATTTGACAATCCTCTCTTTTAACCCGGCCACCGCCCTTCCCGACCTCAATTCTTAATTTTGGGGCTTTTCTCCGACTACGGATATAGATGAGAAGAATTAATATAAAATTTCTAATTTAACCGTTTTTTCAAAGAAAATATCAAATTTTCTTGGCTAGTTTACAGTCTATTTCACGTATGCGAAATCTTCTGATTTTTAATTAAAAATATTTTACCACAATCTGTTCCAAAATATAAGCGTTTTAATATATCAGACCGAACTAATGATAGCGAAATATAAACCATTTCTTTTATATTTATTTATATTAATTACCTAAATGGAGTTAACCATTACCGGCTTAACTTCTTTTATATCGAATAAGACAAAAGCTTAACTCCTTATAATTCATTTGGAGTATTATTTCCTGACCCTACGATCTCCTTAATAGCCATTCTAGTACTTGGTTTCGAAGAGGCGGGTAAAATATCGCGAACTCTAGAGACAAACTGAGAAGGAGTAGAGTTTTTCCGCGGTGATAAGGTGATCTGTATTCGTCGAGCGTTTCGAAGAATCGCCCTTCTTCGACTATAAGAACAAGAGAGTGAACGCTGCAGTCTATAGAAGATTCATGATGGCCTTTAAAGGGTTATTAGCTTCACTTCATCGAAAAAATAACACTTTACAGGGCTGATATAATTCGAGCTAAAAATATTTTTTTGGTGTTATTTTTTACAAACAACAATAAAACCATGACTTTCCCATTTCAAATTCCATGACTTTCCCATTTCAAATTCCATGACTTTCCCATTTAAAATTCCATGACTTTCCCATTTAAAATTCCATGACTTTCCCATTTAAAATTCCATGACTTCCCCATTTAAAATTCCATGACTTCCCCATTTAAAATTCCATGACTTTCCCATTTAAAATTCCATGACTTTCCCATTTAAAATTCCATGACTTTCCCATTTAAAATTCCATGACTTTCCCATTTAAAATTCCATGACTTTCCCCTTAATTACTTTGTAGTTACATTTTAAAATTACATGGCTTTCCACATATTGCGCTGATAAATTTTCAATTTCCATGACTTTCTCCATTACATTGTAATTAAATTTGAAAACTCAATGTTTTCTCATTAAGGTGCAGGTTGAATTTTAAATTAATTTTCTATTTATTTCCATTTTCAAATTCTACTACTCTTCCCGTGACTTTCTTCATTTCAAACTCGCGGACGTTCCTCCGTCATTTAATTATGATCTATATCTAACTCCTATAGGATTTTAGCTCATTCTTTTTACAATCCCAATTTAAAACTTCCAAACTTTTCATAAAACTTTCTTTAATTTTTAAAAGCGTTTCTCATTTCTTTAAGTTCAAATTTTAAATTCCATAACTTTTTCCATGACTTTATTTTTATTTTTGAACCACGTAACTTACACGTACCATAACACGTACACATTTTGAAAAAATTAAAAGATTTTTGCAGAGGATTTCAAAATGTTTCGAGAGTAATGTAGAAAAACCAAGCATTTTGTAATTTTGTTGTAACTTACCCTTTAATCTTTGTTATTGCACTTTTCTTGGCGGGCGCGCCAATTACGGTGGGTGCCACTTAAGAGAGAATAGTGGGGTAGGGCATCCGCCCAATAGCTGACCTCGTAAAAGAGAATGACTTGTTACGGACCTTCTTAATCGTCGGCTATTTCTATCATTACGCCTTAAACGTGCCCACGTAATACGATGAACATAAAAACAGTGTCTGGAAATAAACCACAAATAAATACAAAATTAGAATTTCAGATTCATTTAAGAAATTTTTCCTTCAAGCATGTCACTGTTACAACGCGTGAAAGTCAAATGTTGACTATAAAATAGTCAAGCAGTCAACGTGTCGCGCTTTTTTAAGTTTCCAAAAATTTAATCCTAAATTATTAAGTATTCAATTTAATTAATTAAATGTATTTCTTTTTTAATATATTTCAAACCATATTTTTTGGAAAATGATTACTCAGATAATTTAATTTAATTTTTACGAGAAATCATAATTTTTTGGTATTCATTCTACCTTCAAACAAATTAAAGATAAACTTAAAGACAGACGATACATTCAAAAGTTAATATTTCATACGTTTCAACCATATAGTAACTCCTCAGGGTGAACTTTCGAGACCCACGATGGGGTTCGTCCGTCATCTCGTCGAATACAACGGGGTATTAAGCGTCGACTCCCAATCACTTTTCCAGGCTCTTAGCCGCTCCATTTAAAATATTAAGGCGCCTAGCAGGAAAGACACTCAGTCGGGCGAATTTCATTTTTGATCTCTTGGGTATTTCTTATAAAGGCGGACAACGCCCAACGAATGTCCTCCCACTCCCACCATACGTATAATTGAATGTCCACTACGCTTTGGATCTTACATAAAGGGAAGGACTCGTAAATAAAATTGAAGGTAAATCAAATGGTTTATCAATTATATCATTAATATGTAATACCGAGGGGGAGTGGTATTCTGGAGTCATTTTAAGAAAGAGCGTGTTGCTCAAACAGATAGTTATTATAGGTTTTCGCTTTATCAGACTAAATATTAGCTGATTTGACTACAATAATAATGAATGGTTTGCAATAAGATTCGGGTAATCTGAAGCAATATTCCAGGTTAAGCTAAGTATAGAATCAGCAGTTTAACTCCAGTTGTGGATTTTTATTTACAAGAAATATTCTAGCAATGGGGGCCTTTTCCCCACTCTGGTCGCAATTCGTTCCCAGCAGGTCAGTTATTATAAAAAAATGTCTTATATTTTATTCAAAGCTGAAGACCTGTAGAATGTCCTATTAAATATCCCAAAATCCTAAAAAACGGATAATTCAATAACTATTCGTTTGATAAGGTTTGGATAGCTAAAACAGACAGGAAAAAGCGGATAAGAAAATGAAAGAAGCACTAATGCGGGCCACAATATTAAGCATTAGTGATAATCTTACCTTAAAAACTGAACTAACTAAACGGATATAAAGGCTAAGCAAGGCTTATAAAATGGTTCAAATAACTTAATTGATAACTGCGCAAAATCTTGATATAATCCTAAATTAAGTCTCTGATGACGTATTACTCAGTCCTAAAATATCGATATTTTTCGGAAGCAGATTCGATTAATTTTGTTACGCTTCAGTTTAACTTTCAGTTAAGCGTTCATTTTTTAATCGCCGGCCTAGGTTTAGTCGGGCTTGAGATAAATGAATCGTTAATCAAGGACTTGAAATGCCCCTCCCAAAACAAACTAAAATTAATAGTTGCGAAATCAAAGTGACCTTGTCACCTTGTCGTTATTGATTAATGCGATATTCAAGCTTGATTCGGTTAAAACCGATAGCTAAGAAATATAAATGTCATCACGAATAAATCATCCTTCAAGTTTACAAGAAGTAAGTCCGATTATCTCAGTCAATACGGCTTCACTCGAAGAATTCCGACATTTCTACAGAAGAGCGGCAAGGCCCAGTTTATTCTTTGTAGAGCAAATATGACTTGAAATAATATACGGCCCGGCGAGACACTCTCCTTCGTTTTGCGAGAGGGGGGATGAGATACATTTTAATCCCCTTAAAAGACTAAAAGGTTCGGTGCAATATTAGCACCTCCTACTTTATTTCCAATCTCAACCGCTAGAGAGAGCTATTTCCAATTCCCGTTTCTCGGCCATTTTACAATTTTTGCGCTTTTCTTCAGTTCTCCTCGGTGGGAGAAAGCTCTGACGACTCAACTTTCAGAGCAACAGAGCGAACAAAAATCAGCGCCATCTCGTGTTTTTTTATCGTAATAAATAACCCTTTACTACCGCCTTAACACTTGGAAAGAATTTAAATTGTTCGGGTCATCTTCATTCCTCCTTTTATTTAAAATAACTCGATGTAAAACGTATTTTGCTCGCGAAACAAAACCCGAGTACATTGGTATCAATCATCCACGTTATATCTTTAGCTCGGACGGCAAACCGCGATTAGTGTTGGGCCGTCGTTTTAACGTCTCTTTGATTTCCCCCTGGACTAACTTACGACCCGCTTTCTAATACACGACCACCCTTAGACTAGCGGCGGAGTATTCTTTATAAATACGACACTATAAAAAAACTTACGCAAAGACCTTTATATATCTAACTCTTGGTCCTTTTACGACTATAGTTTACCCAAAAAGACCCGAGGTTGGAAACTGTTATTGGCTTTACGATAATAAGGGCCGTAAAGTCTATTAGACGGAACAACGGAACGATTCCCATTAGGTCAATGAAAAGACTAAGTCGAAAAAAATTCCCTCATAAATGATACGTGCTCGCTTGTAGTAAGAATTAAAACATCCAATACGTTCGTAATCACCGCGTTAACGCTTTTTTAACGGGGGAAAGAGGCGATTTCTAGACTTTGTTTAGAGTATCTCCTCCTCGGTAATCTTCATTAAACGGGTTGAGTTGAAGGCAAAAGTTTCTTACGTCTATTTTATTCGGTTTTATGGGGAATTTATTAATTTTGTTTAATGGAAAGAAGTATTTACGAGGTGGAAGGAAAACCTTGGATGAAGTAAAGCCGGTGCAGATTGGAAATGGTTAAAGTTCTTCAGCATTAATTTGGTTTTTTACGAAATATCTAATGTCACAAACGTTCCCAAAAAATCAAAAAAGGTCTAAACTAAAAAGTTCCCGTAACAAAGAAAATAAAATTTTACGAATTTTAACTAGCTAATTTTTATTATATATTTTCCCTTCGAACTAAAAGTTTAAATAGTTTATACTACCTATATAAGAGCGCGCCGAGTTAGTCCGATTATCAGAACTGGTAATTCAGCGTCGCTTATTAATTGAATTTCTGTCCAGATCGAGAAGCGAAGCGCTTATATCCCAAGGCGGTTCAAAAACAAGAAAAAGGCAGAAGCTAACTCTTGGCATCAAGCCCCCCCACCCTGCCCCACCTTTTATAATCTGTAAGAACAAAGGTTCGCCTTATACGAAGGAGGGTTATGGAAAAGTCCTTTAAATAATGAAACGGGTGCCGCTACTCCCGCTTATACGCTTGGCGCGCCTATAACTGCCATGCATTCGCGTTACAGGCACACGCTCATTAGAAAGACGACAAAAGAGGGGATCCCAATTCGAGCCAACACCCAAAGAAATAAAACCCCGATCCGAAGGAACACGACAAGATAAGCTAGACATATTACCAGCAAAAATAGATTTATTTTCATTTCGTAGGAAATGCTTGTCACGTTTTATTCAATAAAGATTCAAAAATTAAATTAATTACTGTACGTTTAAATAATTTATAACTGGTTAGCTGATACATCATAGATCCATTCGCGACTGAAGAGAGAGACAATTACTGGTACTTTAAACACTATTCGCGGTGACGCGATACAACTGCCTATGCTATCTTGTATTTCCCCACCTCACTATCGCCACCTAGTAGCAAATTACGTTTTCTACAGGGTCAAAGTTCGAATTTTATTTCGTTTAACAATGCGTTATTTTCTTATCGTTCGGGCATGGAGACGATTATCACTCTAGAGTAGAATGGATTATGGAAACCAAGTAACCCAACGTTCATAAGCGTACTTTAACGGGCCAAACAGTGTGGTCAAAAATATAGTAACTAACAAATCCTAATGGCTGTTTAGATTAAAGAATAAGCAACGGACCGTGTGGATCTGTTATTTTTTTAAAATTTTCTTATATTTTGCTATACTTAATTGCATAATTTGGTTTGGATAAACAATTATTTTTACTCGTTTGTGTAAATAAGACTCGCATCTAATCAATAGTTCGTTATATTGTTTTTTAAATTAATAGAAAAAGGGGTATTTCATCTACACGCGAAGTGTTAAAAGAACTAGCTTACCTAGATTGGAAGTTGTAAAATGAGGCGCAAATTATAAAGTAATTTCACATTTAAACCTGTGTGCAAAACTTTAATTAATAGTAATATATAAATTGTAAAGTCAATTTAAAATTAATTAAGCGGTTTTATTCTCCAGATAACTTAGAAAATAAATTAAACTCCATTAATTTACAATATCCGTACGTCCGTAACCTTTTCAAAGAAACTCTAGAAAATTTTGGACAATTCTGAAAACTTCGCAAAATTTCGCCAATTTTTAGAAAAGTGTAGAATATTCTGGATAATTTATCAAGGAAAGTTCTACGTTCAGTCAGTAGATAGAGCGGAAGCGATAAACGTAATAATTTTAAAGGCTATCATTTTACGGTTACGCCATAAAACCCTAAAAGCTTGTGTGAATTTAAGGGTTTAAAAATGCGTGAAGTTATTGAGAGGGGGCTATACTATTCTCTTAGGCGCATCTGTCCTGTAAAAAGGGGGGTAGGGGGTGGTTTCACAATGCCTAAGGAAGATACAGAATGAAGGTAATAGGTATGGGAGGGAGAAGGAGATAGGGTAATAGAGCGTACTATCTTATGGGCATTATAAATAGTAATCTGCCTAATGGGTCCGAGGCTCAAAAATATCTGTCGCTCGGTCCGGAGACAAGAATACGTGCCCATAGATATAAGGGGCCGGGCCAAGGCGCGTAGGAGACGGTAGCCCCAATCGCCCCCAACACCCAAGGGGAAGGAAGATTGGAGAGGAGAGGAAACGAAGTTACCTCACCCTTACTAGCTCGTACGTGTCCGGAGTAAACTTGAGCGGGTTATAATGGGGGGTGGACACGGGCCAAGAAGCGTACGCCTTTTAATACTAAAACTCTTGACGCTGGAGAAGAACTCTTCTCAGCTATTTTGCCGCGTAAGGAAACCGCGTTGAAACGGGACCCGTTCGCACTACTATAAATAACGAAGAAAATAATACGTTTCAATCGTGCAGTTTAGATACGATGATCTGAAATTGACGCTGTCATCTAAGGCTCGGCATTTTGATAAAGCTTTACCGTTTTAAATTATTTTGAAATGAAGTCGGCAATATAAATGTTATCACGAAAACATCAATTAAGTTTATCAATAAGGAATATATTTTGTAATATTATAACCTCGTCAAGCTAATTAATGTTTGGTTGTACCCCGATTCGCCCAAAAAAGTTGGCCCAATTCCCATTTCGTCCAATCTCAATTGGCCCATCCATAATTTCTATAATTCAGCGTTTTTAGATCGTTTTTAGAATTGGTAGGCTTAAACAGACAAATACTAGTAAAAATACGCGTTTGAATTTCGCGCTTCAATCTTATTTCAAATAAAAAACGCAAGGTAGCGACCTTCGTTACACTTCCGCTAAAATGGCGGCCAAGCGAGCGAACGAATTTGCGCCGAAGGCTGGGAAATAAATAAAATCGAGGAATATTTCGCGGAAATAATGTTTTACGAGATCATGATAAAGGTTTTAAACTCTCCCGAGTATCTAATTCAATCATCTGTTTGTCAAACCAGAGCATATATAGTTCTAGGAAGTCTGATCCTCGATACAATTGAGGTAAGCCTTGTATCAGTTAAACTGTACCAATTTGATATTTCGTATTGTCTCTAAATACTAAATAGGGTGATTTTTGGGAACAAATAGTGATTTAAGGGTGGTTTAAGGACCTAATAAAAGAATTGGAACTTCGGGGAATAATATAGGGACCAGATGGAAGACCTGTTTTAGTAGATATTTTAACCTATGTTAAATTGTTTCTTACTATTATATCAACAAACGTAGCAAATTACGGGAATACTTTTGACCCTGGGTAAAAATGAAAGAGAGAAACCACAGCCCTCGTCGTTTCGCGTAATCTCTTTGTCTCGGGAATAAGAAGGCTTTTACATCCGATAAACAAAAATATATTTACCTTTAGTTTTGAGCTTTCTAAAGAAAAGAAAAAGAAAGCTCTCAAAATCGTTTTCGTTCGCGACTGGTCAAATATATTTGGCCAACTTAAACTGAAAAATCCATCTAAAAATACCATTTTCGTCGGTTAGTAGTCATTATTACTACGAATGGGGGGGAATAGTGGCGTCTTGCTAGCTTGGTCTAAGGTGACTCGGCCCTTACGTCGTTTTTCGAAAAGGGCCCGATTTCGTTGCCACCCACTACAAAGATCACGCATTAGGACTGATTAGGAGTTGGAAACCCCCCCGATCCCTTCAGCCATTCCTTTCTCTCTCGAGGTCTGACGGGGCGAAAGGGGGTTGAGGAACTGGCGGTTTCTTCGTTACTGGCGCATAACCTATAATTCTAGAAGCTCAGGGATTATACGCCTATTAATAAAGTTTCCCGTTCAAAGGGAGGATGAAAGTTGGCAAATTTCAACCATTTTATTCTACGGTCTATTCGTTTTAGTTGAAACCCTGATTTTCCAATCGAATTGTTTTCCATTTTACTCACCCTTTAGTGAAGCTGTCTTTTACCGCCAAAAGGAATATTTTTTTCTGTCAATTGTTCGGCGAAGTTACTCTCGTTGTTTAATTCCATAGAGGAAAAAGTAGTACTATCTTCTATGATTGAGTATAATAAGGTCTGCGTGCCATTTTCGTTCGCGTAGTTCTTTCCGCGTCCGCGTTTGGCAATCATTATCTTTATTACTTCGGAAGGCCGCGCGATACGTTTTTCCGACAAACATCGCGTTTTTATAACTCCAAATAATAAGAATTTCTTGACCTATTTTATAATCACCGTAATTAATTACCTAAAAAGGTTTTTAAACCCAAAATTTCGATAGTAATGTTTTTTTTTAATATCACGTGATAAAATGGTTAAAGAGAAGGAGTCCGTAAGCTACAGTTTATTACCTCAAAACTATAACGCGACATTTTACATTTAATAGAAGCAAGAATCCTTTCAGGTTCCATAAGAATATGGGAGCGTAGATTTAGCCTCTGGTACCACTTCCATCCTCGCAAACTTTGTAACAAAAGTTCGTCTGCTTTTCGCCACACGCGTACACAACACACTCTGGCGTTAGAATATGTCATTCTATTTTTCGTTAAAATGGTTGGCGACTGGCGAGTAAGGCGAGCATCAGCCCAAATGGTAATAAATTGGATGTCTTCTTTTCCTTGGCGGAAATTTGTATAAATAATTTTATTAACTACCATGGATGGAAAGATCTTAATACTAGATTGGTTTTCAATAATAATTTCTCTTTAATAATTACGCGAATTGGACAAGTTTATTTTCCCCCAAGTTCAAGAACAAAGGCTTAACTCCTCCAGCTTAAATTCTGAAGGTAAAGGATTAAAGCAAATTTTAAATTATCATTTTAAAATATATTTAGCTCTCGTAAAAAGTCTACCTCCTTAATATTGTTTAAATAAATAATATTATCTTCAATAGTCGCTTAAATGGTCTTCGTAAAATTCGTTTTCAACATTTGTACCTTTTTTCGGTCGGCTCCATTTTTATTACCCAAAATATTATGTCAAGGTCGTTAGTGGCGCGGGTTAATAATAGATGTCAGGAGCGATTTACTTGAAAAATCGATTCGAAGCGGACGAACTTTGCTACAAAGTTTGCGAGGATGGGTATTGAATCGCGGCCCTCCCATATTCTTATGGAACCTGAATGAATTCTTGATAGAAGCCCACGAAAGAGGTGCATTGGATCGAGATAAGGAAAGTCCAATAGTCCTCGGAAGCTTGCCGCTAAACATCAGGAGACGCAACGAATTTCAAGTAAATAGAATAGCCGCCAGTAAATCAACAAAAACAAAACAGAAAACCGCAAAAAATTGTGTATTTTATACGTATAGTTGAGAACAAGCCCTCTTCAACGAACGCAGACCCGCACTCTTAAATTCTAATAATATATTAAACGTTTGCAAACTCTGATAATTCCTACATCGCTCATGATTGGTTAGCCCCTCGAATAGCTTAGAGTGTATTACCAGTAGTTCCTATACGTTATACTAGGAAATTCTCATGGATAGAATATTTCACCATTTTTTTTTGCCCCATAACGGTTGAAGAATCAACATAGAATAATTTTTAATGTCCATACGTGCGTTCGTAACTTTTTCCATCAACGTCCTCTCCAGCCATCTAGCGACAAAATACGAAAACAGTTGAATGTAGAGGGCCCGCTCTCTCCATCTAGCGGCGTAGCCCGTGATTTTTCAAGGTTTTTGCTAGTTAACAAAATAACTACAGTGGCGTTACTTGACCTTTATAAAAAGGGTGTAGTCTCGAGTTTCTTGGGGTTACGCGGTTCCAAATTTTAAGTAATATGAAACTGAGTAATGAAATTCGGTATCTAAAACTTTTAATGTTTTATAATAACCTTGAATAAATTTTTACCAATTTGACCCCCTAACTCAAATCTCTAGAGACGCCATTAAATAATAACTAAATAGAGAAGTATTCAATTATAATTGACCAAAATCAGTTTTAGGCCTTAAAACGTTTAAACTTCGTTTAATTCAATTGTCAACTCTTTTTATTTCAACTCTAAATGAAATAAACCTAAAGGTAACTTATTTAAAAAGAAGAGGTAATTAGTGGCAACATTAGTTTAATTATTAATTAAAGTCAGAACCAAAATACAACTAGAGATCGGATGAGTAATCAGCGCCTAAGAAGTTGGGATTGTCAATCGTCTCTCTAGGATTTAGTTTGCAATTAGGATCTCGGCTATATTTGCACGCGTTGAAAATTGAAAAATACTCGAAGATAGCGGGCCGCTCTAGTTGTGATGAATGAGTTTACGGTCTAGGAATGCTTTTAAAATAATTCACGGTGAACGCCGCGAAATTATGGCTAAAGGAAGAAAGGGTTGTTTCGGCCTCAACCCGGGCTTACATCGGGTCCAGTCACGAATCTCAAGGGGGAAAACTACTCCCACGCACTCAGTCCCTATTATATCGGGTGGGCGTTTGGCCAAATGAAATGTCTTTAAAGAGTCAATTACGCCAGTTTTTATGTCGAAAATCCTGGACTGACGTAATAAAGATTATAATATTTATTTCGAAACAGTGTTGTAAAAACCACTGATGTTGCCATGACATATACATCATACGTATATAAATTGCATCGTGATTGTAAAAACCATCGGGGAAAAAAACATAATTTTGCAGGGGAAAGAGCTACGATTTTTTTTTTAACTTTGGTGGTCAGTGGAATCGAGTCGACATGTGAAGTGGAAGTTCCATCTGGAACCGAAAGGTCAATCATCCATGGCCCATAATGGTCCCGAATCTGATGGTGCCCTTTTAACGAACTAAAACTCGAAGGCAAAAAATCACTGAGATAAGGCAACCCGTATGTAAAGACAAGTCGAAGTGTATGATTTTTGAGCTACTACGGCTCGCCACTAGATTTTAACCAGGCTAAAGTTTTAAATTGTTTTTTACATATATAATTACGAAAAATTAGAGTACACTTATCGCGTACATTATATAATTTGATTAATTTTCCCAAGCCTAATTTATTTTTAAGAATGACCGAATTCCGAAATCAGTGATTAAGGCGACAGATGGCGCACGCTTAAAAAAATCACGCAGCCTCCGAAATATCGCTTCAGTTAACACGAGGCAGTCCATCTTTTATTTTAGGGTCTATTCAACTCTCTCTTATGAGAAAACATCGCAATTGTTGGTGCAACTGAAGGCTTAAGGTGGGGCTGCGAGACATACGAGATTCGAAAAAACGGGGAAACGGGGGTTTGACGAACTAGTGATACGATACAATATACTTATGTTCAAGTGGAATTGACGTAATTTAAAAATATGAGGCGGATTGATACACGACGATCAACCTCATAGAAAAGAAATAAGTCGTTACCAACTCTCTTTGAATTCCAATATATAGCGGGGCTAAAATACATATAGAGTATTCGTGAATAAAGGGGGATATCTCAGTCTCATCTGAGCGTGACAACTTTTGACAAATTGAAACGACATAAAGATCACCGTTATTATAATATTTATAAGTCACGATATTGGGGAGAATTTTCAAAAACTTAACACTAAATATTTAAAAAAAAATTCAATTTTTGTTGGCAGACTTCATAATCCCTTTAATTTAATAGATATTACCGAGCAGTTTGTAATTATATTTGTCAAATCAGTTATGAACGGTATTTAGTTCTCGTTTCAAGTTACCGAAAAGTAATTATTTATTCAGTTAATCGAGAGAAAGTACTAGCATTGAAGTAAAAAGATCCGACCTTCTATCGCTTATTAGTTATTAAATAAATACTAGAAAAACGCCTAAATAATTCACTCTCCACGAAATTACAATCGCATCGCGATGACAGTCCACCGATTTTTATGTTTTATCAATATAGAATAAAAAGGATTGAATGCTTTTACGCTTTAAACCACACCGAAGTTTCACCGACTAAGAATATAGTATACAGAAATTAGGAAATTTTCTTGTAGCTTTTTACATTGCTGGGTCTCTTGACGCCATTTAAAGGATTACCACGATCTAGTCTAAATTTAAATTAAAACTGGATAATTGGCTTATTAATTATATCATAGTATAGGTTCAATTAAATATAAAACAAAGAAAAGCTCCGAGTTCCGTTTATGATCGACAACGTGAAATGTTTGCGGAAATGACCAAAACGATTTTTGGAAACACACCCTCGTAGGTCGTGAACTTAAGATCCTTTATAACGAGCCCAAAAACAAATGGTACCACCCCTTTAAAATAGGCTTCAAGTAGGCCTACTCGTACGATTAAAAATACCATTTTTGAATGTTTTATTTATGCTCAGTAACTTTCGTGATAGAAGTTGTTGAAAACTGATCCTGAACGTGTTTCACTACGAAGCGTCGTTCTTCAAAAATACATCAAATACCGACGCGCTGCGATTTATGCTAATGAATATAAATTTCCAAGCTAATCCATATTCAGTCAAATTAATTATACCCCCTTGTTTCCGAAGTAAAAAAGAAATAATATATAAAATAACACGATGAAATATTCAAAATATAATTATTTCAAAGGAATTGAACGACTCAATAAACCAGAACCAATAATACTCTCGTTATTGAGGAAATGAAATACTTCGACCTAATCCCACTCTGCCATTATCGGTGGTTCAGTATTTATCACCCAACTCTCGTTCGAAAACCACCCAATTTGAAGTTCAACTGCTCAACTGGCAACCCTGAATCTTTAAGGACATGGGCAACTCCATTCAACGGCTGTCAGTCGGCTACTCACTCTACAGTTCCTCCAAAGTTCGGGGGTAGAATGCTCACCAAACCTAAACATGGAGGATGTCAAACACAGAGGATGCTAAATTCAATAGACAAGGAGGATGCCGCTCTTCAATAAACATGGAGGATGCTAAACTTCAATAGACACGGAGAAAGCAAAACTCGTGAAAATTGAAAATCTTTAACACGAAATAAGAAAAGGTTCAACGTGAAAATTAAAAAAAAATGAATACGAGGAAAAAATTGGACATGATAGGTGTGGCTATTCTATGTACTTACGCTAATATAGCGGAGAGTCTGAAGCGGGAATATTTTTGAAACACTCTAGTGGGGTTCCAATGGAGCTCTGTCGTAAACAAAGATTTCTAGTTCATTTTGAACTCATTATTTCCATTTTAATACATTTTGCAGTATATCTTTTTCCCGGATAAATAGTGAAAATAAAATTCCATATTGATAGAAAAATATTTCATTTAATTTAATATTGATATTGGTTCCCTTTTTTACCGAGAACGGAGAAAGGAGAGAGATAGAAAGAGGGAAAAATTCATGAAAGTCGAGTTTATTCCGTTATTTAAAACAGGCTCTTCAAAGTTGATAAATAGTTTAAAAATGCTCGCTGCCCTTTCCTTATATCCCCACTGGTTCATACCTAGTTCGCTCTAAGCAAAAAGAAAATCTCCACCCGAGCTTATATTAAATTTCGTAGGGGCCAAAATGTATATTTCGTCCCCGTCTACGGTTGCAGCGCCTACGAAGCCGAGATCCCTATTATCTCGATGATTTGATATCTTAGGTTCCGAGGTACTAGGGTCAGGTTGAGTACTTGCTGGAAACTTAACCGAATATAGTGAATATCCAAGATATAGTTCGTTATACGAGGGAGTTTACGAGTTTGTGTCTCTTTCTATATACCTTCTCTCTTCGCTCTATCTAAATAATCCTTCAGGTATTAAAAGTAACTGGCGACCCCGGGGGCAACCCGACAAAAGAATCTCTTAAAATATATATATATATACACGTTCGCTTATAGACTCCCGTCCGTCCGTCCGTCCGTGGCCCCTCTTCCAACTATAAGATATTACTATCCAACACACGATGATCAAATGTAGTAACTAACAAATGCAAGTTTAAACGAATTTAAGAATATATATTCTTAATTTACCTTGTTTTGAAAAAACTCTAATAAGAACGTTAAGTTTATCACAAATAAATTTTTAAATGCCGTTTTACATAAGGAAAAATCTTTTGTTACGCGATGGAAACCGGACACATTGGTAATCACATTATTAAAAAACTATTGCTAAGAAACCTTAATGTACCTCCGTGTCTGCAAAATTATTTACCAAATGGAAAATCCGAGGGGTCAGACACTCTCGAATGCGCTGTACACCCGAGTTCATTGAGTTCAGCTTTGACAGTGTATTGAGTACGAACTCTTATTAACTCAGAGTTCAGCTTTAATAATGCACCCGAGTTCGCGAGTGTCTGCCCCCTCGGAAAAATCTTTTTCATCTATCCAATTTCGCGGGGAAATTAATTTTTCTGTCTATTTCTAAATCCGTCTAAAAATTAAGTTACAGCATTTTTATCTTTTGATTGTATATTTTTAAAGCTAGAGGCTATCTATATGTAGAACCGGGGTATAACACGCGTTTTATATAAATTACAAATTAGATCCGCGCAGAAAGAATTTTGCAAGTAACTTAACTATACGGACAGAATATACGGGGCTTTAGGAGTTGAAGCTTTTGTCAAGGAAAACCCGGCAAAACATACTCAGGGTTAGAGAAATACTCTTTTCTAAAATCTCCTCCCATCTATGGGGGTTCTTTAAAACAAACATTTCCACTGTAAAATTAACACACGGTGGGGAAGGGTTCAAAGGGAGGCTGACACAATCTCCGCTCGCCCAAAAATCGAAAGGATTTACACCCTTAAAGCTCGGAATCGGATTTGGATATCCATTGATAACCCGCTTTTTTCAGATATTTTAATCGCGGATAAATTGTTTAAGTTGATGTAAAACCGCAAATTATAAACAGACGCGAAATCAAATATCGGCGAATGAATTGCGAGTCTGCCGTTACATTCGGATACGTTAACTCGAATAAGAAATGGATGGATAATATCTGATTGACATTCACTATACGAATTCCTTGTTCTATTCATGTTTTGAAATCATGATGATTATAATAATTTAATTTAAAATGCCTTACTTGGCGCGAAAGATTCAGAGTCAGATGGAAAAGATTCTTCACAAGGGTGAAAAGAGCAACTGGAAGGAGCTTGAGCTTCCCTTTACGAGAGTGGGGGGGGGGGGGGAGTAGAATGGTTATTTGTGTTTGCGGGGGTGAAACGGAGCTGGGAGTATTTTTAAAATGAACAATTTCAAAGTTTTGTTGAGAGCTGGCCAAAATTATTTCGGGTGAAGAACAAAACATTGTTCGGAAGAAAATGGCCTTAGGGCCTAAGCAACCCCGCGTACCACACTCGTCTTCTTTTAAATAAACTTATCAGAAAACCCTTAGCTCTGGCTGGTTCTTCTCGTTGGCACTTGACTAACGTGACCAACAACGATCGTGACACTCCCAACGTAAAGGAACTAACTCTGACGAAGATTTCATCTTGAAAACAAGAGCCCAAACTCACATTAAAGGAGTTTACGCGAAAGATAACTTTGAAGAAAAAAAAAAAAAGAAATTACATATTTAATTCTTTAAATTTTAAGTTTGGTTAAAATTAAACTCTAGTGAATTAAAAAAACAGACCAATCATATTAATTCAACCACCCAGAGATTCATATCGGTTGAGTTACTTAAAAAAAGCACCAGATGTCGATAGAAAAAAGGGTGTCAAAGAAATATCATTAATAACTAAAGAAACCGTTCCTTTGTAGCATGGGCCTGCAATTCTAGATATATGGGGCTGAGAGGGAGAAATTTCTCTACACTTGGGAGGCCCTTTAAATTTGTGGCTCTATAGTTGAACTTCTAGATCCTAGTTTCGAACCAAGCGAATGTCGACTTACGACCAGTTATCTCGGCGGGAGCGCCCGGTCGAGTGGCAAACAATCTAGTAGAAGTTAGTATCTTGTAAATCGCCTCTTCTCTGATCGTCGAATCGAATTCTCTCTCTCTCTCTCTTGGCCTTAAGACGCGGTTAAGACGCCCGAGGGATCGGAGCGCTAAAACTATTTGGGGGAGAGATAGGTAGTGAGGGGAAGCGGACGAGAAGGGGTTGCCTGTAAACAATAGGCTTAAGCGTATGTAGACAAATGACGGAGTTGACCGATGCCCCTTCGTAAACCGCGAAACGGGAGAATATTACTGGGATCATGCTCCGATGAACTGTCGAGCACCGGGGTACTGGTGGAAAGACACGATTTAGCCCCGAGCCTCCCAAACCCTCCCTCCCCTCTCCTCGATTCGAAAGGGTGGTAATGCTCGTCTTAAAGGGGTTGGCTAGCCACGATCGGGAATAAGGGAAAGACAACGACGATTCCTCGACACTAGTTTTATATAATTCAGCAATGCCAAAAGAGAAACTTAAATGACTAACACGTTTATGAGGTAGAAAAAATATTTTCCGAGTTGAAACTCTATTTTAGTCTTGAGAAGCAGACTTTTGCCCCTTGGACAACGAAGAATGGACACTATCTTAATTTTAGTGATGTGCAATATTGCACGCTAATTGCAATAGGCTGTGGAATAATTTCAATAATTTTGTTAGGCAGTACCTTATTTTCAATAATTTTTGAATTTTATCCAAATTCAAGTATATTTATATGAATATAAATTCTAAATATAATAATGATTTAATATGGTGTACGGCTACGCCCAATAACTCGGTTTAAGTTCAAAATTCCCGCCAAAAATCCTTTGCCACGGCCGTTCAGGGAGGTGCAATAATTCCGCCAAGAATTCAACAATTTTGGAACGCGGATACCATAATTATCAATTTCAGATCTGGCAACGCTGCTTAGAGACTCCTTACTCCTTAGATGTCTGCTTTGATTTTCGAGGTTAGTCGATTTTACATTTCACTTCAGGAAATTCAGGGCGACGAAGTATTAGGGTAAAATGATAAATAAGCATTTAGAAAAAAGGGAATCACAGAATCTGAAGGATAGCTAAAGTTTCCCACCTAATTAAATTGAATTCCAAATAGAAGAGAAAAAGCTTCAAACGGAGTCAACTGTCAAATTGAGCCAAGTAAGTTAAGCTTTGGTCTTAACATAATACCGGATTACCAATAAGTTCCCAACGGGGTAATGTTATATTACAGTATTGTACTCCGGTTCATCTGAAGAGCAACTTTTAAAGGATTGATCTTTGAAGGCTGTAGTTTGCGGTCCACAGTAGAAACCGCTCTAAAGGTATACGTCGAATAAAGGTAAGTCTTTGCTTATTCGCAGCATTCATTATCTAGTCTATCGTATCGTAGCTCGATATCAGTTCCAATTTATTCGCTTCTGAGAATTGTTCGAGCCACTCGATTAAATGTTTCATTGAGCTACACTGATATAAAGTTCGGAGTTGGTACTCTCGAGTATCTTTACGAACCGCCTTCAAATTTTTATTTTTATTGTTTCTAGCAATTGTTAATCGTTACGTGGTTACGTTGTTTTTACCATTGCTTTATTTTTGGCTACGTAAGAATTTTGATTTGAGTTTTGAAATATTTTAAAGGCGTTACTAATTCTTAGCAATCAGTTGGTAAAGAAGCTCAATAATAGACAAGCCGTTCCTTGAAATAGGAATTTCTCATTTTCAGAACCTGAAATCTACGACTAAATTAAAATCTCAAAATCAATTTTACGCTAATGAGTTTAAACCATGAATTTTAAGTTTTAATGATGAATATTGATTTGATTTCACCCCTCCACTTGGTTTAAACGTTTTGATAGAATCTAGACTGATTATTGCCTCCTTAAATCTCTTTGCCCAAAATCTAACGTAGGCTTCCATGAAACTTGTTAAAAATTTCCCAGCTTTTCATCCCTCCTCTTAATTTAGATGTTTTGATGGAATCTAGACCAGTTATTGCTTTTTTAAATCTCTTTGACCCCAAGTCTAGCCACGGTTAGATGAAACTTCCGTGATATCCGGATTTCTCAGATTCAGAAATCTCAATTAAAATCTTAAAATCAGTCTTGCGCTAAATGAGTTTAAAAGATGAGTTTTGATTTGAAAGGGGGTTAAAGGGACCCCAAAGTTGTTACAAAGCAGACGACAAAAATGGGACCCATGTATTGTTAAATTAATGGGCGGAGTCACATCTATCCAATAGGAGTAATTTAAACTTTGGGCTTGCTTTAAGGGATTTGAAAGGGGGGTTAATGGATTTGAAAGGGGGGTTAAGGGATTTGAGATCCCTTATCCGGTTGCTTTAGATGTTTTGATGGAATCTAGACCAGTTAATGCCTCTTTAAATCTCTTTGACTCTAAATCTTGCCACTACTTAGACGTAACTACTTGTCAAAAATTTGGCTGCTCTTCATCCTTCCACTTTTTTTAGTTGATTTGATGTAATCTAGACTGGTTATTGCCTCTTTAAAGGCACTATCTGCTCAAAAATGTGCCCCTTTAAAACGCTCTTCCCGTATGCACGCAGCCTAGCAGTAACTGTGCAATTAGTTACGGTCAACGTCGTCTGCTAAGCTAGAAAAGAAGGCGTTTTTAAAGAGGATTTAAAAATCGCAGATAGTCCCTGCGATAGACCATAAATCTAGCCAAGGCTTAAATGAAACTTGTTAAAAACTAATAAAATATGGTTGCTCATCTTTCCTCCATTTGGTTTAGATATTTTGATGGAATCTAAACTAGTTTTTGCCTCTTTAAATCCTCTGCCAGCATACATCTAGCCAAGGCTTCAATAGAACTTGTTAAAAAACATGGTTCGTTTCAACCATAGCCTCCTCGATCACGCGCTTCGGCTGCGCTCGCGCTATAGAAGCCCCGGCAATCGGCCGAAAATCGCGAATAAATGAATTCTCGAGATTTACAAAACTCCCCCAAACTGATGCACGTCCCAAAGGGGGGAAACTGACCAAATTTGAAGGGTTTTGCCCTTTTCAGATCTTTAATGGTTTTTAAAAGCCACAATTAAAATATATGTTTTGCAAATTAGTTTATTTTATCTCCTTAACCAGGTTTCATAATTTTAGGGTGATTAGTTTTTAAGTAAAAAATTAAATATCAACGTAAGATTGTAGCGTGTGCAAAGCTTTACCGCGTGCTTCAATCATTAACTCGGGTAAGTTTTGAAATTTTGGGAGAGAAGTTTTCCTGCCATTTTCCAAATGCCATACATAGGTATTTAACTATAATGATAATAGATTAGTGTTAATCTACTCTCATTATAGTTAAATAACTATGTATGGCGTTTTGAAAACGGCAAAAAAACTTCTCTCCCAAAATTTCACAACTTACACGCTACCACCTTACATTGACAATTAATTTTTAATTTAAATTTATCACCCTAAAATTACGAAATCTGGTTAGGGAAATATTTCGCCTTACAACCATAGATTAGATTAAATAACTAGGTTTGGAAAAAATGTTGTTCGGGGCAATCTTATATTGGTATAGTTTTATAAATATATTTTTTACAACATATTGATACTACTATCTGATCATAGGTTATGATGGTGGTGAATGTTTTAAATTTAAAGAGGATCTCAAATTATTTGGGGACTCTCATTCCACAATGCTATTGTTTACGAAAATATTAAGGGATTTCTTACAAGTTTGTGTACAAGAATGTGATGTACTACTAGGAAATAAATACCCATAATAGAGCTCTCAATATTTTTAGACAACTGTATCCTACGAAAAGACAAGAGAAGACCGCCGTATATAGATTTTCGCGCCGAAACAGGGAAGAGTGGTTTGAAAACCGAGTTGTCCCGAATAGACGATAACATAAATTCCGACTACGTCTCAACCTAGGAAAAATGTCCCATCTTCCGTATAAACGAGTTCTATTTAACGGCTCTTTTTTTTAGTTTCAAGGCTGGAAAAAGTATAGAAAATCCTACACTTTGTACCAGCCTTGAAAAAAGGGACCATCTTCAATACAAACGGGTGCTTTTTAACGGTTCTTTTATTCGTTTCCAAGATTATTTTATAATAAGGCCTATTACCCGGCTTCAAAATTTAGTAATTTCTCTCTCTTATCAATTCTCACAATTGCAACCTTATTAATTTTAACACTTGTTTTTGAGTAAAATAGTATATTGTCATAGAATAAAAATCAAATCAGAGGGTGAAATTAGAATGTAAGTTTATAAATAGCATCTACAGCGTGACTGCAGTTCCTGTGTTAATGGATCAAGGCTTTAGATTTAAAAAGAACCCCGCGCAATAGGTGAAAACCGCAAAAAGCTCCGTCAGTAAAGAAAAATAATAGGTTCGTTAGTTTCAACAATTATTAACGCCAAATCTGTAATTCTTAAAGGCTTGGAATTAATTTGTAAATTATCCGTACATACTTAATTAGATGTGGTTAAAAAATCAGGAAGCTGGAGCGTAAATTTAAAACTTTAGACAAGAATTTGTTTCTCCCCTCGACTTTTCCCCCCTACATTTTAGTGCTTTTTCGCGCCGTCTTTTGGGGGAGTTTTAATTTCCCATTTATTCTCTCAAACACATGTTAATTTTTTTCTTTGCCGGGGCTTCTATAGCGCGAGCGCAGCCGAAGCGCGTGATCGAGGAGGCTATGTTTCAACCCTCTAGCTAGTTTAGATGTTTTGATGGGAACTAGACCGGTTATTGCCACGTAAAATCTCTAATACCTCAGATCTAGCCAAGGCTTAGATGCAACTTGTTAAAAATATGTTTGCGCTTCATCCCATTCAGCGGCCTGAGATGTTTTGATAGAAACTAGACTGGCTATTGCCACTTAAAATATTTAGCACCACAGATCTAGCCAAGGCTTAGATGAAACTTGTTGAAATATGGTTGAGCTTCCAGCTGGTTGAAAGGTTTTGATGGACACTAGACCGGTTATTTCCTCTTAAAATAGTAGCACCACGGATATAGCCAAGGCTTAGACGAAACTTGTTAAAAATATGGCTGCCCTTCATCCCTCCAACGGGATTAAATGTTTCAATGGAAACTAGACTTTTTATTGCCACATAAAATCTCTAATACCAAGGCTTAGATGTAACTTGTTAAAAATACGCTTGGACTTCATCCCTGCAGCGGGTTCAGAAGTTTTGCTGGAAACTAGACTGGTCATTGCCACTGAAAATATTTAGCGCCACAAATCTAGCCACGGCTTAGATTAAACTTGTTAAAATTATTGTTGAGCATCAATCCTCCAGGTGGTTTAGATGTTTTGATGGGAGCTACAAAGGTTATTGCCTCTTAAAATCTCTAGCACCTCAATCCAGCCAAGGCTTAGCTGAAACTTGTTAAATATATGTTTGCTCTTCGAGCCTCCAGCTGGTTTAGATGGAGTCTAGAATGGTTATTGCCTCATTTAATATCTCTCAGTACAAATCTAGCCAAGGCTTAGATGAAACTTATTAAAAATATGGTTGCGCTTCATTCATTCAGCGCGTTTAGATGTTTTGATGGAAACTAGACTAGTTTTGGCCACTTAAAATCTCAAGCAACTCAGCTATAATCAAGGCTTAGATGAAATTTGTTAAAATATGGTTGCGCTTCCAGCTGGTTTTGATGGAAACTAGACCGGTTATTGTCACTTAAAATTTCTTGCAGCCAAGGCTAAGATAAAACTTGTTTAAATACGGTTGCGCTTCCCGCTTAGTTAGATGTTTTGATGGAAACTAGACTGGTTATTGCTTCTTACAATTTCTGGTAGAACAAGTCTAGCCAAGGCTTATATATTTGACTGCGCGTCATCCCTCCAGTGGGTTTGGTGTATCGATTTTGAATATAGGTATGCAAAAACGAATAATTAGTACAGAAGTTTAAAGTTAATATTTAACTGAGCACTTTTAAAGGGCAAGTCTGTTAATATAGAAGTTTAGAATTATAAATTGATTGAAGTGACAGATATTATATCAAAAATGTCTTTGTGAACAAAGACCCAGAAGAACGTGTTGTGATTTCGGATGGCTCAAGTGACCGATATTAAATTTTATTTTTCTTTTAAAACATAAAATTTAAATATAGTCACAATCTTCACAATGTGACAGGATTTGGAGTTTCTAATTTCAAAACAACTGATTTTATTCACTCGCAAATATTTAAGAAAAAACTTAACAGACAATTTTCTCCCATTGACCCTTAACATTAAATTTGGCTTAATTATTTTTCAGGGTATACGTGTCAAACAAAACAAAAATTTTACTGCTAATTAGTGGTCTCTTAAAAAAAATCATCAATTATGTTTTTTTTTTTTTTTTCGATAATTTGAAACATAACTATGATTAACTTAAGATCCCCATTCCAATAAATCGCCGAGTATTTTTAACGATCTGTTGAACTATACGAGTCGTGGCAATTTGGGTTAAATTAAGAAAACAAAAAATGAACTAGCATTATACTGAAAAATAACATTTCAATACACGTTTTCCCTGAAAAATAATAAACCCAAATTTATTGCTAAGGTTGATCAATGGAAGAAAATCGTCTGTTATGTTTTTTTCTTAAATATTTCCGAGTGAATAAAATCAGTTGTTTTGAAATTAGAAACTCTTAAGTCCTATCAGATTGTGAAGATTGTGATTATATTTAAATTTTATGTTTTAAAAGAAAATTAAAATTTAATATCTGTCACTTCAGCAATCCGAAATCACAAAACGTCCTTCTGGGTCTTTGTTCACAAAGACATTTTTGATATAATAAATATGGAGTTAAAGTATGGAGTTTTACTCGTATATTTTGTGCGGCAACATAAACAATGTAAAAAAGTACAAGCTTATAAGGGGCTTTGAAATCCTGGTAATGGGTGAGACTAGTTACGTTCTGTTTCTGCCACTCGCTGACTGGTTGAATAATTCTGACGTCATATGAGTCGCGAGACGTTTTAACGGACGTCCTGCTCTTTGTAACAAAACTTAGTAACCGAATCTGAAACATTTGCCCATCGATTTCAGCCGCAATACGAATGGTACACCTTCTAGATCTTGGGTATATATATTGTTTATGGTGTTTTGCCTGGCATGCCGATGTAAGTGGGTGCGCGTAGCGAGGTGCGATTTTAGTTCAGCTCTGAATGATACGGAAAATGCAAATCAGACTCATTTGAAAAATAAAGTTTTTATACGCTTTAACTATAATTTCAATCAATGATGGAAAACGTTATTCGTGGTACATTTAATATTCCCTTTAGAAGGTAAAAAGGGGCTAGCTAGCTAGTATAGCGGTGGCTGATCGGACACTCGAACTCGACAAATAAGCCCTAGTAACGAGCCCACTCTTCATTTAACAATCGCGGTGCATCGACCACCGACCATCGTGTCCTCAAGATATCAACTCGAGCGTCTCTGTATACATCTTAGCCCCTCGTCGCGACTGTTTCCCTTCTTCCCTCGTTCCGTGTCAATATTTGAAGTAGATGAGCCCCCGTATTCGCCCTGACACTAATCTTAAAGACCATACGCAACCTACGACCATTTAAATTTTGGCTGACTTTTGTTTTGTCGCTCAATTTGTTGTCAAAAACAGTTTTATTGAAGCGCCTATAGAGAGAAAACCACTTTGAATTGTCAGAAAGCGCTATATCTCTAAGGGACAAAAATCACGGAGATCGTAGGTGAAGACAAGTCGAGATGGATTATTTTTGAGCTTCTACGGCTCGCCACTAGTTTTTACCCTTGTTTAAGTTTTAAATTGTTTATTACAACATGTTTAATAACGAAAAACTAAAGAATACTTATCGCGGTAAATTAGAAATTTTTATACATCAATTAAGTAATTTGCCCAAGACTAATTTATTTTTTAAGAATAATCGAATTCCGAAATCGGGGATTTAGCCAACGGATGACGCCCGCTAAAAGTCACGCAGCCTACGAAACATTGCTTACCTTAATAGTACGAGGCATCCGTCTTGTTTATTTTATTTTCGGGTTTATTCGGTCGGGGTTAACGCGGTATCTATTAACACGGATTAGAACCGTCCTGGATCCTTCTCCCGACTAGTTCAGTACCTGGTCGAATTACTAGGTCGAAATCAAAGAGAAATTTAGTAACACAATTTGAAACAGTCACCCATCCTTCTTCTAGGAGTGATATCGTGGAAGGCGGCGGAACTACAAGGTTCCGCGAATCAGTCCTTGGTTACGAATATATTAGAGGTTGAATGGAAACGAGTCCCGAAATAGCCATAGTCCATTGATTCTTTAGTGAAGTGATCGTAAGTATTATATACAGTTGGTACAATACGTGACTAAGCAACCCGAGGGACTCATCGCGCGCATTGACGTTGCCAAAATGAGTATTTAGCTCCACCTTTGATTAGTTGCTTGAGAAATAGGCTTACAGTCGCCTAGTGAATCTTAGTGTACCACGAATCAATAAAGTTTAAAATCTTCGTGTAGTTGGACTTTAACTCCATCATTCTCGCTCATCCAGGCCATGGTCCGAGGGCAAAAATTGACTGGGTGATGGGGAGTTTGGGCGTCCTACGGGAGAGTCGCTCTTTTTCCGCTCCAAGGAATAAAGACAAAGTAAATTGGAAAAAAGAATTCCAATATAAAACTTTCCCTCATATCCACGGGAGTGTACCGTTAAAGGGACATTATCAGCTTTTGAAATGGTTTCCAAAATCATAAAATGATCAGTCCTTGAAAATAAATTTTTATTTATATGAAATAAGTGTTTCAGCATTCTTTTGTATTACATTTAAAAGGCTTTTTCACCCCTGGCCCATTGAGACGCGCCCCTGTCGACCGAATATAGCCAAAATATCAGGTTTAAACTTACTAATCATTCCAGGCAAATCCCCGATGGTAATGTTCCAATTGCGCAGTTCCCATAAGCTCATTTGCGCTTGGGTAATTAATGGTACAGTGCGCGAATGTTAAACTGCGCGCTTGAAAATGCGCAAATGGTAAACTGCGTAAATGATACTGAAATGATTTAGTACAATGAGACAAGAAACGGGCTATCCCGTTTGTTAATAGAAAAACAATAGATGGCGCTTTGCTAGACCATCTTATAGCAAAAGCGACTCATTTTGTAATAATTTCGAAGAAAGTTTTAATTTCTTGGTACAAAGTTCAAATTAATTTTCATTTATCTGATTTTCGACGGACCTTTGGGTCTTTCTATCGCGTTATAAGAAATCTAACGGATTGAAAATCCACGGCGAACTAAAAGAATACATTTTTGCCGTATTTAATCTTCAAAATAAAATATTGTTCCAATTTTAACCCATTTTTGTTAGAAATCATGTTAAATTGGAATATTTAGAGGTCATTGCTTCTTATTTCCCTCGATTTTTTTTAATGTAGTCACAAAACATTGTCATTTGCGTAATAACGTTTGAGCCATAGAACAATTTAACCTAACCTATCATACGAATAGATTCCGAAATTGGGCCGTTAAGGCTTTTCATCGATTTGGGTCCTCGTGTCCAGTTTCCCATTTACGCAATATCATTTGCGCAGTTCACCATTAATTTGTTTTTAGGCGCTAATCTAATCTAACCTAACCTAAATGAAATCTATACTGCGCAAGTTCAAACGCGCTTATTGGAACTGCCCAAATTAATTTGGTCGAACGAATGAGAATTTTCCATCGCGACTGTATGCTTTTGTACGATTATATAACGCTCCTAAATCGTACCAACCAACCATTTTAGCAAAGCGAAAAATATTTTACTTTTAAATATGGATATTTTTATATAAATTAATACGTTCGGTTGTACTTGTGGGGTCCGCGATTCCCGAGATTAAAAAGAGGGGGCTTTATAACTAATTATTTTTCGCTCTATGGTCATTATTAAAACGGAACTATCGTGTAGGGCTCTAACCCGCGCCTTCTTAGATATAAGCTACGCCATACGAAAGAGAACTCTTTATTTGATGTGGGACTGTATTTTTCGAAAGGCTAACATTTTTATTTGGGAGCCCTACGGCTGGATTTCGAAATTTTAAGTTTTGTCAAAAGTCTTATACCTTTCCCATATTAAATATTATTCAAACCTGATAAAACTTTATTGTTTTAACTGTTTTTGCTAAGATTTAGATATTTTAAAGTGAGATCCTGGAATAAAAATGGTATTTTTAATAAGATTGTTAAAATTACATTAATTATATAGACCTTACGTGAAATTATTTTACCTACGCTTTTATTCTACATAAGGAACACGCTTATATTTATAATACTTAATTTACGCGATTCTTAATATATAGGGTTTAGTTCGGTTAAACTCGTTAAAGCTACGCGCTAATTAATATCGAAGCTAATAACGATCGCGTTACGAGCTAAGGATTAGGTTTTATAATCTTATTCTTAAGACCACGAGATTGAATATTGGATCACAAAGTCAGAGATGTAGCTTTTAATCGGATTAAATAACCTCAAGCAAGATTCCCTCCCTTCTCCCTAGCAACGCTCAGCCCCCATATTAAAGGGAGACTGAAGGAAATCGTGCGGAATTCGCGATAACTTTAGATTTCTTAGACCATAAAATATGTTAATTAGTACAAAAATGTGGATTTAAACTAATTTAATGAAAAAAAAAACGTTATTTAATTAAATACTTTTAAAATTCAAACTATTTTGATTCCGGCCCACAGAGAACGGGATACGAGCCAATCAAATCTCGCCTTTTCATTCCAATATTATATAATACAAGCCGCAAGCCCGCAAAGCTTATTTAATAGTTATATTTCTTACAGAAAAATGATATCTATTCGAGCAAAAGTACGTTTATTAGAACTCCGTTGGAGACTGTGGCGCCATCAAACGAAACGCGATATTCCCAAAGAAAAATTCTGATTGGCTAATATCCCCTTTTCTTGGCTTATAGGTTTATTGTAAGCCGTAATACACAGAAATACACCCTTTGATAACAGGGCGGCTCCTTTTAGAGCTCAGCTAATATAAATAAAATTTACAAAGAAACATTAACAGAGCGAATCAAATCAAATCAAAATCAAAAGGGGAAAAAAACTACCACATAGTTATCAATAAACATATTTACAATGTACTGTCCCCGTTTGACAAAAATAGTTGTCTAGTAACGTACAGTTCAAACAAGACACGGAACAAGATGGTGAACGATATAAATCAGTCGGGGTGGGGGGGGGGGGTTGTAAAACTCTGACTTTAAACCTTCATTTAAGCGGATATATTTGATTGGATGAAGGGACTTTTATTACTGTATTATTGTGTTATTAACAAAATAGGGCTTTCGATTGTTTAAAGCCTCAGTTTCATGGTCGCTTGTAAGCTTAAATTTTACACGCTACACGCGAATATCTAAACGAAACAGATATTTCACGCGTACGCCATAGCTTCAAGCGCTGCTAAATTACGAGCGGAAAAAATACGCTAGCAGTTTCTCCACGCTAGTTTTAGCGTACACGCGACCATGAAAACGGGGCTTAAGGCGGGTCAAAATTGGCCTAATAGCTCTTCTTTTAAAAGCCATAAGATTCTTCCTTCACCGGATCGTCTCTTATAATTTAGTCCAATAAACTAAATTGTACGTAATAGGTTAAAAGTGAAATCTATTTGAACTAGAGCTAGGAATAAAAGTTTGCTTTTATTCTTTTATTTATTTTCATTGAATTTTAAATTTTAAATATATTTCTTTTATTTACCACGAATTTAATGAATATTTTTTTTTTATCCTGGGTTATACGTTTTAATTAGAGTAACTCGTTAATAGATAAAGCTTCGAACGTTTATCTTCGGATAAACCCAACATCCATTTAACTTTTATCTGAATTTACGACTCTCATTTGATTATTTACAAACAATCAAAACGAAAAATAAAATATCTGAAAAATATGAATTACGTAAAATAATTGTTTTCCGATTCCGAGGTCTAATCATTTGATTTCTCGGAAAGTGAAGAACCGCGCAATATTAGTAAATTAGTCAACACTGACTCTGGATACCTCTTTATTTCAATCTGAAATTAATACGAAGATATTTTTGCAAAATCAATTATTAACCACGAGATTTTACCCAATTTTTTATTTGGGCTATATTAATTTTTTGGTCTAAAAAAGGCAAATTGTCTATACACTTGATTTCCATATGTTAGATTAGCTGTAATTAATATCTCGTACATACATTTAATCGTTCATTTTCCGATGGACTTCATTATCCCTTTAAAAATATAAACGTAATTATCTTCCGAAAGTAATTATTCTTAAAATCGCGACTGTAAATATTGATTTGAAGTATTTCTCCTTGGAAACCGTGCCTCGTGGACGTTGGTCAGTTTTCGTATCTCACTCT
This sequence comes from Odiellus spinosus, assembly GCA_963920705.1. NCBI lineage: Eukaryota > Metazoa > Arthropoda > Arachnida > Opiliones > Phalangiidae > Odiellus > Odiellus spinosus. The sequence continues at coordinate 34,386,370 of OY987226.1, forward strand.
ATATCGATTGCGAACCTACGTTTTTCTTACGAAGAAGGGGGGGGGGGGGGACCCTAGGAAAGCTAATATATTTAAAACAGCGGTAAACACGTTACGATGGAAAAAGACAAAAAAATATATTACAATCGTACGAAGCAAGCGGTTAGAAATAATGTGGGCGGAGATAATAATGAACGCCGTTGCAAACTTGGATGAGATTGAAACCACCGAAGAAAAGACGGTTTTTAAATGGGAATATATTTTCCTTTCAAGGTTGAAATAAAGTATATTTCTAAGGAAAGGAGGCTTGGCTCGATCCAAGGAGATTTTGGGGTAAATAAATTGGAGACACGATCGAGGGTCCGCCAGTGAATTCACACACCTGTTTGATCCAAAAAGAACGCGCGAGATTCAGTGACGTAATTCACTCGAACTATGCAGAGCTGATAAAGGTCGCGCCTCAAAGAACGTACTAAGATAGGAAGAGACTTCAAGGATAAAAACCTTAACAACTCCCGATTTTTGGTTAGCCAGAAATCAAAGTATTTTAATTAGGAAATTAAAGTATTTTAATTAGGAAATTAAAGTATTTTAATTAGGAAATTAAAGTATTTTAATTAGGAAATTAAAGTATTTTAATTAGGAAATTAAAGTATTTTAATTAGGAAATTAAAGTATTTTAATTAGGAAATTAAAGTATTTTAATTAGGAAATTAAAGTATTTTAATTAGGAAATTAAAGTATTTTAATTAGGAAATTAAAGTATTTTAATTAGGAAATTAAAGTATTTTAATTATGAAATTAAAGGATTTTAATTATGAAATTAAAGTATTTTAATTATGAAATTAAAGTATTTTAATTATGAAATTAAAGTATTTTAATTATGAAATTAAAGTATTTTAATTATGAAAGTAAAGTATTTTAATTATGAAATTAAAGTATTTTAATTAGGAAATTAAAGTATTTTAATTAGGAAATTAAAGTAATTTATTAGGAAATTAAAGTATTTTAATTTGGAAATTAAAGTATTTTAATTTGGAAATTAAAGTATTTTAATTTGGAAATTAGAGGACTTATCTTAATGAACAAATTTTCAAAGACCAATACCATAAATATATTTTATCTTGTGTAGTTTTATTAGGTATATTTTGCGCTTAAAATCTCATATTTTTATATTCATTCGTAATAAGAAAAAAAAAAAAAAAGGATTTAAATAAGACTTCTCCTTGACGAATCGTTATGAAACTTGCGATTGAATTCCCGAGGGACGGACAGCCAGGGCTAGAGCTTCGTCTCTTTCTTTATATTTCGTGATATCACGGCGTTGATGGGCCGAGTCACGCTCAGTCACCCAAAAGGCAATCGTCCTATAAATTCGCGATCACGAAGAATTGTCAGCGGTTCCAAGCTCTACCCGCTAAGAACGGACATAACGGAAAAAAATGAGTTTTCAAGAAATCAGCAAAAAGAGTTTCTTCGCTCAATTATAGAGCTCGGAATCGCGTAATGAATAACTTCGGATGTCCATTCGTAACTAGGCTTTCAAATTTTTTGAAATATAATAATTATGTTTTAAATCTAAATCGAAAGGAACAGCTCGACTAAATTCATACATTCTAGCTTCGAGATCTTAATTTGATTTAAAATCCGCGAATAAACTCGAGTTTCAAATTGTTCTTATCGCGGGGCTCCCAGACCACCTATAATACCTATAATTACCTATAATTCTCAAGTGATCCTATAAAAACCTATAATTTAATTTTTTGACCTATAAAAACTATTTTACTATTTTTTGGGGAATTTGTTAAATTTAGGTGATAAAATTCGAAAGGAATGATCTATATAACTATAAAAATTATATAAAGGGCAAGGTTTCCTCTCCTAGGTCACTGGTAATTATTAGTCTATTTTTTTAGAGGTTAGGTAGACTGTCGAGAGGTTCGTGAGTAGCTAGTAGTGCCAAAGAAAGGCAGAGGAACGGGTCTAGAGGCTATGCTATAAAAGCCCTATTTTTCGAAACTAAAAACCTATAAAAAGTCCTATAAATTGATATTTTTCGACCTATAAATTACCAATATTTTTGGCTTTTAAAACCTATAATACCTATATTTTTTTCTGGGCTATGCGCTGGGAGCCCTGTTATCGGCGAATGAATAACTCGTATAACGTATAAATTTCATATGGTAATAGGGAGATGGCAAAGAGCCAAGGGGAAAGTAAGCCTGACGTCATGGAACCCCCTTTCTGGGGGAGCGCTTGTAAGGGCGAATACTAAGGGGTATAACACCGAGGTGAGAGATAGAAAGCTCTGACGTTTCAATATCTCCCTTACCGGCTCAATATTGGGATCGTTTACTCCTAGAGATTTGTTTTTCCTTATTACTTCGTGAGTTTTTGGCCAGCCTACCACGAAGGGGCTATAGAATCTAAATGCACTTATCTATGTCGAAGAACATGTTCGATTTCATTATAAGGAAAACTAGGAAGGTAGAAGATATTTTGAGAAGTACTTATTGTAACTAGTATTTCAGTAATTCAACAGCGGCGCTAAAGAATTTTCATGGTCCTATCGCCTTTATTAAAAAATATTTACGTTATCATCTTCTGTTATTCGTATATTTTCAGATATTTTATTTTCGGATAAATTGCTTGGAAATAAAAAATGAAATTATTATATTCGTATAATTGTTAAATGAATAAGATTTACCCGAAGATAAGCGTTTTGCGTTTTATCTACGAACAAATTACTCGTATTCAAACGCGTAACAATGGATAAGAAAAACCACCTTTCCAGAATCAGTCTAAAATATAAGAAAAATATTTCAAATTGACTTTTAATTTAAACAACGAAACTAAGATTTTAAATCATATTTTTTTTTATTATTTATCGCGAAAATAAATTAAAAATTTTTTTTTATCCGAACGTATAACGCGGATAATATTCTAAGATAAGTTGCTATTTTTGGATAAGAACGGATGAGTTTTATGTGTTTTGCTTTATCTTCGAATAAATTAACTAGAATGAAAAATACACTATTTTTAATCAAACAGATAATAAATATCAGATTTTTGTAGATTTTATCCAATTAATAAAAATTACGCGAATTCCAAGCTCTACTCCAAAAGTTTTACGTACGCTTTAGACTTCTTCAGTCTACGCGGTTGATTACCACGGTAATGGTAATTTACGGTTTACTCGGAAAAATACCGTAATTCAGTAATTAAAATTTAAAATAATTTTCCTTTGAAAGTGAAAAAATTGGAAAATAGTTCAAAGTTAGACCCATAATCGTCTATGATACTAATTTTTTATAGTTACGTGTGATAGGCGTCGTTAACAACGTGTTAATGTAAAATTTCGTGTCTGAATCACTTTGCATTTTTCACGAATGTAGGGTTGAATAAGAAATTTAAAAGTCGACATTTAAAATCAGAGAAATTCAAATACAAATAATTTTGCGAAAACTGGTAAATTACCGCTTATTTTACCAATTATCTAACATTACCAATTATCTAACATTACGGTCATTTAAGAACCCTAGAGGAAACCGGCTGAAACAACGGATCAATCAGACCTTACTTTAAATTTGTAAATAGATAATAACTAATTTGTTTCCCATTGGGTAAGGAAAGAAACTTTTGTTTTTATTCAATTTGTACAGGGCGAGTGACTTTTCGGAAGAATTTAGAACTCAAGATACGTGGAAATTCACCTATTAAAGGGACTCAAATTATTTTCCACTCCGCAAAGTTACGAAGCGACACTCCCAGCGCTCATTTCTCGATCACTGTTCATTTCTGTTAAACAAAAAACTTATTACTATAGCTTCGCTGGTTTTAATAGGCGTTGAAAACTAAAACTGAATCTACGCGTAAAGTACGTGTTCTGTTCAAGAGGATTAATACGGAGAAAGCGATGGGGCAGCTTTAATTCGTAGATTTGACACTCCGTAGCTACTCAAAATGATTTCATCCATTCCCTTTTAGACAGCGAATGAAAAAAGATCCCAAGTCAATTTTAAGTCTTATCGGATTTTTTTCGTTCTTACAAAATAATAGTTTCGGTGTCTCTCTCCTTTTATAGGCAAAGGCGATTCGCCCTTTTATAATAACGTGTACGTAAACCGACTTGACGCTCAACATGAAACAGGATGGACGGGACATAACTATTATTTCGCTATACTACCGAGAGGTCTAGAAAATTTTGGGAGAGGTCTAGAAAATTTTGGGAGAGGTTTAGAAAATTTTGGGAGAGTTCTAGAAAATTTTGGGAGAGGTCTAGAAAATTTTGGGAGAGGTCTAGAAAATTTTGGGAGAGGTCTAGAAAATTTTGGGAGAGGTCTAGAAAATTTTGGGAGAGGTCTAGAAAATTTTGGGAGAGGTCTAGAAAATTTTGGGAGAGGTCTAGAAAATTTTGGGAGAGGTCTAGAAAATTTTGGGAGAGGTCTAGAAAATTTTGGGAGAGGTCTAGAAAATTTTGGGAGAGGTCTAGAAAATTTTGGGAGAGGTCTAGAAAATTTTGGGAGAGGTCTAGAAAATTTTGGGAGAGGTCTAGAAAATTCTGACGTGGTCTAGAAAATTTTGGAGAGGTCTAGAAAATTTTGGAGAGGTCTAGAAAATTCTGGAGAGGCCTATAAAATTTTGGAGGGGATAGACATAGCGGTAGTGCGCTAATGGGAACTGCGCTGTTGGGAAACCGCACTAATGGAATTGCGCTAATGGGAAACCGCGCTAATGCGAACTACGCTTACAGGAACTATCCTAATGCGCGTAATTGTCTTAATGCGCGTAATTGTCATTTTCACCGTAGAATGACACTCCGAGTGACGCTAATGTAAAACTCACAATTGTTTGGGAAACTTTGTTCCGAGAGATGAGCCTGAAAGTTTTTGTTTCGCTTAATTTGGACGTTGCTCGTACGCTGCCGCTATTAAATTGAGATCGACGGTACCAGGCTCCGAAGCCCGATTCCAATTCCTTCCCCTTTCACTTTTTGTCTTCTTTATCTTAGAGGCGAATATAGTTGAAGGCCTTAATCGTCTTCGCGGCAATGCGCCCGGCGAATCTAAATCCCTCCTACCCTAAAGATCATTATATCGTCAAACGAAAAATCAAGGACTTTCCACAATACACGCCACGCAGACTCACATGTTATAGATTTCTTAAAGTGTCTGTTACAAAAGCGGAATATTCCGCGTAATACGCACCCAAAGAGAGAGAGACAGAAGTAAAATTAAGCACTCCAAATTAAAGAGGTGTGTTCTAGAAGGTTCCAGGAGAATCGGGAGAGGTCTAGAAAATTCTGGAGAGGTCTAGAAAATTCTGGAGAGGTCCAGAAAATTCTGAAAAATTCTGGAGAAGTCTAAAACATTCTGGAGAGGTCTAGAAAATTCTAGAAAATACTGGAGAGGTCTAAAAATTCTGGGAAATTCTGGAGAGGTCTAAAAATTCTGGGAAATTCTGGAGAGGTCTAAAAATTCTGGGAAATTCTGGAGAGGTCTAGAAAATTCTGTAGAGGTCTAGAAAATTCTGTAGAGGTCTAGAAAATTCTGTAGAGGTCTAGAAAATTCTGTAGAGGTCTAGAAAATTCTGTAGAGGTCTAGAAAATTCTGTAGAGGTCTAGAAAATTCTGTAGAGGTCTAGAAAATTCTGTAGAGGTCTAGAAAATTCTGTAGAGGTCTAAAAAATTCTGGAGAGGTCTAGAAAATTCTGGAGAGGTCTAGAAAATTCTGTAGAGGTCTAGAAAATTCTGTAGAGGTCTAGAAAATTCTGTAGAGGTCTAGAAAATTCTGTAGAGGTCTAGAAAATTCTGTAGAGGTCTAGAAAATTCTGTAGAGGTCTAAAAAATTCTGGAGAGGTCTAGAAAATTCTGGAGAGGTCTAGAAAATTCTGGAGAGGTCTGGAAAATTCTGGAGAGGTCTAGAAAATTTTGGAGAGGTCTATAAAATTCTGGAGAGGTCTAGAAAATTCTGGAGAGGTCAGGAAAATTCTGGAGAGGTCAGGAAAATTCTGGAGAGGTCAGGAAAATTCTGGAGAGGTCTGGAAAATTCTGGAGAGGTCAGGAAAATTCTGGAGAGGTCTGGAAAATTCTGGAGAGGTCTGGAAAATTCTGGAGAGGTCTGGAAAATTCTGGAGAGGTCTAGAAAATTCTGGAGAGGTCTGGAAAATTCTGGAGAGGTCTAGAAAATTCTGGAGAGGTCTAAAAATTCTGGGAAATTCTGGAGAGGTCTAAAAATTCTGGGAAATTCTGGAGAGGTCTAGAAAATTCTGTAGAGGTCTAAACAATTCTGTAGAGGTCTAGAAAATTCTGGAGAGGTCTAGAAAATTCTGGAGAGGTCTGGAAAATTCTGGAGAGGTCTGGAAAATTCTGGAGAGGTCTGGAAAATTCTGGAGAGGTCTGGAAAATTCTGGAGAGGTCTGGAAAATTCTGGAGAGGTCTAGAAAATTCTGGAGAGGTCTAGAAAATTCTGGAGAGGTCTAGAAAATTCTGGAGAGGTCTAGAAAATTCTGGAGAGGTCTAGAAAATTCTGGAGAGGTCTAGAAAATTCTGGAGAGGTCTAGAAAATTCTGGAGAGGTCTAGAAAATTCTGGAGAGGTCTAGAAAATTCTGGAGAGGTCTAGAAAATTCTGGAGAGGTCTAGAAAATTCTGGAGAGGTCTAGAAAATTCTGGAGAGGTCTAGAAAATTCTGGAGAGGTCTAGAAAATTCTGGAGAGGTCTGGAAAATTCTGGAGAGGTCTGGAAAATTCTGGAGAGGTCTGGAAAATTCTGGAGAGGTCTGGAAAATTCTGGAGAGGTCTAGAAAATTCTGGAGAGGTCTAGAAAATTCTGGAGAGGTCTAGAAAATTCTGGAGAGGTCTAGAAAATTCTGGAGAGGTCTAGAAAATTCTGGAGAGGTCTAGAAAATTCTGGAGAGGTCTAGAAAATTCTGGAGAGGTCTAGAAAATTCTGGAGAGGTCTAGAAAATTCTGGAGAGGTCTAGAAAATTCTGGAGAGGTCTAGAAAATTCTGGAGAGGTCTAGAAAATTCTGGAGAGGTCTGGAAAATTCTGGAGAGGTCTGGAAAATTCTGGAGAGGTCTGGAAAATTCTGGAGAGGTCTGGAAAATTCTGGAGAGGTCTGGAAAATTCTGGAGAGGTCTAGAAAATTCTGGAGAGGTCTAGAAAATTCTGGAGAGGTCTAGAAAATTCTGGAGAGGTCTAGAAAATTCTGGAGAGGTCTAGAAAATTCTGGAGAGGTCTAGAAAATTCTGGAGAGGTCTAGAAAATTCTGGAGAGGTCTAGAAAATTCTGGAGAGGTCTAGAAAATTCTGGAGAGGTCTAGAAAATTCTGGAGAGGTCTAGAAAATTCTGGAGAGGTCTAGAAAATTCTGGAGAGGTCTAGAAAATTCTGGAGAGGTCTAGAAAATTCTGGAGAGATCTAGGAAATTCTGGAGAGATCTAGGAAATTCTGTGATTCTGGAGAGGTCTGGGAAATTCTGGAAATTCTAGAAAAGTCTAGAACATTCTAAAAATTTGTAGAAAAATTTTATAAATTTCTAATTAAGTTAATCTTATAAAAAAGATTTTCTATTCTTGAATTTTCAGCTTGAAAATCCTGCATTTTATATGTCAGTGTTTTTTTACGGGTTTTCGATAGTATGAAAATAAATATATGTTACATTTTTAGCTTTTGTCTACGTATTTCTGATAAGCAAGTAAGCTATTATCTGAAATTGAAAGATCACAGTCTATCGCGTCACCGTCACTTCCGTACACGGAGTTTTGTCTCCCCCTTTTTCTTGGGTAATTACTTCGTCGGGGAATATAGTATAGAGCTGAAAGTCAAAAACGGTTTACTCTGGCCGGTCACGCTATGACCACCGCGCCCGCGAGTCAACAAGTAAAGTTGATGTTGCCAACATAATTTCCCTTCCCTGCCTCACTTTTCCTTCCTCGCGTGGAGATTATATGACGACAATTTGTAGCTCCGCTATTAATTGCCTTAAGTAGTCAACTAACATCTTTTAATTTCACACGTTTTTCCAATTTGAATTTATCGCAATTTTTGTTAATTCGAATGGAACTAAAAAAAATCATTATTTCACCGTAATGAATTAATATAAATTCGAACAGATAATGAAAAGTTAAATTATTATTTTAAATAATTCAATAATTCCAATCACAAATTTAAAGTTATATGTATAATAATAATTCTTTTTGTAAGATTTTACGTGTTTAGGACAATTTTACTTTTTTCTCCGTAGCCCAGAGAAATTCATCTCTTCCATTTTTATATTAATTCAGATGCCATATTAAAACAAGATGGTCAAGCCCATAGGAATAGCTAGACCCATGACATTTGTAAAAGAAGCTGAAAAGAATTATGCTTTAGCAGGGTCTTGTTATGCATGCATAAACCTCTTTGAACAATTTTAAAATCCTGTTTTTCAAATCATGTTTTTCAACTTGGCTACCTGTGAACGCGTCTTTATAACATATCTTTATTAATTTATCTTGGATACCCGTGTGAAAGCGGCTTTATATCTAATCTTTATTAATTTATCTTGGATACTCGTGTGAAAGCGGCTTTATATCTAATCGTTATGTATTTAGCTTGGATACCCGTGTGTACGCGGCTTTATATCTAATCTTAATTTTTCTTTGATACCAGTCTGAACGCGGATTTATATCTAATCTTTATTAATTTATCTTGGATACACGTGTGAACGTGGCTTCATATCGAATATTTATTAATTTTTAACTTAGATACCCGTGCGAACAGGCATTTATATATTATCTTTGTCATTTTATCTTGGGTACTCGTGCGAAATCTATTCTTTATTAAGTCATTTTTATCTTGGAAACGCGTCTTTATATCTATTCTTTATTAAGTCATTTTATCTTATTAAGTCATGTATCTTGGATACCCTGCGAACACGCCTTTATATCTAATCTTTATTAATTTTTACCTTGGATACCCTTGTGAAGGCACCTTTACATCTAATCTTTATCGTCTTATCTTGGATACCCGTGAAAACGCACCATAATATCTAAAATTTATTAATTCATTTTATCTTGAACACCCGTGAAAACACGCCTTTATCTAATCAACCTATAAGAAAATATTGAATATCTTCGAAAATATCTTTTATATTAAATTTAAGTTTCAGCAACATTGGTTTTTAGATTAAGTTAAATCATTTAATCTGTTTTAATTTTAATTTAAATGAATATTACGTTTCAATTCAGTAAAAGCTATCACCTCAGAAGGCTAAAATAGACGCGAATCCAAAAGATACTATATAAGGCGTTCGTTTATCATTATAAACTAACAAGCGAGTAACGGTTGCTGCTCTTCAATGAGCTGTGGTGGATGTACGTTTACAGCATGGTAGAAGCTAATAACTGTATATGCGAATTCTATTGGAGGATCAAGCGCCGTGGGTGATGACGTCTTCTTCCGACGTCACGTACAGACAGATCCTCTCCGTGAACTAAAAGTTCACTCGGAGAGGTAAGAAGACGAAAGTTTTCGATTCGATGACGTATTTCTTACACGACGCCGACGCCTACACCTACGCCAACGCCGCAGTGAATATAGTAGCTAGACCCCACTAGGGTTGGGTCTAGCTAAAAAACAATGTATCGTAGTAATATTAGAAAATAATTCTTTAACCTTAACCTTTGGAAAAATAAAACTAGTGTTTTTGAAGTATTTATTCCTAACCCTCTATGATAAATAAGTTCTATACAACTTCTCTTTGTATAATACCTGGGGTCAAACCCCTGATGAGGGACCAATAAGGCGTCCGAAACAACTCGGTCCAATGTCGTTTTTAAGTTTTTAAAAATAAAATTAATTATACTAATTCTGCGCAGAGGCCGTTAAAAAATAATTGTCATCAACAAATATTTTAAATATAAATGATTCATTAAAAATAATTTTGAACAAATTATTTAAAAATAATTTTGATGAAATTATTTAAAAATAAATGATGAATTAAAAATAATTTTGCTGAAATTATTTAAAAATAATTTTGATGAAATTATTTAAAAATAAATGATGAATTAAAAATAATTTTGCTGAAATTATTTAAAAATTATTAATTAAAAATAATTTTAATGAACTAATTTAAAAATAAATGATTAATAAAAATGATTTTGATGGATTAATTAAAATTAATTTCGATGAAATAATTGAAAAATAAATGATTAATTAAAAATAATTTCGATGAAATAATTGAAAAATAAATGATTAATTAAAATATAAATTTAAAAGAGATAAGAGCGGGCTTGTATCTTTGGACGAACTGAAATTTCAACCCGAATCGAATTATCAATCGGCATTTTATTTTCCCGTGGCGTGTAAGAAAATTAGAATGGGGGAGGTTTACTTCTTTTAATGAAACGTTAATTCGGTATATAGCTGAACCCTTTCCCCGTCTCACCTCGCCCTCAGTTTCCTGAATCCAGATAAGAACCGCTTTTGCTTCCCAGGCCTATCTAAGGTTGTACCCTGTCAGAGAGCGAGACGGCTAATATCAGACGTCTAATGAATTCCGAATCATTCGCGAAGCGCCGCGAATATAGCCTTAAACACCCAATTATCTCTTTGAAAACGGATCCAGGCTTGTAGCGGATGATCGTAGGCTTCGCGTGTACCGAAAACTACATCAGTCTGGGAATAGAAGGGGCGGACCACACCTATAAGAAGCAATTATTTAAATTCTTTCATTTTCTTAAGAACAAAAAAAGGGAGAGGAAAATCTCCTTTGTTAATTAGTACATAGGTAGGAAAAGGGGGTGAGACCCGGACGGGGGGGGGGGTTAAGGCCAACAGGGAGCTAAGATTTGATCTTTCGCGTTAAGGGAGAATCTCACTGTCTAAATTAACCTTATACCAGCAAAATCACTGGACATATAAAATGCATAATGTTTAAGCTTAAATTTCATAAATAGAAATTTTCTAGTGTTGTCTAGATTTTTCTAGAACTGTCAAGCACTTCGCGGAATTTTCTAGAGCTCTCCTGATTTTTCTGGAAACTTCTAGAACATTTTGGAAAACGTTACGGACCATGAACCAAGTATATTGCGGGTATATTGTGGGTACCGGCACTTCAATCTCGGCCCTATAGTTAGTCCGACACTTAACTAATCTCTTACATATTTTATATCTCAAGCAAAAACCTCCGCGATTTTGTCATATACAGTATAATTTATCTATGGACGCGCAATCTAAATTAATTGAGTTTGATTTTGAAGCTGCGGACACGAATAAGACGACCTGGCCTTCATAAGCGACATCTAACGGCAAATAGTGGCGCGAGTATACAAAATAGTTGCGTGCGCAGCCACTATGGATAGGCTACTATGTAATGTTGTTCACACGGACTCGCTGCTTAAATTTTGATCAGACCTGATGATGGAGTTATAGCTCCGAAACGTTGTTTTAGTTCAATAAATATTATTGATAAAAATTGAAGCAGCGAGTCCTTGCGAAAATTTATTTAAATATGTAAATTAATTATGACTTTGTCACTGTTTACCGTTAGAGGGCGCTTATAAACGAAAGCTTTTTTATTCATTTTTAACCAAATAATATATGAAGAGAGGTGGCAATTGTTAAATTAAGTTTATGATTCATCATAAGATTTACCCCAATGTCCGCACCACCTGGATGTAGGTGTAAGAGTATTGGAATTTCGAGTTATCCGAGAAATCTTTATATCGCGACTAATGTTTTCGTGACGCTTCTTCTTTAAAGCTTACAGGATCTCGATTTGCATGGGTGGCCACGCCCCTTTCCCCTTGGCTCCCACTCTCTTTCCTTAAAGCGTGGTTGAAGGAATGAGCAACAAAAAAAGGGTTAAACTCCATTAGCGGGTAGCGAGTCGACCGATACCGGCTCATTAGTTTTAGCCGCCCGCCATCATTCTCCCCAACTGCCTCTATCCCTCATCAAGAAAATCTAAGCTAGAATTGGATAATATTGCTAGCGCTAGGGATACGAAAAAAGCTTTTTTAGTCTAGTGGGGCATCGTAGAGAGAACGCGCGCGGACGAGCTAAATCATTTCCCGCCCCATAAAAAATGATCGTTTCAGATTTAAGATCACGCGGGGGGCAGGTCTTGCGAGTAAAGCGCACCTGTAAGATATTATCTTATATAGTGATTTCTAAATCACAGTTTTTTTCTTCGTAAGCTATGTTGACAAGAGTGAAGATTGCAACTTGAAAAAATTATGTTTGCTTTCCAAAATTTGCCTTTATTCAGTTACAAAAGGGAATTAATACGTAGATCAAAACTTGGTCTATCCTGATAAAGTCTGGCTTCACCCGTTGCTTAATTTCAATGGTCTATTCTCGTATCTCTCCTAGGTGTTCTTGTCATTGTCAGTTACCCCTTGGAAAAAAATCTATTTATTTTCGATTTTTTTACAAGGGGTACCCATTGTAATTTTTTTTTTTTTTTTTTAATTTTTTTGACAAGCATTCAGTGGTAGAATGCTAGCCTGCCACGTGGGCGGCACGGGTTCGATGCATTCCAATTTTTTTTTTTAAATTCTCCAATTATTGGTGAAATGAAATCATTAAACACGTTGTATCCAACCGCGACCAAATCCAGTTTAGAAAATTTAACATTATTTTTCACGAAACGTACGGAGTACAAGCGTAAGATTTCATTTCGCGTCGCCTTTGGAAGAGGAATATGGCGCTTTTTGTTACGATGCGAAGAAAAAGAAAGTCAATTAAGAAAATAGCCGGGATAAGAAAAGAGCCCTTCCACCATTTCCCATCTCGTAAAACTATTAAGTATAATAAAGAACAAATTTATAAAAGGGTTCCTTGTATACCTATAAAGGAAGAGAATTAAACAAGCAACCCGAGCCAAGCCAAAGCTCCGTCGGGAGGAGAAAGAACAGAGTGCACCGTATAAGTGGGGGACATATTAAGGCTAAAAGAAAGATGTAAGACTTCCTCTAATTTTATATTTTTACCGGAAATGATCGTAAAACGGAAGTGGGAAAGTGACCAACCCCGCTGAAGCTACAAACCACCCTCCTCCCCCGGAAGAAAATCAAAAACACCCCCTCCTGACTGCGATAAAGAAAATCATACGCCGAGAGAGACGGAAAATATTAAGAATAAACCTAAAGGCATTGAAACATTATACAAAGCTAATATGGCTATATATGGGGCATGTTTCTCCGCAAATATGTCGGTAAATGCTTTATCGAACCGAGCAACTTGTTTCTACGACGTAAAAAAGCTTTTTGCGTCGAAAATGAAATGGTTGATCGGTGAAATGTAGCTATTTGTAAACCAGAAAAGGGTTGGTAAATTGCGGCCCTCATCCGATGCAACAAGTATTACTTAATTTCAGCTAAGAATTTTCAACAAATAATTTCCTACTTTACGATTATTTACGTTTGACATTTCCGTTCATTTTACATTTTGGGAAAATTTCGCTTCGAATTATTTGAACAATTCTATTGTGGTCATCGATTATTCGGACTGAAAGTTATATTTTCTCGTGTATCTTTAAAACAAATTGGGAAAATTACGCGAATATGATTTCGAAACAATATTTTGATCCATTCCACCATTAAAACAATTCGAAAAACTCACACGAGTCTGTAAATTAGAAACGGATTTTAAAAAAACGAGTTACATTGAACTATAATTATTTTTAAACAAACTTGAAATTGCTAGATGCGATTATATTAATGCAAATAAATTCGTTATTGATAAATTTATCAGTGTTTTTTAGCGACATAAATTTTATTGCTAACTTTCATTCCAAAATAATTTAAAATGTTTTTAATTGAAACGGAGGTACGATTATGATCTTCTGTTTTTTGTACCACATTATGAATTTTTAAATTTTCATCCAATTGCCGAGCCTAGTTGTCGTAATGAGTATTAACGTTAGACACATATCTCAATAAGGCTAGAACAAGAGGTATCCAGACAGTCTGGATAAACGTGGAGTGATGGTCAATCGAGTATTCGGTAATCGCGTAAAAAATGAAAATGATTCTTACCCGCGCAAAAAATAAAAAAAAAAAAATGAAGAAAGGAGTCTTCGCGCCAGATGGCGCCAGGGACTCCAGCCAGAGAGAGATATAAAACTCTCGACTGTCGACGAAAACATGGGTGTAACGCGAAAATTTTGCCCTTTTTTAGGAGGAACACGAAGGGGAGTAAACGCGCTGAAAGCTACGTTCCTTCCCCCAACTACATCCGTATTTCGAGATATCTTTCTATAACGGTAGTGATGACGTCATCACTCCACGTAAAAACAAATAGCAAAAAGCGCCAGTTAAATTAGTATCATAACCAATTTATATCAAATCTCTTTTTTAATAATGTACGAAATGTAAAGTCTCATTATTATTTATGAAATCTGATTCCAGGACCACGCAATCAGGGCGACGATAGTTTTATCAATAGAGCGTGAATACTTCATTTTATAGAAGATGAGTGACTTAGAAAATCTATTGCTCTCCACGTCGTAACTCGTCAAATAACCGAATATAGTTAAGTACACCCGTCCACGGATCACACGCTGGAGGTTCAGTAGACGGTCCCAATCTTGAAACAAATGCCACATCTTCAGTAGAAACGGGTTCTATTTAACGGCTATTTTTGTTAATTTCAAGGTTGGTAAAAGTATAGAAAATCCTATCCTTTGTACCAATCTTGAAAAAAGGCAACTTCTTCGATACAAACTCGTAATTTTTAACGGCTCTTTTATCCATTTCCAAGATTATTTTATAATAAGGTCTATTTTAAAAGTGGTGGTTTAAATTTTGTTGGTTGAAGATTTGCTCGGTGTACCCGTGGACTTTTGAGGCTCATCTAACCTTTCTAACTTTAAAAACAGAAAAGCTTAAGAATATGAAAACTTTGTCTCGTTGCTTAATCGTCGCGATGGTTTAAGTTCTCTTAATTCGGTTAAGACGAGATTAAGGCGCGTACCACGATTTCCTGGACCAGTAAATGTGGGAGCGGAGATTTTAAGTCTGCGAGGCGGGCGCTTAATTGATTCGAAAAGGGAGAGTGCCGCGACGCCAATATTAACCTTAAGGGATTATAATTAGGTGAGCTGGATGCGCGCTTCAGCTTCTTAGTCTTGGTTCCTTCGCTAATGCGCCCCTCGCTTAAACGACGAGATTTAACTTCAAGGGCAAGCATTAACGTATATTTATAAGAAGAAAAAATTATAGAGATTTTAGATCGGAAGCGAAAGAATATTTGAAAATGAAAAATTACGATTTTTTCGGAATATAGCCTGCTAAAAAATGTTAACGTAATTTTTTTAAACAATTATTGGTAAATTTAAAAAAATCGTAATTTACAGATGTATCCAAAGCTTTTAACAGTACAGAAAATAATTTTCGGTCAACATCGCTCTCGCCATCTGATGGATATTTACTGAATCGAAATAGCAAGCGTTGTTGAAAGCTGGACTGGTATGACGGAGGCGATTTTTTCTATAAGCTAAAATTTAAATCTAACCAAACTGGTTAAGTTGTATTCAGTAACAAACTTTGTCACAGTTAGGACTATAAGTAATAAGATAAACTTGGTTCGTACAAACCTGGGAAACGTTAAAATATTAGTGAAATTCAGGAAATTCGGGGAAATTTAAGGTTTGGGCATAGTTGGTCAAATTATTTTGTTTCATGAAATAGACTAAAAACTACTTCAGACTGTCCCAACGTTATTACTCCATTTTATTGAGAGAAGAGGGTATAGTGTGGGACTATCTGGGTTTATCTTTGTATATTCGGTGGTCTTGGACCTTGAAATGTCAGGGAACTGTGGTTTTGGAAAAATCTATAAATTTCAGGGAAAAAAGGTGCGTGAACCCTGATAAAGATGAATAACAAAAGCCGCCCTTCATTAGAGTCCACTAACGGCAAACAGAGGCGAAATAATAACTGACAAAATCCCGTTTTCGTTACTTCCTACTTTTTCACCGTTTTGCTGTTAGAGGACGCTTATGAAGACCAGGTTTTTTATTCTTTTTTATGTCCTAGCTCACTGGTATAAGTTATACTTGATGTCGGTATGGAAACTCGGTATTTTCCCTCTGACTTTAATTCGGTCTCTTAATCCGTTTTGTAGCGGCTAAAAGCTACAGGTAATATTATTATTAAATCCAGACGTAATGGCGTCACTCGCCCTTCAGAATAGAAGGCGGTTACGGAACGAGCTCGGATTTAAACTCGGAAGATAAGTTATTTCCAAGCGCGAATATGCCGGATTTTCTCCAAAAACCTCTTTCCGTTCCTCGAAGTTTTAATTGAACTAGAAAGAGGAATTTATTTAATCCAATTTCTTAGGAATTTATCCAAATTTTAAGTACAAATGGCCGAGGATTAATTTCCCGAAGCCTGCATAGCTGTTTTCAAGGGATATAATTTTCAATTGGAAAAAACTTTCAAATAGGTATTTTCTGCTGAACATATTTTAACTTTTTCGGTCTATCGCGGTTATGTCAAACAGAGAACGTATGAAGTAAAACCTGAGAGTTAGAAAGTGCTATTTAAATTCCCGGAATCGTTTCACCCTAAATATTTCCCCCAATTACCATTTCGCCCAATCACTTTTTAACCATCTAACTAACCTTGGTTAAAATAAAATGTTTGGGTAATATGTGGGGGGGGGGGACCTCGTTGGCTATAAGCTAGTGTCCCATTTGACCAAAAATTAACGCCGCGTCAAAAAATGACTCGAGTCTGACCGAAGTTCACCGAGCGGAAATTCCGTCGAACCCAACAGTAAATATTTTATCGTTAGGCCAGTTAGTTACGTCGTGTTTTCGGTCAAGTGAGAATCTAATTTTATGTTCGTAATAGAATAAATAAACTGGGCCTTAGTCGTCTTCGCCTTAAATCAGTAACAAAATAGGGCAAGAAATGCAATTACTTCCCTGAGCGGGAATCACTAATAAACCCATCCACCCATTCACGATATAAATTGCCCACTAAACTAGATTGGTTCTCCCTTGAGTCCACGAAACGCGTCCGAATGCGTTGCCAGGCTTCTTGGGCTGATTTTCTGAGCGACATTCTCACCAAGAAGAGGAACTCTAAATTTAGCTCCTCATTTTTCTTGGATGCTCGCTTAGCGCGGCGGGAGAACTTCCTTCGAGTCGCTCATGGAAGATTTTTAAAAGAAAGACGGACCAAGGACCCCTTAAAGGGCAACACTCCCCGAAATTTGGATTCTGATTTACGGAGATCTCGATTGAATTTCGTCGCCTACCCTGCTGAATATTTTTAAAAAGCAATCGGAACAATTTCCTATCAGGAGCGGATCACTGATTAATCCCTGGCGGGATGCAAGTCCATTCTGGTGGAAACTCTTTAGTGATCCTCTCCTGTTCCCTGTGATCAGTTTCGTTTAAAAGCTCTAGTGGTTTATTTATTTATATTATTATTATTACTATTTTAGTGCCATGGTTAAAACCTATATTAATTAGTAAACGTTTCTAATTTCTTTATTATTAATGATGACGAGACTTATTATGTATTTAACTTTAATTATTAATTCCCCTAGATATTTAACCGACCTCATACGTTTCACCCTCCCTTTAAACTCAACTAATTTAACTAACTATTCCCTATAATAATAAATCTCGTCTCAACCATTTGAAACGGATGTAATTTTTACAAGCAGCCAAAAAAGGGTGAATGAATCAGACCCTCAGAGCCATCTAGAAGCCAACATTTAAAACATTCAGCTTAAATATTTTCACTGGCTAAAAATATTTGACCGCTTGCTCATCGCGAACTAGGTTTTAGGGTTACAGGGAACAGTTTAAGTCATTTTAATATGACTAAACGAATCGGTACGGTGTGTTGCGCGAAGGTTATTCGCGGGTTCGTAAACGGGTTCTGATAAACATTAAAATTAGTTTCTCTAAATTTTCGAATGAACTTCCACTTAAAAAAAGATCGGTAGCTAAGATTCAGTTATGTTATGAAAGAAATATAGCTTGGTTTGTGGCCTAATACATTTAAATCGCGATGGAAAATACGCAATGACAAAGTCCCAATATACATCGGAATTTACGCAAGTCAATCAGCCAAATTTTCGAAATTTGCTCGTAAGAACCAATCAGAGCTACCCCTCTTTCGAAGTTATATATCTCAAAAGTTCACCTAGACCGTTGGCCAATAAAGAATTTATTCTAGCGTGTATTGAATAAATAACGGCAACGAAATAGTTGATATTTTTCTCTAATGGGTTGTTTAATTTATTACGTTCTTGACTTGTCCTTTAGTTGAAGTAATTACGGGGTAGGGGGGATCATCCGCTCTGAGGTAATGGAATTAGTATGACACGAGAACTATGGACCGCTCGCGTAACGTCGACAGTCGACCGGTAACCGCTCGCTCGTTCCATTCTATACGCTGATGGAATTGGGTGGAAGTGGATTCCCTCCCAAATTCCACGACGAAAGCCCGCTTTGGCCCTTGATGTATGTCGCTCCTTACGAATTGAAAGATTTTCTCCCGCGTCCACTACTAGTCTTTGACTTCCGAAATGGGCGCGGGACCTTAATCTGACGTTCATCTTTAATTATTATTCATGGTTCATGGTGACCACCGAAATGCCTCGAATTTTTATAGGCAAAATAGGACATATTTTAGGAACGCCTAGCGCTATATTAACTTTTTTCGCACTAATAAAAAACTTACTCCAAATTTTTAAATCTCAGGGCTTGACGCTTTATTAAGAAAATTTTAACTTAAAATGCGAGAGAATCAACTGTAGGCTCTACAACAACCACGCGATCATATAGTGACGAAGTAGTATTAAAAAAAAATAGACCTCTATTTTTAGCTCATGAAAAATTCGTGAAAGCCTCGCTATAATTAATATTTGGAAAATCATGTTACAATGGTTAGCAATACAAGCGTGGTTATCATAGTTGCGCCTTTGATTAAATTTTCTAATTGCGGACATTTTTCGTGAAAGCTGAAAACTTAATCAGCGCAATCGAATATTACACGATCCTTAAAGGAATACAGAAGGAAATCGTGCGTAATTAAAATATGTTATTTAGTACAACGATTGAAGCGCCATCTTTGGGTCGGTAAAATCCGTGGCTTTGACACCACCTGCGTCCTTTTCCATCTCTTGTCGAGACGGCTCCATTTCCCCAAAGACACGTAATTTCTCTGATTCATGGACATTTTCTAAATTTTTTAGTCTACTCAAATATGTCGTATTTTTAGAAACAGAAGAAATAAAAAAATTGTTTTATTTTCCTCTTTATCCCTCCTTTTAACATAAATAAACAAAACAAATGGTTATAATGGTTAGTTATACAAAAAACATTATCATAGTTGTCGCGTTTCGTAAATATCCCGCGTATGAAAAAGTTCCGGAGTTTATTTGCGTAAACCAAAAACGTAATCAGAGCAATCTAATTCTATCCTTAAAAGAGGCTCGTGGAAAATGTCGTTCTTAAAATCGATTGAATAAGCTAGGGAGGATAAAAGTAAATTCGATCGAATCGCAAAAACCTAAAAACCTCTCGAGCGGAATACTTTTAAGTATCGTTTTGCATGTTTAATTAGGGCAGTTGCCAATCTCCGTTCACGTAAATAAAACCGAATGAACTTAACCTAAGAAGATTTAAAAACCTTATACTCCTAATCAGTCTCTTCCGCGCCTTTCAGAATCTATCCCTGGATAAATTATTTTTGCTTTTGGAAAATTGAAGATCAACAAAAGTTGATTCGCTCAACCCTCCGAATTATAACTTGTTGTAAGTTTGTATAATACGCTGGGCATTAGTTTTTTTCCGATATAAAGAAATGGTCCCGATCATGCCTAAAGATCAATACCAACGAGGTTGAGCTATGAATTTTCTCTGAGAATTCTAAGGGAGGTGAATTCATTGATGTTGAAAACTTTTAAAGTTAATATCGAAAATGGATTGTTAAAAATAAATTATATTTCTTACTCTATAATTATCCTCCATATATATTTGCATATACATAAAATACATCAGTTACTTAAAATGAGGAGTTTAAAAATGATCAAAACTAAATCTCGGAGGATTGATACATATAATGTTAAACATCTTAGGGATTAAGAAGGCCCCAATCTATTGAAATTCTATTTGTATTTTTGATCGGCAGCTCTCATCTAAAGTAACGCGCGGTACATGTTCTAAGATTTATAGCTAATAGGGTAGGTTCCCAAAAGCGCAGTTCCCTTAAGCGCGAAAATATATCCATATACATGTCTCACAACTGCGATATTAACATAAAGTTGTAGCGTGTTTTCTTTCGCATTTCAACGCGAGATCTGTCTATTCGTTCAAAAACAGCGCCTAGATAGAAGAATATATTTTAAAATTGCAAAGTTAGACACGGATGACAATATTTTATCGCGCAATCTATTTCTTTTGAATTTTAGTCAGGGTTGAAATTGGGACGCGAGAGTAAGTGGGGATGATTGTGGGCCTAAGGGGGGATATGAAAAAGATATAGAACTTTGTCTACCAGCAGAATCTACCTCGAAGAGGGTCGCGTTACCCAAACTCTTGTCACCTATCCCTAATAAATATTTTTGCTGAAATTAGCCCCTTTTAGGTGCAAAATTCTATTGAAATCGTCACGGGTATACCGAAGGTTTTTGTGACGCATTCGTTATCTCGACTGAAGCCCCTTTCATCAACCATGTTATACGCGAAATTAGGCAGAAAGTACCACATGACGCTCTAGAATGTGCCACGAGAGCATAGTGATGATCTTTGGATTTCAAGCTACTTTACCGTGTTGTAGTATTTTTACGTGACATATGTATATTCATTTTAAATCGTTTTTTATCCGCTTTTCCGAAAGTGGCGCTCAGATTTCTTTTGGATCGCGTGATAGATCAGTGACTATTAGGGCGGGACCATGGGCAAAGAAGGACGCCAGTACGGCTACAATAGCTCTTCCCATCCAATAGAGAGACTGACTGATGAGACGAGACAAAAGGAGAAAAAGACTAGGAGCTCGGGACACGTGGAACCACGAAAGGAGAGTGACGAGGTCGGACTACTCGAGGTGACTCATAAGACGCACCCGTAGTGTATGGCTGACGTCATAAGTGTGCCATATGACCGCCTACCCCCGACGTACTTGCGAAATAATATAGCGGGCACGAAAGAGGGGTACGGGGTTTGATTGCGGAGGAGGTGAACTTCTTTTGTTGTCTCCCCTTGAATCCGCGCTGCTGACTAAGACGGTCAAATATAACGCGCCGTCTGCCCCCTCAGGCGCGGTATAAGGAGTCATTTTAGTGTTACAATTAAAGGGTCATGATAGTCTTGGGAAACTTTCTACATTCTAGATGAGAATCTGTACAAGGTTGCTTCGACGGGATGGGACGCCCATCGTGGCTAAATATCAACTAGTATTTTTGCCTTACCTTTCCCACTGATTTGATGTTCCTTATTCTCTTCGTAGCTAATCGTTATTTCCATTTTCACGGAATTTAAGCATATTTTCAATTTCTTTCTACTTTTATAAATACTTGACCCTCTTTTTTATGGCCTAATATTCCATTTTCCAGAATTGTGGCCTATTATTCCTATTTCTTGATACTTTGGCCTATTATTCCACTATTCTGGAAGTTTAGTATATTTCCTGTAGCTGCTTTTTTTGCAATATCTGATTTTCCAAATTCCCTAACTTAATCCAGGTACATTGCTTAATTTTCCCATATATTGGGCGTATTAATCCATTTCTATAATATAATTGGCTTATTCCATTTCATCCACCATTTTACCCTGTTATTACATTTCTCCGATAATATTTGGCCTATTAATTTATTTTCCTGATATGTTTGCTATATTATTCAATTTCCCTGATATGTTTGGCCTATTATTCAATTTTCTTGATATTTTGGCCTATTATTCAATCTCTTATAACGTTTCGCCTATTATTGCATTTCCCTTATAACTTTTGTCCTATTAATCCATTTCTCTGTTATTTTGAATGTTTTGAGCGAATTACACCATAATTAGCGTAATTATATAATAATAGTCTTTTATTCAATTTCCCTGACATTTCTACCTTATGTCCCTTTTATTCGCG
Organism: Odiellus spinosus; assembly: GCA_963920705.1. NCBI lineage: Eukaryota > Metazoa > Arthropoda > Arachnida > Opiliones > Phalangiidae > Odiellus > Odiellus spinosus. The sequence goes on from OY987226.1 coordinate 34,408,441, forward strand.
ATAATTTGGCCTACTGTAAATTCCATCTGAATTAAACGAGTTGTGGTTGGGATTAACGAGGATTAAGGAAACGTGACCCCATCTATGGTCGTTCATCGCGTATAACCCCTTAATAAGGGGTTTTGTACGGAAGGCTGGAGACTGTTATTGTTATTATTAGCTCTCTTTCGTGGCAGACCTCATTGTTAAGTGGCGAAGAGGGATTTTAAACGTTGATTTCCAATAGGGAGATGGGAGTGAGTGAGAAGGTTTGGGGTTTATGTAACAGATGTTGCGTATAACCTCGCGAAAGACGCGTCGGATCTATTGTGTTAGCAACGTCGTCGTTGTAATCATTTGTTTTCTTAGCACAATAAGCTCTAAAGAAAGATTTTCCACGGATTGTTCTTTTGTTTCCCGAATGTCTTTATTTAATAATAATTTGAAGCGCGGATGAAACAATGACAACGAGGGAAGATGTTTCAACATCGAAAAATATACAATTTCTCTATCGTAGAATTTACAATATTTACATATCGAAGCTTTTACAATTTCACTATGGAAAAATTTTAAAATTTCCATATCGAAAATTTTACAAGTTCCCTATCGAATCTTTTACAATTCCCCCATCGAAATTTTACAATTTTTTTATCGAAAACTATACAATTCCGTTAAAGAATATTGTTTACATTTTACGATAATTTTCCTTCGAAATATTTTACAATACTCGACTTTAACATCATACCTAAGCCACCATAGGCTCTGTATTTGGGCGAATTTATCTTCGGTAAGATTCGCTAAAAACCCACATGGGTTAAATATTTTTATATTTTATTATTACCCGAATGATTCATACCCGATAAGATGAGACTATCCGTACCCGGCACGAAACAGAAAATCACTACCGGCGCAAAAAGGATAAACAAGAATCATAAGAAAAACTTGATCGAATTTCATAATTCCCCTTTAAAGAGAAAAACACTGTTTCTAATGAAAGAATATTAAATTTTAGTAAAAAAAGGTGCTGACATAGTATATTTATAATTAGGCCTTATATATTTAAATTATATTTGGGAAGAGGGAGTAAACATACTGTCTAATGAAAAAGCATAACCAAAAACGATCAACAGGTCGCGGTTATTGATCGAGGCCAATAAAACTATGGGGGTTCATCCCCTTCAACACCCTGACACCCTCATCACCGCGTGTTGTCCCCCGACTGACTTTTTGCCTCTCTTAACTTACCCACCCGTTCTCTCCGGGGATTTCTCCTCCCCAAACGGGGGTTGTTACCTCCCGCGGGTTCTGTTTGGGGAGCGACTCGTCGCTTTCTTCATCTAATTAAGACGGCGTGGTTTATCGCTTCGCAAGACGAACTATAGAAAATAGAAAGGAACCCCCGCGAGAGAGCGTCTTGTTGCCTTTTTTTATCGCCCTATTACAATTAGAAGGTTTCGAGTCTCGGGTCTCGGAGCGACGCTTCCGACAAAATTAATCGACAAAAAACGACAAATGTCACGACGAAAAAAATCAGGGTACGCGGCTACGTTTTTCTTTTACCGGAAATTTTTCCTTTCCCATTTGTTGTCGCTCATTCGCGCGAAAGAGCAATATTAAATACTTTATTCTATTCCACAACGAATAAGCGGGGTGAAGGAAGCTTGCCAACCGCTTAAATCCATGATTTGTTCTTTTCAAGATCAAGGGAATCTGCTTTATTTCGCGGTGATATTTCAAGTTGAAATTTTGGGTCGTGCCACGTGATGTCGTGAATTCAACCATGGGCCAAGAAACGTGATACCAGGACATAACAGCCGCAGCTTCGTACGTACAAACTCAGATAGACACTAGTTGTAACGGGCGACGCTCGTGATGGGGGTGAAATGGTAGGGAGAGGGAAGAAAATTGGGTACAAAAATCTGACGGAATTTCCGTTTTTGCAGACGACGGTTTAAAATTTATAAAATATATCCTATCACGTGACCTTTATATTTGTATGTGACGTAGTTCCGAAATTTCGTGCTTTTGTCATAAAGGGGCGATAGGGAGAAAGGTTTTTTAGAAAAGTCATGTCCTGGTATCACGTTTCTTGGCCCATGATTCAACCAATCATGTCACTATGGTGGGTCAAGCCATTTTTATGAAATTTTACCCACACATTCGTTTATGTTTGACACTAACCTAACTCGATTTTGGGCTTAAAATATTAGGTAATTTTTTAATCGCTACCCATGTTTTTGGCTTCCTTTTTTTTTCGAATTGTATTCCTTGATATAAATTTTAATAACTTTCAATCTAATCATTGTAATTAAATGGAAATTTAGCTTCTTATGTAAAATAAGGTGCAGAATTCAGTGGTGAAACGTAATTATTCTAAAAATTTGCGTTTTAACTTAAATAACTCGTAAAGTGAAGGTTACATTCTGAGGCTTGTAAAGTGATGTAGTAAGATCATTTACCCAACTATATTATTATCATTCTAAAGCCCAGAAACAGGGCATTTCTATTGAAATCAAGTTTATTTTGGGGTTTTTCCTTTCACGTTTTTTCTACATTTAGCGAACCAAGAACTGATTTATTGAATTTCACGAAATGGCTACTTTTTTGATGATTTATTCAAATTAATTGAAAATGTCAAGAAAAAGGCTTTTAATAAAACCAGCAAATATCAAATACGCAAATTATTTTAAGGTGGATTGCTCAATCTCGAACGCGGCTTCCAGAAACGCCTCAAAAACGAGTATTTTACTCCATAAAATTCGGGAAGGTTTTAGAAGGTTAGACCGCATCCTGCCGTATGACAGTAACGTCGTATTTTAACATATGAAAATAATACAAATTTATATGGTTAATATTTTTATGCCAAACCAATTTTTGACTATCAAGCGAAGAGAGTCACCCCACCCCTCTCCATCAAATTGCGCAATTTTAAACGTTGGAAAGCGAACAAAGATGCCGAGCTTCGAATGTAACCCCCCAAAAACAAATATTTGTTTTCACTTAACAAGTACATGAGATTTAAAGGGAAACGAAAAAGGGAACAGCTTCTAAATTTATTTTCGAAATCACAATGCCAAAAAACCTATTCTAGAATTTTCAAACAATTATTAGACGCATTTTTGGTTAATTTCTAAAGTTTGGTTAAAAATGAATATAAGTATAAATTCCGGACAATTAAATAATTTCAGCCTTAATTCAACAGCGCTCGTAGTGTCCTAACATTAAGGGGAAGCCCTGAGCGTTCTTTTTTTTCTCGGCCACACTTTCGACACGTTTTTCTTGGCTTCTAGGGCTATCAGAACTATTTTCTTACTTGATAATGAACTAGAGAGAGACAATTCCGAATAACATTTTCAATTACAGTTATAGATCATTTTTAAATTAACTTTAAACTTCTTTATATAGTGAAAAGATAGGGTGAGTTATGATAATTTTACGAAGCTAAGTATTCGTGATTTATACCTCCACTTAAGTATGATTTCCGGTCAAATGAACTAATATATTTTGGAAAAGTAACTCGGGTTTCGTTTTTGAGATTACGTTGAACATTTTTATCCTAAACTTATTAAATTTTAATAATTACCCTTAACCTTTAATTATCTTCCCAAAATAACCTATATTTTCCTTACAAAGGAGGAAATCTAGTTTGCCAATTTTCCACTATAGAGGCGCGATTAACCAAAGATTTTGCAGACGCGTCTCTCCCGTTACCGTGGCAACCCGACGGATGTAGTAACATCTTTCACGCCGGGTTGCCGCGTTAACAGGAGCCACACGTCCACAAATTCGCTGTATAATCCCGCCACCTATCCAGAAAAAAGGCCAATACTATACAAGCTAAAGTCCCCTCCTGCTTCGGGAGCGTGCACTGGCTTTGATAAAATATGGGGAGGTGTTGGAAGAAGCCTCAGTCTCAGTCCAAAAGTGTTACAGCTCTGATACCTATGACACTCTAGCCTTTGTAAGGCATTCTGTTTGGGCTCTCATAAGTCATAAGCCGAAAGGACGTTTTCCCGACTTCTTGTAGAAGTATTACTAGTACCAAAAGGGGATAGAAAGTTACTTTCTATCCCCTTTTGCTAGTGCGGCTACGCGACGCATGCGTGATGTTGTACCCAATCAGGGAAAAACAGCATGGGTGAAAAATACACGTGTTTCCTGTAAGAGTACACGTGTTTCCGTTTGTTCCTGAGGGTTCCCCATTATTTTACTACGAGAGTTGAAGTGGCTTTTGATGGACTAGTTTTTGAGAGAGAGTTGGGAGATCTCTATTATTTATTCAAAGGTTTCAGGCTCAGCTTCCTCGAGTTGTCCCAAAAGAAATGGGTTTAAAATGGTTTGTTTTGAAGGATTTTGCGTAGTAATATTATTAAGGATGCTTGTTGTTACAATCTTAACCTTACGTTCCCGCCTAATCAAAATTAAGCCAGATTCTCTATTTGTCTCTAGTTCAGTTAGAATAAAACATATATTTCTTACATTGGTGGAAAGTTTGGAAACTGCCTTAATCGCGTCGTCTGCTGTTTATGAGGTACACCTGTTTTTTGGCGACCATCAGGAGTCTTGGCATCACCATGTAGACGAATCGAAAGAGTCAACTAAATCCTTTTCACAGAATTGAGCAGTTCATAATGCAAACACGTTTCCTTCGTCACGTGTTATGGTTTAAAACTCCAAATTTCGGATAATACACAATCTTAATTAACCTTTACGTAATAATTCACAAGTGTCTCATATTTGCCGACTCATCTTAAATCTAACCTAACATGTCACGCACGCGTGCCACGCGTTTTCCTTTCTGTTTTGTGTAAAATTATTCACGATTTACGAGACTTGGAAAGTTGGAATACGCTTCGAACTGATGCCTTTGAAAAACGTTCAATATTTACGGGCGAAATAGAAACGCCGTCACCATCTAGCGGACAGAAAAAGAACTGTTGAAATATATTTTCACCTCATAACCCCTTTTAGGTTTAGAGGGCGAACGAGTGATAGTGACAAAACGAAGGGATAACTCTCTCTTTTAAAAATGTAATTTTTAATTTATGAAGATTTAGATTAACTTTTTTCGAGTAACGTATTTATTTTTAAATAAGTTTATCAGGTTTGTTTCACTATTTTTTCTGGGTTTTGGAGAATTGACCGGTTATTTTATTTTATTTTAAGGTTATCGATCACTCTTGTCACTCCAGTAGTGATGGCGGCTTTCATAGTAAGCGGTAGTAGACGTTTAGTCGGCGTAATTCCATCGGTACGCTGTATCAAGGGCAGACAAAATGTAACCAAGGTAATTGTCCAACTTTTTTTCTTCAACTTTAAATTAAAATCGTAATTATTCGCATCCATTTACTGTTAATTTTCCGAAACAACCAAACCGTACGTTGAGAAATAACTAAGCCTTGGTAGGCCGGGAATCTGGATTAATCATTACCCTTTTCATTACCTAAATTATTGAAAGAGCAGTGTAGGTGTAATATTTGATTGAATTTAAATTTTAAATCCCGTTAGATATATTAGGAATGTATACCGAAACGGTAACGTTGATTTCCTTTAAAGTTGCGCTGGTATTACTTTGGGCTTAAATATATATCCATATGGGTGGATACATTTGTACAACTTGCGAAGTTACGCATATGGCCATAGGATACCTTCAGTCAAACTAGGGAGAAAGAAGCTAAACGTCATCAATTAGAGATCAAAAAAAGTTTGTACATCCTAGACCAAAGACGATGTAACCCTACTCTTTATAGACATACCGTCACAGGCAATGCCTCGCTATCGCTCCAAATTTATCCCCTCTTCTTCGCACTGTACTAGTGGGCTCTAGCTGTTGGTTCTAATTTTCTTTCCCACCTCTGGAAAGGTTTTAAAAGCCTTAACACTTACGATGAGCATTAATTTCTATCCAGCGTAGCGTTATACAGGCTGGGGAGAAAATTTGAGGAAACTGTTAGTAGAGAGCCCCAGACATTTGCAGCCCCAGACATTACATAATTTGATTTGTAACAGAGTGAGAATCTACGTAATGTCCAAGGGCCAATAATTACGCAATCCATCCTCGATTTGAAAACTGGGCAATTCGGAATGTTGCGCTATTTTAGCTCATCCATGTATGTTTTTTAAAACTAGTCCTCAGCATTAGTGACCCCTATTGTAAACTGACCCCTCTTTTAAATTTGTTTCTACTGGTCCCACTGTAAAATTACTTTTTGAGGACTGTGGATACCCGAGACACATCCACTTCAATAAAAAAAACACTAGCCCAAGCATTTATAGAGTGGATATACGCTGGTTGCCAAGAAATAGTACAAACAATAAATTTTATTGTTTAACTGTGTATGGAAATGTTATCTTAGAAATAGGGTCACATATTCTTATCACACAGTAGAGGGAGCTAACATTTGGTACGTCACTGAACCAAACGGGTGCCACTCTAACGCCATCCATTGGAAAAATTTGGAACAAAATATATATTTTTTTTCATCTGAATTGTCCGCCATATTGGGTACAGTGTTTACATTTAATAAGGAAGCTAGAGGAACGGTAAAAATGGGTAGAAGATGTTATATTAAGGATTGTAAAAGTGCGCATTCATCAAATAGTGCGGAAAAATAAGTTTTTACCGAATTCCTTGCGTAGAGAAACATGAGGATGAGAAAACAGAGGCCCTTTCAAAAGAAACAAATCTTAAATGGCTAAAATGTTTAAGCCTTGGTTTTTTGTTTTTACAGTCGGTTAATGGGCTACAGCAGCTGCCTGTAGGCGCCTTGTGCCCGTATAATTTTGGTCGTTGGTCTTGGGAAGTGGGAATGGGGGAACAGGGGGGTTAAGGGACTACGCAGGGAAGAGGACTGGGAATTGCCCACGCGACGGATGGAGGAGGGAAAGGGGAAGAGGAAGGACCATACCGTTGCGGACCATTCGCAACACTCTTTATGGTCAAGGGACCTGCGATTCGATCAGGACAATACCCAGACCTTGCCACTGAGACGCCAGTTTACAGGAGTGCACCACCACTCCCGGCTTTAAAGCCTTGGTTCAGAGATGACTTCAAATTCTTATCATTACACGACAGTACTCAAAATGGCGGACTTCGCTATATTTTGAATTTTTTGAAAATCATAAATAGGATAGATGGCGCCAGAGTCAACCCAATAAAAAATAATACGTCATCACGCATTGCTCTCTCCATTAGATGTTAGCTCCCTATTGTTTGTGAGCTTTTCAATTTAACACTCGACTCTCTGGTTCTCATATTGCGAGGCCACAATTCCCAAATGTTTAATTTTAGTGGTTTACTGTAAGCGGGGCACCGTATGATAAAGATACGGGATATTCTAAGGGACTTACTTGGAATTCTTAAGGGACACGATTTGAAGATTTAACTTTGAATTGTTGGAATTGCTCGCGAACGTATTGAAATGTCATATAAGCTAGCAACCCTTTTCAACTCGTTTGAAATGTTAAAATCGAATTTTCAAGAAAATAATTCCCATTTCGTGACAAAGGACATCTACAGTGGGTCTCAATTTTATATTTTGACATTTTCGTAACAGTTAAAACCGGTTTAGCGGGAATGAGGCTAAATTCCTATTGATCATCACTAAAGTTACGGTTATGAATTAACCCACCGGAAAATAACACCAATAATATTTTGGATGCTATAAAGAGCGATCGGGGAGACTGTTTCATCATGTCAGATACTAATTCAAAAATTCCCGCCCAAAGCTTAAAAAAAAAAAAAAATATCCCAGGTTGGTTATGGCCGCGTAAGAAATTCCACTTTTGTCCTTTCTTGAGTACACTTATTTCCCAAAAAATCTCATTAAAATCTATATATCTGAACTTATAAAAAACAACATAACAAACTCCAATGCTTAAAAAAGTCCTTTCTCAGTGGCAGTTGTAAAATGTGTATTGGTTTTTCTATGAATTTATGACAAGCATTAATCTCATCGTGGTGTACTATCACTTTTCTGAGCTTCCATTTCTACCTAGTTTGTTGAAAAACCCTATAGCTTACAAATTCTCATACTTCATTAGTTAATACATCATTTTTTAATTACTAAGCCACGCTCTAACCGCGTCTAAAAACCATTCTCCTTAATCTGGAAATATTAATCAGTTTTTAATTAAAAGGCTCTCGGAAATATCGTCCTGTTTTGGGCTTTTAAACTTTTTAGTTGACAAGATTCTTTCCCTCCCCTCTGGCTCGCGTTAAGCCGAAACTGGTCTCATCTTGCGTTAGTTTTAAAAGTGTGAAAAATTATTTGTTGCGTACGAAAACCGGGTGGTTTTGGCGGACCTGATTAAGGGTCGCGACTAAGGTCATCTTCAGTCATCACTCCCAATCAAGGGCGCGCTTTAGGCTGGCCCCTATAATTCAAGTTTACGAAGCTCGATTCGCCTCTTGTCTCATTGAAACCAAATCTTAAGAGATAGAAGTGTGTCTGGGTTTGTACGTACTGTAAACCGCGACTGAAACTAACCCTTTTTGAAAAAGGAGCCCGCAGTCTTTGCTGCCAAGAATCCCCTTTATTTTCCACCCACTAAAATTTGTGGCCTAAGCGTCCACTCCCCATCCGACTCTGTCTCTCTCTCCTTGGAGAGCTCTAATCGAGCGTTAACATCAAGAAGGGAATAGTCCCCACTTTCTAACGTCAAGGAGGGTTTAAGATTGGAGATGAAATGGTTGCAATATAGAAAATTTACATATAATCCCCTATTTTGTATGTGGTTTAGTTCATTTGTGATATTTTGCCCTCCTTTTGTCATTGATCCTTTATATCTATTGCGTTATAATCTTCACAATAACGTTGACAAACAATCATTTGAAATACTACATTTTTGAATAAATGCATATATTTGAATATTCTGTAACTTTGACCCACTGAACTCACGAGTTTTGACCCACTGAATTCCGAACTTTGACCCACTGAACTCTCGAACTATGACCTACTGAACTATTAAACTTTGACCCACTGAACTCTCGAACTTTGACCCACTGAACTCTCGAACTTTGACCCACTGAACTCTCGAACTTTGACCCACTGAACTCTCGAACTTTGACCCACTGAACTCTCGAACTTTGACCCACTGAACTCTCGAACTTTGACCCACTGAACTCTCGAACTTTGACCCACTGAACTCTCGAACTTTGACCCACTGAACTCTCGAACTTTGACCCACTGAACTCTCGAACTTTGACCCACTGAACTCTCGAACTTTGACCCACTGAACTCTCGAACTTTGACCCACTGAACTCTCGAACTTTGACCCACTGAACTCTCGAACTTTGACCCACTGAACTCTCGAACTTTGACCCACTGAAATCTCGAACTTTGACCCACTGAAATCTCGAACTTTGACCCACTGAAATCTCGAACTTTGACCCACTGAAATCTCGAAATTTGACCCACTGAAATCTCGAAATTTGACCCACTGAACTCTCGAACTTTGACCCACTGAAATCTCGAAATTTGACCCACTGAAATCTCGAAATTTGACCCACTGAAATCTCGAAATTTGACCCACTGAAATCTCGAAATTTGACCCACTGAAATCTCGAAATTTGACCCACTGAAATCGCGAACTTTGACCCACTTAAATCTCGAACTTTGACCCACTTAAATCTCGAACTTTGACCCACTTAAATCTCGAACTTTGACCCACTTAAATCTCGAACTTTGACCCACTTAAATCTCGAACTTTGACCCACTTAAATCTCGAACTTTGACCCACTTAAATCTCGAACTTTGACCCACTTAAATCTCGAACTTTGACCCACTTAAATCTCGAACTTTGACCCACTTAAATCTCGAACTTTGACCCACTGAAATCTCGAACTTTGACCCACTGAAATCTCGAACTTTGACCCACTGAAATCTCGAACTTTGACCCACTGAAATCTCGAACTTTGACCCACTGAAATCTCGAACTTTGACCCACTGAAATCTCGAACTTTGACCCACTGAAATCTCGAACTTTGACCCACTGAAATCTCGAACTTTGACCCACTGAAATCTCGAACTTTGACCCACTGAAATCTCGAACTTTGACCCACTGAAATCTCGAACTTTGACCCACTGAAATCTCGAACTTTGACCCACTGAAATCTCGAACTTTGACCCACTGAAATCTCGAACTTTGACCCACTGAAATCTCGAACTTTGACCCACTGAAATCTCGAACTTTGACCCACTGAAATCTCGAACTTTGACCCACTGAAATCTCGAACTTTGACCCACTGAAATCTCGAACTTTGACCCACTGAAATCTCGAACTTTGACCCACTGAAATCTCGAACTTTGACCCACTGAAATCTCGAAATTTGACCCACTGAAATCTCGAAATTTGACCCACTGAAATCTCGAACTTTGACCCACTGAACTCTCGAACTTTGACCCACTGAACTCTCGAACTTTGACCCACTGAACTCTCGAACTTTGACCCACTGAACTCTCGAACTTTGACCCACTGAACTCTCGAACTTTGACCCACTGAACTCTCGAACTTTGACCCACTGAACTCTCGAACTTTGACCCACTGAACTCTCGACCTTTGACCCACTGAACTCTCGACCTTTGACCCACTGAACTCTCGACCTTTGACCCACTGAACTCTCGACCTTTGACCCACTGAACTCTCGACCTTTGACCCACTGAACTCTCGACCTTTGACCCACTGAACTCTCGACCTTTGACCCACTGAACTATCAGACTTTGACCCACTGAACTATCAGACTTTGACCCACTGAACTCTCGAACATTGAGTCAATGTTTGGGAGTCCAACTTTATTTGTTTATAGAAAGTTGATATAAAATACAAATTTGACAACTGATGTTCAAAACGTAGAATTAATCCGGCGTTTTTTTATATAAAAGTCTCCTACGAATATGAATAAGACTTTTTTGGTATTTATTTTATATCTGATGATGAATTTCTGCTCCATAGATTGAATTTGTACTCCTTGGTATTTTTCCTTCTTTGGTTGTAGCCTACTTCCCTGGATTTACTTTGTCACAAACCTTACAAGCGCGCACCACCTCTCCCATCCATCTTTAAAAGCTAGTTTAGAAAAGTGGGGGTGTTAAATTTAAAAGAGACGCTCCGCGTTCCGTACCCCTGAAACTAAAAGTATCTGTTGGATCTCAGTTTCTATGACATGATTAATTAAGATGATAATTTTCTCATTTCAAGTTAATTACTCTCGGATTAAGAGAGCCTGCCTGTACCTGACACTATTGACTGCGCTATTAATGAGAGATAGAGAGAAAATAGTGAGGAGCCTTCGCGCTGGGTCCGGCAGTTTGGGGGTGAAGAGATCCGAGTTGAGCGCCAAAACTATCTCCAATCCATTGATTAGTTTGTTTGCCCCTTATGCAATCTTTTAAACTAGAAATTTCCACTCCCTATAACGTATAGAAGTGACTTACGGAAGCTCTTCTTAAATTTCGAGAATCTCTCTATCCCCGCCCACCCGAGCCCCTTCTGCTTACGGATATGCCTCTTAGAGCGCGATGATTGTAACTTTTAATATAGGAAAGTTTGGTTCAAAGGGAGGTTGAAGAAAATCGAGTGATTTTTATCCATTCTACTTTTAAAATTAGACCCGTTTGCTTAACATTTAGAAATAGAAAGTCGTATCAATTTCAAGTCATTGACTTAAATGAAATCCAGGCGCTATTAAACTTGAGATTGAAGCCGATCGAAACACTTTTTATTAAGCGAAAGGTGGTGCCTCTAGTGATAGGTCAGAGATCTTCCAATTATTTTAAAGTTATAAAAAGTTTTTTCTCTTTTAAATAGTTAATAGAAACATTGTAATTTTTTTTTTTTTTTTTTCACATTACATCAATAAGCGCCTCTTCAAAAATTATTTTCTTCACATTCTGGAGTGATCTTCGATTTTTCTCCGATCTTGGCACAAACCCGTGAAAGATCTTAGTGAAACCTTGGGAGACAATTTGTGGGATAAGTTTGGCCTAGCTAGCTCTTTTTGTCAGTTTAGGTGTTCTTGGAAATTTCAGGGAAATTAGTACAAACCCTGTTTAAAGAAAGTTAGTACGTACCCTTACGGAAAAATGTTAGTCTGATCTGAAGAGGTCTTCGAGAACGCTACAAAAGTCTTGGGGAAGTCTTTAAGATCTCCCCAAGACTTTTTGACGTAATGGAAGACCTCTTAAGACTAACTTTTTTTGGTAAGGGTAGGAATAGTGTCATTTTTAAAAATGTATCATTTATATTCGATCAATTTTCAAAAATAAACTTCATTCGCGTTGTTGGTATATTTTCCTAAAATGTGTTTCTAAATAAGTCACTAAAACTCGCATATTTGTGTGTTTCCTGGAAAATTGACCGTATCCCGGCCATATCAGTTTGGCAAAAGTTTAGAGAAGGATTTGAAATTGAAATTAGATCCCCGTAATGCGGGAGGTTGCTCGAGGGGGCAAAACCTACCCTTAGAAGATTTAAATCAAGCTAACCGAACCCCCTTTCGATTCCTAGCTAGCTCCCCCCCCCCCCCAATACTATCCATCTCTTATTAGTTTTCTCCACCTCCATTTTCCAACAAATTTGTTCGTTTTAAAACAAATGGGTAAAATTTAAAATAAGCAACCCCTTTTCCTCTAATATATGTTTGTGTTCAATCCATTTAGGTTCCTATAACGAAACGTAAAGGGAAGGTCGCGAGAAGATTCAAATGTTTTTTAAATAAAGAGCGTTAATAAACCAAACAACTTATAACGCTTAAAATCTGGATTGCTACGGACCTGGAAAACTTGAAAAAGTCAGGGAATTTCAAAATAGGTCTAAAAAGTCAAGGAGAGTTGGGGAACTTCAAAATAGGTCTAAAAAGTCGAGGAAAGTTGAGAATTTTTGAAGTTATCAGGGAAAGTCAGGGAATATCAAATTCAAGGAGAGTTGGGGAACTTCAAAATAGGTCTAAAAAGTCGAGGAAAGTTGAGGATTTTTGAAGATATCAGGGAAAGTCAGGGAATTTCAAAGTCAAGGAGAGTTGGGGAACTTCAAAATAGGTCTAAAAAGTCGAGGAAATTTGAGTGTTTTTGAAGTTATCAGGGAAAGTCAGGGAATTTCACAGTCAAGGAGAGTTGGGGAACTTCAAAATAGGTCTAAAAAGTCGAGGAAAGTTGAGGAATTTTGAAGTTATCCAATAGTCAGGGAATTTTAAAATTGGTTTAAAAAGTCTAGGAGAGTTGGTGAACTTCAAAATAGGTCTATCCAATAGTAAGGGAAAAAGTCAGGGAATTTTGATGTTAATTGTCGAACCTAGTATTATTCCATTAGACTATGGAGGCTTTTTGTTTAAAAATTTCTTATATAATTTCTTCAATAAATTTAGGGATAGTAGCCCCTATTTTATTCACTTGAACAACATACGCAGTAAAATGATAAAAATCTTTAAGAGGGTCAAAACTGCTTATTAAAAATAGGTAGATCACAATTTTCATTTACAATTAGTTTGCTTTACGCTTAAAATTTCGCATTACTACTCGTTAAAACTGCTAAATTCATCAGGAAAAAACGATGTAGATGGTCAGGGAAAAAAATCTCGTGAAAACGAACGGGTTGACCACATTTCCTATTTTCATCTCCTTGCAATTTTCTCGCCTGATTTCATAGGAATTAAACTGTTTAATAGAAGGCCAACATTCTCGTGCAAAGTCGGTGAATTTGGAAATTGGCCCAAAAAGTCAGGGAAATTGGAAAGTGGTCCCAAAGGTCAGGGAATTTGAAAATAGCCCAAATGGTCAGAGAAAATAAATATTTTCGTACGTGTCAAGGATTTGTTTATGATTGGTTTACCAATCAAATTGTTTCTCATATTCTGAGTAAACTATCCTGACCCCGATGTCAAATAAAATGTGGGAATTGCCAGCAGCTCGCTCGTAAGAATATATTCATGAAAAAAGTATTAAAATTGGTAAGGGGAAATTATTTAGAAATGGTCAGGGAAAACCTGGAAAAGTCAGGGAAATTAATTTTCAAAATTTTGTACGAACCTAGCTGCGTACACTTTTGGTATACTCTTCAATTGGTCAAGATAACGCGCTCCAATGTTTATGGAAATATCAAAATTTGAAACTCTCCCGTACATATTTTTATTTCATTGTAGCTCAGTTTTTAATTGTATCTTAACTGATGGAAATATAACTTTACTCGTTACGCAACCCCACTAGGTCCAATTTAAATATTATTTGAACAAATTTTTGGGAATTTAATTAAAATTATAACGCGATTAATAACTGATTTTATTTCTAATTTTTCCGAGCTTAAAAGTCATTAATTGAAAAGTTTCTCTTATTTATTGGTATTAATTCCGTTTTCGCTTTAGGGAGTGATTCGGATGCAACGGAACTGTTTGGGTAAGTTCCTATTTTTGCTTATTAGTTTATAATTTGTTTCAAATATAAGTTTATTCCGTTAATTATCTCTCTCACGCAGCTTCTAATCTCTGCGCCGATCGGATACAAACGTCGTGCCGGTGAGTTCAATTAAAACTTAAAACGTTAGAATTGGTATATTTTCTTTATAATCTTCCCAAAAGTGCCTTTGTAAAATGTAAAAGGACTTACGAAACATAGCGTTGTCCATTCTTTAGTGGAATTCCTTTCAGCCCTTGCGTTGAATTCCCAGTAAATTGATTTTTTTCCCCGGATAAAGAAAATTCTCCACATTTTTAAGACCACAGTCACCCTATCTAAAAATCACTGCCCATTGCTAGGAATCATTCACCCTATTCTATAGGCATCTTATAAATTTTCACAATGAATGATTCAAAAGGGTCTTAAAAGCCCCTTTGCCTCTACGACCAAATAGAAAATTCCCCAAAAATGTTTTTCTAAAAATAAGTTTTCAAAATCAGAAACATCATATTTATGAGTCATGTTTACCCTTTTATAGTATTCTCGAAGTGTTTCAGAACCGGAATTCTGTAAACTAATTAAAGATTTTAAATTTTGGATGGAATTATAAGGATTTCCTCTCACCAGAGGAAGAAACTCCCCGCTTAGCAGGGTTAATTCGTACAAGCCTGTAAATATCAGGGAATGTTAATATTGCCCAGAATATCATGGAAATATCAGGGAAACTCTTAAAATAAGGGAAATATCTGGTAAAACTCATAAAATTAGGGAAATATCTGTGAAAACCCCTTAATATATTGAAATATTGAGCAAAACTAAATTTATGGAAATATCTGGTAAAACTCTTTTTAAAGAAATGTCTGGGAAACTCCTAAAGTTATTGAAATATCTGGGAAAACTCCTAAAATTTGGGAAAAATATCGGGAAAAATCCTAAAATTTGGGAAATATATCGTGAAAACTAAAATTTGGGAAATATATCTGGCAAAATCCTAAAATTTGGGAAATATATCTGGCAAAATCCTAAAATTTGAAAAATATATCAGGAAAATTCTTAAAATTTGGGAAATATATTGAGAAACATTAAAATTTGAAAAATATATCAGGAAAATTCTTAAAATTTGGTAAATATATTGAGAAACATTTAAATTTGGGAAATATATCCTGAAAACTTAAAATTAGGGAAATACATTGGGAAAACTCCTAAAATTAGGGAAATATATCAGGGAAAATCCTAAAGTTATGGAAATATATTGGGAAAACTCCTAAAATCCCTTTCCTAATATTTCCCTGATTTTAAGTTCACCCCATTATTTCCCTTATTTTAAGTTTCCCCGATATTTCCCTTCTGTCTGCCAGCTAACTCTAAAAGGCTTTTTTAAACGAATATTTGCTTAAAGAATGAACTATTGTTAAGTAATTGCTCAATAATAATTACTAATTTTTCCCAAAATATTTTCTATTCCTAAATTAATTCGACTTACAACGCGACGGTAATTGTGTTTAAAATTATTTGAAAGTGGTAGTTTGTATTCGAAATGGGAATTGTTGAAAAGCGACATCAAAATTATAGAAATTATCCGTTTAAAATGGCATTATCCAACTATTTGTGGCTGATTCCTGCAGCTCAATATTAACAAAACTGATAATATAGAACTTTAAGTTAATAATAAATTCAATTTTGGAAATTTATTGGCGATAGCTTTTATTGGTATTGATGTTTCAACAACATTCTAAGCATATTTCTTGAAAATCCCTTCTCTGATGACCCAACGCTTTTAGACCCATATTGGGGTAAAGCCCCCCCCCCCTGAATCTTTCCCCCCAATTAAAATGAAATGAAATTTACGGATGACTTGTTTATTGATTCGGGCATCACCCACTCGAACCAGCTTGAAAAGTTTTCGTTTCAAATGGGTCCCGGCCTTCCCCTTACTCTCTCTCCAAGAAGAACCGCGCTAAGGAAAAGGATAAAAGGGAATAAACCACCCTCAGGGGGAGAAGAGGAAGATAGACTCTTGATTTAAGCAAACTCTATCGATGTTCGAGACCAGGCTTTATATCGAGAAGGGTGTATGAGGGTCGCGTTTCCCCTTCGAATGTAGTTTCTCGCGATTATCTGAAGAGTAAATAGGAGTTTTCCTTTAAAACTTTGTCTAGAATTGCGTGTTGACAATTTTGCGGGGTTGCGTGGCGAATTTAAACGCCTCTTCACTCAAAAGTGGCGACTGTCTACAGGTATATAACGCTTTTAGTTCCATCTCTAACAGTCGAGCAACTGTTATAAGTTCAAATATTACCCTTAAAAGCTGTTGAGCTTATTGAACAAAGCAGCGACTTAAAATAAATTGAAATTTTCTGTAAATTTAAGAAAACCGATTATTTGGGAAGATTTGATAACGGATTAGTAATAGATTACCGATTACTTTCAAGTTTAATGTGTCAGATACGAGTTAGAGGTTAAAGTAACGAGTTTTAGCAGAGACTAGTGACTAGTAATAATTGAAGCGTCGTTGTTGGACTTAATTTGCGAAACAATTGCTTGATCTTGGCAATTATTTACTTTTAATAGTAATCGATTACTCAGTTACTTGTAAGCGAATCAGCAAAGCGTAGGACTTTGTCTAATTTTAAAGTTTGACTAAAACGTTTTCAAAAGTATTTGGATTAATTGGATTATCATAATTTAAGATTATGAAGATAATTTATTTTTGCAAGTAAGCGTAGTTTATTAGAATAAGACGCTTATGATTAAAAACATCTACAAATGTAACGAGGTTGTTTAATAATTTTGATTATTACATCGAGACTTCTATATTTTCTGTAAAAGTTTGAAGGCCAATCTGATTAAATTTTCCAATTTATTTCCTTAACTTGTTAAAACTTAACAATGTAGCCTAGCTGTCTTTGAAATTATAATTTTTACGCGTCGCGAATGAACTTGGTGGTCATATTTAAGCTATTTAAGTATTTTAGATTTGTTTCACTCTCGCGGGAGTTTCGAGCGTTATTACGTTAGTAACCGTCTTGTTTCGGGCAAAGCGTTTAAAAGATGTTTAGGTTTTGAAGGGGAAACTCTTTCCTCCTCTCTCCCTCCTTTTGAACCTTTCCGCAAAACTATTCAACTGGGCAATGAAGGAATTCGTATCTCCCCTCTCAGTCATTTTCCAACTTGGAAAAATACTTTGGCTCGAAATCTCGTCCCAGATTCCTATACCATTTTCTAGGGATCAACTTTAAAGGGACCCTTCGATGAATTTCCAAAATGAAGGGGGTTCGAAAGATAGCTTAGTTCTATATATATTATATATATTCTATTCCGGCCGGAGGGAGGTGGACAAGAAGGGCCATTGAATCTCTGTAATTAGTTCCCTAACGTATTTCCTTTTCGGCTTTTTGAAAGTGTTTTATTCTCAGTTTTATTTCTCCACCAAAGAATGAAGATAGATTTTTTTTTTTTTTTTGCTCTCTATTTGATTTTACAGGAGTTACCGCGTTTAAAGGGAGGTATGATTGGTAAAATCGTAACTTTTAGAGGAATATATATCTAATGGTTTTAGCTCGCGATAAAATGATATCAAGAATGTATTTATTTTCATCTCGGAATATTTTTGTTGCGAGTGAGGCCTTATACCAACTTTGCCTCCAAGGAATTGCACTTTCTTATTTGGTTTACGCTCACTAGGAATCATATCGTCCCATATTTGATGGGAAATCGGTTGTAATATTATAATCGGGGTTCGTACACGACCTGGAAAAGTCGTGAAATTTATAAATTGGCACAAAACGTGAGGAAATTTAGAAATTGGCTCAAAAGGTCAGGAAATTTAGAATATTTCAGTTCTATATTTGTAACTTTAGAGTTATATTTCTTTTTCTTTAACATCTTCATCTGTTTTATTTCGCAAACAAATTACAAACGCCTTCTATATTTCTTTCACATCATTTTACCCTTGATTTATAGTTTTTAATAAATTTTTTCCCATTTTTTTGCCAGTTTTAACCACTTTTTGCCACTAGTTCAAGTCCGGTTTTTGCCAATTAACCCTGATCCTCTTATTACTAGATTGGAATAGAGATGAGATGAATGCTGAAGCCTCTCAATCTATTCATTCACTCTTGACATGAAATAAATAAATTCTTGGTATTATTTTCACCATCCTTTTGAAATATTTTACAAGGAAACTTAAAGCTTTCATTGCGAATTTGCGTTCGTTTTTATCTAGAATTACGCGAACCGCCGAGTTTGTTAGTCAATTAAGAACTTTCCAAGTTTCTAAAAGCCCGTTTCCTTTTTCTGAAACGAATACCACTATCAATTGATTTTTTTTTTTTTTTTTCTTTTCATTTTGCGAGGGCTGCGTGCTTTCAGTTTGATTTGGTGGTACTTTATAAACTTAAGTTTTTCAAATTATATCTTCAGTCCGAAGTATAGTTCTATTCACGCGAAGCATTAAGCCATTAACGATTTTAAAAATAATTCTATATTTTCTACTAGGTTAACGTACAGTTTTGGCTATTTGTTAAATTTTTGGTGGCAATTAAAATGGAATAGTACGTTCGCGTACTTTTATTCACGTTATTTTTAAATTTAATAAGGATTAATGTATTGTATAAGGTTAACCCACAAATTTCTAAGTTTTTTCTTCCAAAAAATTTATTTAAATTTACATTACAGAAATATAGTTTGTCTGTAAGGACAAGGGCCGATTAACACGTAGACCCTAATGATTTTTAAGAAATTTTTGAATGGAAAATCTATATACCCGTGCAAAGTTTAAGACAATTTTAACGTATCTTTAGGGAGTTCTTTTCACATCTCCCCCTCATTTTAAATGGGATATTGGCGATTCGTGGAAAACGGGCCGATCGAATTTGATAAAACTACACAAATTTCTTCCTTAAAGCGTGGTTAGCACTGGCGGGAAGGATCATCTCTGTATTTGAAAAGTTGTTTAATTTATATCTACCAAACGACGCGTTAAAATTCTCTAAAACTTTGCGCAGGTTCTTACCTCAGTATATAGATAGTCATGAAAATCGTTATGGGGTTTTTTGCCACGTTAATCCACCCTTTTCATTTTCTAACAACATCTCCATTCTTGTTGACGCAAATTAGATAAATTTTAATGTTTTTATTATAATCTTTTTGTCATTTAATCGTAGTACAAAGCGGGAAAGAAAGCTATTATGCGAACAACACGATAATCTAGTTGGTTTCAAAGCTGGAATCTACACATCTAGGATTCATTGTAAGTTGGAGAAAATGTTGCTTCGTTTCGATAACAAATTTCAAACATTGTTGAAACATAAAACAAATTTGCGCAAGAGTTGTCCCCTGAAAGTTTTCTTCTTGTACGGTATCAATGCCAACTGCTTTTATTTAATTCCGCATTTCATATACTCCATAAAATACTTCAAAATTGAGAAAAAGCCTTCCTTTTTCATTAAAAAAAGTGAAGAACAATAAAGTAGGCTACACGTTTTAATGTGAAGTCGCCTTCAAAATCTATCGCACTTCAGTCCATACTTTAAAACAGGATTTCAATCTAAATTGGCGAACGCAGTTCTTAATCAACATTTGAAATAAAGCGCGTGATAATATGGTAAAAGGCTCCCCACAGGCAGACAGAAGTATACCCAGAGAAAATATATTTTGATTTTTATAGATAGACCAAATATATTTAGAATTTTTGTATTAAATTTTAATTTTTATTTATCACGTAGGTAATGAAATTCACGAAGTCAAAGTTCCTCAGCTCGCGGAATCATTGAGCGAAGGCGATATTCGATGGGAAAAAGGTTTTTTTAGCCCTTTTTATAGCGTTCAAGTGCGAGTCTTTTCCGTGGCGTTCTTATTATTGATTCTTTTAGCCGTTGGTGATAGTGTTTCCGTGGATGAAGTTGTGGCGGAAGTTGAAACGGACAAGACATCAGTTCCCATCATGTCCCCAGTGGCTGGGGTCATCGAAGAGCTCCTAGTGGAAGATGGTTCCACCGTTCAACCTGGAAAAGTCATTCTAAGAATCAGAGCCGGAGGTATTTTTAACATTCCAATTTTTCCCCCCAGGGTCAAAGTTGAAAGTTATCTGTTTTAGCAGGAGGTAAACCGTCAGCTCCTAAAGAATCGAGCGTCCCTTCAACCCCCGAACCGTCAGCGCCTCCCCCAGTGAGCGCACCCATTCCCTCCGCTCCACCTCCGGCCCCGGCTGTGCCAAAGGGACCAGTCAGTGTCACTCCTACTGCGGCGGTCAAACCAGCCCCCGTCTCCGCTCCAGGGGGTGGAGCCCCCGGCTCGACCATTAGCGGAACTAGGACTGAACAGAGGGTAATAAATCGTACAATTTCTTTAAAGTTTAAAGGCTCTTTTTTTTTATGAGAGCGATCTTGCGAGAAAAACAACAAATTGGCCTGGAAAATTTCACTATTTTCTTATTAGTGATAGTTTATAATAAAAAATAGCGATTAAAAACCAGTGAGGGTTGATATTTTCGATATCTCGGCTATCTCTTTGGCAAAAATAAATCACTCTCATAAAACCCAGTTTGAATCCAAGTTTGAAATTTAATTATTAAAAGGAAGATTAATTAATTCCAGGTTAAGATGAATAGAATGAGAATAAGAATTGCTCAGCGTTTGAAAGACGCTCAAAATACTTACGCAATGTTGACAACTTTTAACGAAATAGACATGACGTGAGTTTTAATTTTGTTTTTTAATGTTCCTACTATGGGGGTCTGATGATACTATTAAAATTTTAGCCACTAGAAATAAAATGATTACAAAATCGCAATTTCCAGACTAATATTGATAGAGTACCTTGTTACCAAATTGAGTAGTTAGAAAATACGCTACTTTTTTCAAGTGGTAAAAAGTTGAGTAACTTTAGTACATCAGGAAAATAACAATATGGGCCAAAAGGTCACGGAATTAAAAATAAATTGGTTGAAATGATCAGGTATCACGAAATTAGGGCTACCGTCAGTAAAGCTTAATGGTGAAGAAAAGGCATCCAATTGAATGGGATTTTTCATTTTGAGAAGTAACCGCTTTGTTCCTTCAGGTCTCTCACGAAACCAATGTAATAAAGTCCAGGTTCAACCCCCTCCCTCCCACCTTTCCCCAAATTCTTCCCTCAATAGTCTTTAGATTCCTCTCAGGTTCAGAAGAGCCGGTTTGAAACAGCTCTTTTTTAGGTATATTTTATCCTCTCTACGCTGTTTAGGAAATTCACTCAATATTACGCTTGAACTTGACAAAAACTAAACTCGCAAATCTTAATTTAAATTAAAGCCTTCGCGAGTTCCATTTAGGCGTTAAAACATTAAAAATTATTCGCTAGAATTCCTTATTTCATCGCGTAAAATAAGTCTTTAACGCTTAAACTAAAAGTAGGTAGATCTTTTTAGTCGCGAGTGATTTAGTAAGGTAGATGAGTCAATGATTGTCAGGGGAAATCTGGAAAAATTCTTTTTAAAAAAATTCCAAGATTTTATCAGATCAGAGTGGCTATTTAGGCTCAAATTTTAGGGTTAAAAAGCCAAGTGGAGGCCAGCACTATTTACACCTATATTTAAACTATTAAGAACATAGTGATAACTACACCCAATATTTGAGCCTAAATAGTCCCCTTTGCTATTCAGGCCCAATTTTTTAAAAGTCTTTACATTTTTGGGCTTAAATTTCAACTGCCGCGATTATATACGCCTAAATAGACCAAAATATGGTAAAAACCTTTTTCTTTCAGAAATATAGTTGAAATGAGAAATCGTCACAAAGACGCTTTTTTGAAGAAACACAACTTGAAGTTGGGCTTTATGTCCGCATTTGTCAAAGCATCCGCTTTCGCGCTGCAAGACCAACCAGTTGTTAATGCTGGTAAGTTTTTAAAGAAAAATATATATTTTAATCATTTTTGCCAGTAATTAGCTCGTGAAGAGAATTCATTCTCCCTTAAGTTTATACAAATTGTCTTTGTATCGTATCGCTCTATCAAATTTATCTATTTTCAGTGATTGACGAAGGGGAGATTGTATATAGAGACTATGTGGACATTAGCGTAGCCGTTTCAACCCCCAAAGGTTTAGTGGTACCAGTACTTAGAAATTGCGAGCACTTAAATTATGCCGGGATTGAAAAAGGCATCGCTGAACTTGGAGAAAAGGTCATTTTTCATTTTTTTTTTCAAGCTTTCTTAATATTGAATTTCACAATATAGTTCTAAATAACCTAGTTAAAATTTAACGGAGAAACTGGAAATTTTTAAATCGGTTAATTAAGTTAGGGAAAAGCTGATCAATTTTTAAATTGCAACAAAATGGTTTGGAGGAAAGTTGGGAAATTTATAATCGCGTCAAAAATATAAGGGAACTTAGGGAAGGAACCAATACAAGACTGATAGTCAACGGGCTCCACCGTGAGTCGGCCCATCTTCATAAAATTTTAGGCAAATTAAATCGTGACCAAATAATGGACAATTGTAGATCTTGAGCCATAAATATCAATTGGTTGAGTGATTATAGCATTTTTTTAAAAAAAAAAAACACATTTTCGACCTCTACGAAAGTTTATTTTTGTACCCCTAAACATAAATTTGAATCGTACCTTCGGTATTTGAGATAATTTCACGAAACCTATCATTTAAAGAGTATTTGTAGCGTAGAATCCGAGTATGACTTTTGATTTTTTTCTATCTTTAATCGTTAATTTTTTATTACGCGTCATTTGGGAAAAAAGGTAATTTGGTTGGCGGGGTCAGATTTGGGGTTCCATAACCCACGAGGAACAACTCCAATTTTTTACCTTACAACATATTTAAATAGGTGCTTAAATAAGCTTTCTTTTGATATAGAACTTGGCCCTGCTATTTACTTCCTAAGACACTAAATTCGCATATTTCGATTTTCACGAAAAATTAACTCTTTGGGACAAAAAAAAAAAAAAAAAAAAAAAAAAAAACATTTTTACCCTAAAAGGCAAAAATTTACACTTATGACTTAAAGACTTCCACAAGACCTTTGTAGTGTTCTTGAGGACCTCTTCTCGTAAGACTTAACTTTTTTCAGTAAGGGGTATTTTTAAAATGCTAGAATTCCTCAACTAATTATTATTAATTGCTCAAAATCTACAATTGTCCATTATTAGGCCACAGTTTAGTGTTCTTAAAGTTTTTCACGATGATTGGCCGACCCATATGGTGGGGACCGTTGTCTATCAGTCTTGTATTGACCCTTCGGATAAAAGCTATTGATTTTATAACTGGGCAAACAGAGTCGCGGAAAGATGGTAAAGGCCGTATTAATTTTATAAGGGAGAAAAGGTCTTGAAATTTCATGATTGGCTCGTAAAAGTCAAGGAAATGCTGGAAAATTTTATAATCTGGTCCAAAAACGTTACGAGAAGCTTTTATAAAGTAACCTTGGTAACGGCAAAAAGAGCCGTACTGGTTTCCATCGAAGATGTAGCCTTTTTTCAAGGTGGGGTCAAAATATAGGATTATCTGTACTTTGCTAGAAATTTCTATAATTTCGCCTAAAAGGTAATGCTTTAGAATTTTTAATTTCGGATAAGAAGGCTTACTAAATCGGTGACAAGGTCCAGGAAAAGCTGAGAAATTTTAATAATAAGCGTTAGAAGTCAGGGAGAACCTGGAGAATTTTATAATTCCCTTACGGAAAAAAGTTAAGTCTGATCTGAAGAGGTCTTCAAGAACGCTACAATAGTCTTAAATACTTCCCCAAGACTTGCTGACATAATGAAAGACTTCCCCAAGACCTCTTAAGAATACGTAAAGCCCCGTTTTCAAAAGAGATTTTTTGCGATAAAAATCCACCTTTTTCTTTAAAAAAAGCTTAATAAATCTCGACTTAAACTTTTCGTTGTTTTCAAATAAGATTCGAATCTCGGCTTTCCTTTTCAACGAGATTTTTTTTACCCGGAGAAGCGGATATCTAAATGAGTTTGATATTTAATTTTTTTCGCATTCGAAGCTCGGCAGCGATCGATAAAAAAAGCGAAAGCAAAAGCTTGAAAAATCTTATTTGAAAACGGGGCTTTAGACACCCGAAAGACTTCTTCAAGACCTCTTAAGACTAACCTTTTTTGGGTAAGGGTTCGGTTAAAAAAGTTGCGGAGAAGTTTGAGAATTTTTTAATTTGGGTAAAAAAAGTCAATTTTATAGAGAGGCCATAAATGTCAGGAAAAAAAGCCGAGAATATGATATTTGGATCAATTGGAAATGAACCGAAAGTTTGGTAATTTGTTTTAAATATTATTCTAGGCTCGTAAAGGATCATTGGCCATTGAAGACATGGATGGCGGAACTTTCACAATTAGTAATGGAGGCGTCTTTGGTTCCGTCTTTGGAACTCCCATCATCAATCCGCCGCAATCGGCCATACTGGGCATGCACGGTATCTTTGAAAGACCCGTCGCTATCAAAGGAAAGGTGAGATAAATCAATTCAAAAACATTTAGCGCGTGAAAAAAACATTATATAGGTTTCATTGTTATTTGTAATTATTGTTGACTAATTTAAATGGTGCTTCAAATATTATTAATTTTTTTTTTAAATGTCCAACCCTGATTCTATCTGAAGTATCGTCTTCTACTAATTTTATGTATAGATTGGATAAACGTTAGTTGTTAATGCCACGTTCAAACAGTGTAGTCTCAATAATATTTAATACTCTACTATAATAAGCAATTCTGATAGTTAAGTTTAGTTGTAGTTAAAGATTGAGGATAACGATAAACTAGATTTTGAATAAATAACAATTAGGAGAGTGTGCGCGAGTTAACGAACCCTCTTTGTAAAGACACTTTCGAGAGAATTTTTAAGGTCTAAAACTTATTTGCTCAAAATTCGTGGTCGTGGCTCCCTTATCTGGAGATTAGATTTTTTGAGCCCAACATCGCGTGATTTTTAGTTTTAAAATTTTTCTACGGTGTCAATGATAAATTTTTTACGATTTGGAGTCTTTGAGAGAAGATCTCAAACCTTTAAGAACAGTTTTTGATTCAACAGGGTTGGCGAGGAAAAGTCAGGGAATATATAATAATTGTTCCAAAGGTCGGGGGAAAATTGCGGGAATTTAATAATTGCGCAGAGGCCAGTAAGAGTCAGAATTTAAAGTATTGATCCACTTTTCTTTCCAAACTAAATTTTTAATTAGCTCCAAATTCGAAGTCTGCTTTATGACGATAAAAGAATTCGTTTAAGTTTTTACCTTTTCCTTATATCCAGTTAGAATTAGGGCTATTTCCGTCCTATTTCTCGATCTTAACTTTTCCGTTTTAAACAGTGTCCTTGAAAAATATTATATTTTAACCTTTATTTTAGGTTGAAGTTCGACCAATGATGTACGTGTGTTTAACGTACGACCATCGTCTGGTTGACGGTCGCGAGGCCGTGACTTTCCTTCGCAAGATCAAAGCCGCCGTGGAAGATCCAGTTATCTTACTTTTAGACGTTTGAGGAGAGAGCTTTAGGTCCCTTTTCCAATTATCCCTTTCACTCTTAGTTCCCCACCCAGAAAAAAAAAAAAAAACATTTCATTGACAGTTTATTAGAAAGATTAAGAAACGGAGCGAAGATAGCGTTCTTTTGGTAAGTGTTGTCCATTTTTCTGTACAACCCTTACCAAAAAAAGTTAGTCTTAAGAGGTCTTGGGGAAGTCTTTCGAGTGTCTTATGTAGTCTTAAGAGGTCTTGGCGAAGTCTTAAAGACTTCCCCAAGACTTTTGTAGCGTTCTTGAAGACCTCTTCAGATCAGACTAACTTTTTTTTCCGTAAGGGAATTAAGATCGGGCATAAGGGCGAGAGGGACTGTCCATAAACTCATTTTGACGTATTCTCTAGACTCGTATGGCCTATTCTTCACCCGTAAGTTTGAGTTCCCCCTATAGCCCTTCGTATTCGGCATTGAGAGAGATATAGAATTTTGAAGCCCTACGCCCCCTCGCGAAAAAACCTAGATAATTCTTCCTACCCCCACCTCATTCCTCTTGACAGGAAACAGGATGTCCTAGCACGCTTGGGAGAGTTCTGAACTACCACCACTGGATGGATTTGAGTCGCGAGATTGGCCAGTCATTAGCTTAACGCTAAAACGACCCTCGTCTCTAACTTACGGGTGAATTAATAGGCTTATGCTAAAGCTACTTAACTTAAAAAAATTTGGGTGGTTCTTTTTTCATGAATCTCAAGGCAATTTTGATAGTTGTACCTGCAAAATAAATGTTTAATTTTCTTGGCCGTTTCAGATTCGAGAGTGGAACCTTTGTTCTCGTCATTATTTTTTTCAGAAGATTAATTTAATTTGTAAAGATAGTTCTAAGAGATTAATTAAATCCCGTAGCCGCGGGCGTTTCTTTTGGCGCCCACCCCCTTAGTTTCATCTTTCCTCAGTTTCCGCGCATGAATATTGTAAAATATGCGGAAGATATTTTTTATGACCAAATTTGTCAACGGATCTCGCGCTATAATTCTTTCCTTTAGTAAAATTGAAAGGCTTTTTAGGACAATTGTTCAAATTTGAAAAATAAATAAAGTATTTAGGAACATCTGTATATCAGTTTCATTTATTGTTATTGTAATTTAAAATGATGGCCTTTATGGATAGATTAATAAGTCTTCATAGCCCGAAACGGAAAGCGAGCGACCTAAATTGTGAGAAGAAGAATGTAACCAAGCGACGAAACAAAACTAAGGTTTAATTCAACTTGCGTTAAGAGAAATTATCGCAATTAATAGTGTAAAATTAATAGTATAAACCTTTTTCAAGATTCGTGCGCAACGAGAGAAGGGGAGTATATTCAAATGAACTACAATGTCACGAGCGTAAGATTGACCGAGCGTACGGTCCAAGAAAGCAAAAAAAAAAAAAAAAAAAATAATAAAAAAAAAACCTGGCTTCGTTGATCTTTTCCCGACCGTGAATAGAGCTGACATTTTCGCAGATTGAGATCGAAAAACCCTTAGACGGTCGTCAATTAACTTTAGCAACTTTTTCAAACGCGATTAATGCTTGAGAAGCTCCTATTTCCCGTTCAAAATAACCGCGAAACCGGCGAAACGATCTCCCTTCCTCTCGTGACGTAAACGAAACGAGCGAGACTCCGAGCAGGGACGGAAATAAGCACAAGTCACTGGTCATTTGTCCGATAAATTTTCCAAATGTCCGATAACTTTTTATTTTTAAGAGGGGGTCACTGGACAAATGTCCGATAAAAAAAAGTACTTTTCAATACAAGAAATGTAGCATTGTCCGGTAATTTTGTTAAATGTCCGATAACTTTTGAATTTTTAAGGGGGCTACTGGACATTTGTCCAATAAGAAAAATTTCTTATTTCCGTCCCTGAGCGAGAGTGCGCGGCGCCCAGCGTGGGAAATAAGGCGTGCCAGAGGCCAAATAACCTCTTTAAAAATTGCCTAGACCACTTTAAAATTTAAATAGAAGGGGGTTAAGTGGTCATCGTGACCTTTAAGAAAATTCAAGGATTTTTTCAAAACGTTTCTTGATTCTAGAATATTTGGAAGTTTGTTTGGACTTTGGTAGTTTTGTTACTACAAAATTAATAGTAAAAATGTTATACCTGTAGGTCCGACTCATTGAAAGCAAATCTATTAGTCTTTGTGACTGTGAGTTTTGCCTGTGACTACTCATGGACCACTTTATTTATTTATAGACCAGGCACCAGGGGGTAGCTAGTATATTGTCCGTTTTAAAAAAAAAAACTTATTTCCCACCCTGGGCCGGCGTGGGAGCCGAGAAATTTCCTCAGTAGACGTCACTTCCGGAAATGGGAAATTAGCATTTTCATTCAGTCTCCACGAATATTCCCGAATATTCCTGAAGTTAGCCGTAAAGGTAGCGCCGGTTTTCGAACATCCCCCAAAATTTAAGTTTGCAATTAGTATTTTTATCTTTTTTGCCTTTATTCTCGCTTTGTAAAGTTAATAAATAAATAATAAATCTCATTTAAATTCAAAATCAGTCGGAATAAGGTAGAATTGAATCGTAAAATAGGCTTAACCTTAAGCCTAATAGGTAGTATTTAATTTAGGCGGCTAATTTGTCGGCGGCGTTTCAATTTTTCAAACAGTAATTTTTGTCTTTACCTTAAGCCTCGTTAAATACGGATATAATTTTAATTAACAATTGTCTAATTGATAATAATAGTTTTGTGTATATTTTCTTGACAGTTCAGTTCAAGTTTGCTTTCAAAATTTCTAAAGATGAGCGAGTGGATTGCTTGCAATAACTGTTATTGCCAACCCGGCGGCGTGGATGTGGATAAACATTTTAACGTGACTAATTGCGGCCATATATTCTGCGACGAATGTTTGAATAAAGGTTAGTAAGTCGAAATTAATCTAATTAAAACTCTTTCTTTCTGACGAATATTTTTCTTTCCACAGCCGGTGGTCGAAAATGCTCAGTTTGTAAATCGGATTGCGACGTTATGGATCTGAGTTCCGAAACTTCCGAAGTTTGTTTCAAAAATATAACCATATTATAATAATTATCATTCTTCATTTTGTTCCATTTTTCCGTAGCTACGACCCGACGTAGCTTTGTATTTTAGCGATCCGCTAGACATCCAAAGCAAGGCCTTGGAGGACGCTCAAAAAGTAGATACCAAATTAGCCTTAAAAATTAAGCCAAACTATTTTTAAAAATCCTCACCCAAAAGGTCTCAGAGTTCCAAAATAGTCATTTGTCTCGTCAACTCTCGTATCACAAGCGACTCTCGTCTAAAACTAAACAAATCGCGGATGAACATAACAAGATCTACAAGAAAAAAAAGGAACTCGAAAGGTGAGCTGGAAAAACATTTTCGACTTAAAATACGAGTTAATTTTGTCTTTGTAGAACTCTAGAAAATTGCCTACAAAAACATGAGGAAGAAATAAAAAATCTTCGAAGGAAGATTGATTGTCTGCAGAGTGAAAATCTTGTTCAAAAAAAGGAAATTATCCGACTTCGGAAAAACGCGACGAGGATTGAAACGCCGCAATTTGGAAATTTCAGGTTGTAAATCAGTATTTAAATAATTTTTAATATTAAATTTATTGACCATGGTTAAATATAAATTAAATTAACTTATTTTTAAAAAAGACTGATACTTCATGGTTTAACAACCTCAAAACTTTAATTTTTGGGGAGCTTTCGAGCACACACTCTCCTTTTCAACCCAGCTAATACAACTCAAAATTTTTAACAACACTATACAGGTTTATTTTTACAAACAAAAAAGGGGTGAAATAAACAACCGAGATCTGGGGGCAAACCATGGCGACTTATTTCCCTTTACGTTTCCTGTTCTTACGGTCGAGAAAGGAATGCGTATCACCCCACCCCTTTACGTTGACGTTTCCCGCGTCCAAGTTTAACTTCCCGCGGTTCCTTTATAAAAAGGATCTCTTTAAAGGTCCGGCGAAACCAATTTTTTCCTGTTGTGGCTAAAGAAAAAAAATTGGTTTCGCCGGACCTTTAAAGAGATCCTTTTTATAAAGGAACGCGGGAAGTTAAACTTGGACGCGGGAAACGTCAACGTTAAGGGGTGGGGTGATACGCATTCCTTTCTCGACCGTAAGAACAGGAAACGTAAAGGGAAATGAGTCGCCATGGTTTGCCCCCAGATCTCGGTGGTTTATTTCCCCCCTTTTTTGTTTGTAAAAATAAACCTGTATAGTGTTGTTAAAAATTTTGAGTTGTATTAGCTGGGTTGAAAAGGAGAGTGTGTGCTTGAAAGCTCCCCAAAAATTAAAGTTTTGAGGTTGTTAAACCATGAAGTATCAGTTTTTTTTTAAAAATAAGTTAATTTAATTTAAATAATTTGTCGCGAATTAACGCCGCTTTTAAACTACGTATCCTAGAGGTTCAGTCTTCCGGCCATCTAGTTTGGGAAACACTTATCCAAATCATAAAATGACGTTTTTTCCATTCAGCACCGCTTCCAATTTCGTCCGAGACTCTCGCATTACATTGCCGCCAAATTTCGCTCCAAAATGTCCAGGTATGATCTCCAATTCGTAAAGGGAGCGGGAAACCTTTATAAATTAACCAAACTGGATAGAGATCGGGCTTTGGACGAGATAATCCCCCAAATATCAGTTAATCGTAGACTTCCCCCGAGCCGGATAATTTCGAATTAAAATAATGAGAAATATCTCGTTGAAAGCCGGACCTCTAAAACTGGATATAAACCTAATTTACGATTAATTTCCTAATTAGATCCGGAAAGTAACGGTTTCAAAACCCCTGACCAACCGATAAGGACTGATCCGTGCAATTTGAGGGTAAGATAAAATCATTCGCTTCCCGATAAACTTCTCGATTTTTTTTTACGAAATTCTGAATCATAATTTCAGAAAAAAAAAATCGAACTTTCGTAATAATGATTAGTTCGACGAGATAAAAAAAATGTTTAAATTATTGTACAAAAAACTAAGTATATCTTTGAGAAAAAAAAAAAATGACACTTTTGTATAAAAAAAGTTTATAACGAAAGTTTATTTCTTTGAAAAAAAAAAAAAAAAAAAAATGTTCAAATTTTTGTACAAAAAAATAAGTATTTCTTTGAGCAAAAAAAAAAAAAGTCACTTTTGTATAAAAAATGTTAACGAAAATTTTTATTTTTTTGAAAAAAAAAAAAATGTTCAATTTTTTGTACAAAAAAATAAGTATTTATTCGAGAAAAGTCTCTTTTGTATAAAAAATGTTAACGAAAATTTTTATTATTTTGAGAAAAAAAAAATGTTCAATTTTTTGTACAAAAAAATAAGTATTTATTCGAGAAAAAAAGTCTTTTGTATAAAAAATGTTAACGAAAATTTTTTTTTTTGAAAAAAAAAAAAATGTTCAATTTTTTGTACAAAAAAATAAGTATTTCTTCGAGAAAAAAAAATGACTCTTTTGTATAAAAAACGTTAACGAAAATTTTTATTATTTTGAGAAAAAAAAAATGTTCAATTTTTTGTACAAAAAAATAAGTATTTATTCGAGAAAAAAAGTCTTTTGTATAAAAAATGTTAACGAAAATTTTTTTTTTTGAAAAAAAAAAAAAATGTTCAATTTTTTGTACAAAAAAATAAGTATTTCTTCGAGAAAAAAAAATGACTCTTTTGTATAAAAAACGTTAACGAAAATTTTTATTATTTTGAGAAAAAAAAAATGTTCAATTTTTTGTACAAAAAAATTAGTATTTCTTCGAGAAAAAAAAATGACTCTTTTGTATAAAAAACGTTAACGAAAATTTTTATTATTTTGAGAAAAAAAAAATGTTCAATTTTTTGTACAAAAAAATAAGTATTTATTCGAGAAAAAAAGTCTTTTGTATAAAAAATGTTAACGAAAATTTTTTTTTTTGAAAAAAAAAAAAATGTTCAATTTTTTGTACAAAAAAATAAGTATTTCTTCGAGAAAAAAAAATGACTCTTTTGTATAAAAAACGTTAACGAAAATTTTTATTATTTTGAGAAAAAAAAAATGTTCAATTTTTTGTACAAAAAAATAAGTATTTATTCGAGAAAAAAAGTCTTTTGTATAAAAAATGTTAACGAAAATTTTTTTTTTTGAAAAAAAAAAAAATGTTCAATTTTTTGTACAAAAAAATAAGTATTTCTTCGAGAAAAAAAAATGACTCTTTTGTATAAAAAACGTTAACGAAAATTTTTATTATTTTGAGAAAAAAAAAAATGTTCAATTTTTTGTACAAAAAAATAAGTATTTCTTCGAGAAAAAAAAAAATGTCTCTTGTATAAAAAACGTTAACGAAAATTTTTATTTTTTTGAAAAAAAAAAAAAAAAAATGGTCAAATTTTGTACAAAAAAATAAGTATTTCTTTGAGAAAAAAAAAATGTCTCTTTTGTATAAAACACGTTTATTACGAAACTTCATTTCTTTGAAAAAAAAAAAAAAAAAAAAAAAATGTTTTACTGATAGAATAAATTGCGCCATTCACCTAAGACTCTATCGAAACCTTTCGTGAATCCTCGTTAAGCCTACTTCCCAAATAATTAAAAAACTGATTTCTTCTTCAACATTGGATTAGAAATGTTTTTAATAACGGAACCAATCCCAATTTAAACAGAAATTTTCTTCTCGCGGGCCTGGATGCGTTTTCCCTTTAAAGTTTAAACTAGGGCCGCGCTAGTCCCGTTTTTTGGGTCGCGAGTCCCGAGTACTCGGTCGCGAGTCCGAGTACTCGGGACTCGCAACCTAAATATTTTTACCTAAATATTTGGCTTAATTTTAACGAATGTTAATAATAATAATAAAAATAATAAATATGTCATCTGATAGATTAGAGTACGAGGAATCCGTTAGTGTTATTAAAATTAACGCAAGACTAATAGTTAATTAGTTATTCATTTAGAAAGTTAAGGCTAACTCATTTTTCAGATTAACGCGATAGCCAAAAATGCGTCTAGAAAATGGGGAGGTCTTGTTGTTTCTATACATATTTATACAGCCCCAATACGCTACGGATATAACTCGAATAAATTGTATTAACTAGTTTAGATTGGTTTTTAAAAGCGATTAAACTTGAAATCGAAATAAATAGTGTCCTATATGTTTCAAAATATGGCGGGAAATTTCCTTGGCTCGGGATTGGTTACCGCTAGTTTCTATTGAAACTTAATTAAATTCGCGTTGATTTTTGTAAAAATTGACTAATATTAAACGTAATCGTGATTATTTAATCGTTTCGTATCCGATATTTAATTTTTAAATTTAATTTATACCAAAATTATTCCAAATTAAAAAGTGTCATAGGTTTTTAGAAGTTGCATTCGCGTTCTTATTGGACGCTTACTCGGGGCAAGGAGGATCAGAGAAGGAGAGGAAATGTGGGGCTGCGTTGAGTTAGAGAGAGAAGAGCCAACCTCCCACTCGGGTGGAAAGGGGGGATAGGAAATTCTCGAGGTAAACTGTTGTCACGTGGTCGCTAGCTAGCGCGTCTCATAAAGGATTCGTTTTACCCACGCGACAACATTTTACCACGAAACTTCTCTACCCCCGTTCTCCCAGAGTGGGAGTTTAGGCCGACGCTGTAGGAACCGCGCCGTCCCCACATTTCCTCTCCTTCTCTGATCCTCCTTGCTCGGGGTTGCCCGGCAAAATTCCGGTCGCGGCCAGAAACGGAAATAAGAATTTTTTCTTATTGGACAAATGTCCAGTAACCCCCCTTAATAATTCAAAAGTTATCGGACATTTTACAAAATTACCGGTCAATGCTACATTTCCTGTATTGAAAAGTACTTTTTTTTATCGGCCATTTGTCCAGTGACCCCCTCTTAAAAATAAAAAGCTATCGGACATTTTTAAAATTTATCGGACAAATGACTTGTGCTGATTTTCGTCCCTGGTCGCGGCTAGCAGCTAGCTGATTGGTTATGCGCTGTTCTTTTAGCTACTGGCGTCGGAGAAGTCGCGTTTCCTTTCGTTATCCAGTTTTTTTTTTACGTAACTAGTGTTAATTAAGTTTAATTAAGTTGAATTAGGATTCCGAAAGATAAAACTAAACGTAAAACGTTCGAAAAAATGCGCCATCGGGTAAACAATCCGGAAAAATAAGAATCGATGGAAGTTGAAACTTTTATTACGGTAAGCCTTGGCCCCCCATTTTCTTTTTACAATGTTTTAGGAGGTGGGCGGCAATTTTAAAAATTGTCGAGGCAAAACGTAATGTTTTTTTCTCGACCCTATTTGGACTTTTCAAGAATTACTTAGCGGCGATTTTTTTGCCGATTGTCGTTATCGGAAATCTCCTCCAATGCCAAAGAGATAAAATCGAGCGTCGCTGACGAAGGAAAGAAAGTTTCCCCATGTTTGACAATGACACGGCTCCTTCCCAAAATCAGAGGAGACGAACTTGGCGAGATTTTAAAGTCCGAAGCGGACTGAAAAGAGCCAGTTCTTTAAATATTTATTCGTAAAGAAGTTTAAATCAAAACTCGCTCGAGGTAATTACATTTTTTTATCACTCTTAAACTCCGTTTAATTCGCTCGCTTTAGACGTTGAAAGAGTCTTTATTTCGTCGTTTTAAAAAAATCTATCTCTCGTTTTTTGATTAAAGGAAAGAGATTGTAAAAAACTGGGAGATGAACCCGGACGATAAGCCGAAGGATAGAGAGACTCGAGCGTTAAAGTGGAAAAGGGCTTCCCTCGTCTAATTGCGCATCTTACTCGGTGAAATCTTTTCAGGTAATCTAGCGTTTTAGAGGGATGGGGAAACTCCAAAGAACCCCGTAGTTGAATATCCCGACTCGGGCCAAAAAATGTTTTATTCAATGAATATTATTGGAAGGGAGAAAATGAAACGGGCTCGAAACGCTTTCAAATTGTAGTTTTTCATTCGATCCGTTACTTTTCCAAAGGTAAATAATCCATTTATCTCGTTTAAAGGAAATAAAAGTTGTTTAACTCATTAAGCTCGGGCCTAAATACTTTGTAAGGCTGTTTTACTCCTCGCTTCCAGCGTGAAAAAGCCCTATAGAGGGTTCCCACAGACCTGGAAAAGCTGGAAAAACCTGTGGGAAAGTCCCGGAATTTCAAAATTGCTCTAAAAAGTCAGGGAATTTCAAAATTGCTCTAAAAAGTCGGAATTTTGAAATTGTTCAAAGGTCAGGGAAAAGTCAGGGAATTTTCATATTATTCAAAGATAAAATTGTGGAATGATCTCATAGTATGGATTCAGTTAGACCAGGGAGGCTTCCATAAATATGTGTAAAAATGTATTATATGGGATCAGAGCCTTGAAAAAATTTATGGAAAGTCCCTATTGAGAAAAGCACTTTTTTTTACGAATACTTTCTCACAGCATACTGTCTAACGGAACAACTATTTTTGGGAAGAGGAGATTAGCGCAAGGAAGAGCTCCCGCGCCAATCTCTAGCAACCTTGGAGTTCTACTAATTTAAAGCTTTAAATTGGTAAGGGAAAAATGGTGTAGATGGTCAGGGAAAACCTGGAAAAGTCAGGGAATTTTGTTACGAAAACTCTGTGGCAACCCTGGCTATAGAGTAGGACGAGGTTTAGTGAGCTAAATAAGTTTTTATATCGCCTCCGAGGACCAGTGGATTAAACGTTCGCTTAAATAGGCAATTTACCATCTACAGCTCATTACCCAATCTTTTATTTCTAAATAAACGCTCGTATTATAATGAAAACAGGCGCTTTATCTATCGAGAGTAAGTTCCCCGTATTCCTTAGGCAAAACCTCCAAAAGCAAAAACTTCTAAAGGGGAGACCCTCTAAAAGGGCGGAAGTTTTACCCAGTAGGAAAAATAGCGTAACCTCTAAAAGCGGAAACTCTAAACCCCGGAACAACGTAGGCAAAACTTCTAAGAGCGGATCTTATAAAAAAAAAAAAAAAAAAAAAAAAAACAACAATACAAGTTCCGCTCTTAGAAGTTCCACTCTTTTAGGAGTTTCGTTTATAAATTGGTTGTTTTCCGCACAATTCCGTTTTATTTTGGGCATAACCTCTAAAAAGCAAAACCTCTAAAACATTTAAAAGTTCAGCGCTTAAAAGTTCAGCGCTTAAAAGTTCAGCGCTTAAAAGTTCAGCGCTTAAAAGTTCAGCGCTTAAAAGTTCAGCGCTTAAAAGTTCAGCTCTTAAAAGTTCGGCTCTTAAAAGTTCGGCTCTTAAAAGTTCGGCTCTTAAAAGTTCGGCTCTTAAAAGTTCGGCTCTTAAAAGTTCGGCTCTTAAAAGTTCGGCTCTTAAAAGTTCGGCTCTTAAAAGTTCGGCTCTTAAAAGTTCGGCTCTTAAAAGTTCGGCTCTTAAAAGTTCGGCTCTTAAAAGTTCGGCTCTTAAAAGTTCGGCTCTTAAAAGTTCGGCTCTTAAAAGTTCGGCTCTTAAAAGTTCGGCTCTTAAAAGTTCGGCTCTTAAAAGTTCGGCTCTTAAAAGTTCGGCTCTTAAAAGTTCGGCTCTTAAAAGTTCGGCTCTTAAAAGTTCGGCTCTTAAAAGTTCGGCTCTTAAAAGTTCGGCTCTTAAAAGTTCGGCTCTTAAAAGTTCGGCTCTTAAAAGTTCGGCTCTTAAAAGTTCGGCTCTTAAAAGTTCGGCTCTTAAAAGTTCGGCTCTTAAAAGTTCGGCTCTTAAAAGTTCGGCTCTTAAAAGTTCGGCTCTTAAAAGTTCGGCTCTTAAAAGTTCGGCTCTTAAAAGTTCGGCTCTTAAAAGTTCGGCTCTTAAAAGTTCGGCTCTTAAAAGTTCGGCTCTTAAAAGTTCGGCTCTTAAAAGTTCGGCTCTTAAAAGTTCGGCTCTTAAAAGTTCGGCTCTTAAAAGTTCGGCTCTTAAAAGTTCGGCTCTTAAAAGTTCGGCTCTTAAAAGTTCGGCTCTTAAAAGTTCGGCTCTTAAAAGTTCGGCTCTTAAAAGTTCGGCTCTTAAAAGTTCGGCTCTTAAAAGTTCGGCTCTTAAAAGTTCGGCTCTTAAAAGTTCGGCTCTTAAAAGTTCGGCTCTTAAAAGTTCGGCTCTTAAAAGTTCGGCTCTTAAAAGTTCGGCTCTTAAAAGTTCGGCTCTTAAAAGTTCGGCTCTTAAAAGTTCGGCTCTTAAAAGTTCGGCTCTTAAAAGTTCGGCTCTTAAAAGTTCGGCTCTTAAAAGTTCGGCTCTTAAAAGTTCGGCTCTTAAAAGTTCGGCTCTTAAAAGTTCGGCTCTTAAAAGTTCGGCTCTTAAAAGTTCGGCTCTTAAAAGTTCGGCTCTTAAAAGTTCGGCTCTTAAAAGTTCGGCTCTTAAAAGTTCGGCTCTTAAAAGTTCGGCTCTTAAAAGTTCGGCTCTTAAAAGTTCGGCTCTTAAAAGTTCGGCTCTTAAAAGTTCGGCTCTTAAAAGTTCGGCTCTTAAAAGTTCGGCTCTTAAAAGTTCGGCTCTTAAAAGTTCGGCTCTTAAAAGTTCGGCTCTTAAAAGTTCGGCTCTTAAAAGTTCGGCTCTTAAAAGTTCGGCTCTTAAAAGTTCGGCTCTTAAAAGTTCGGCTCTTAAAAGTTCGGCTCTTAAAAGTTCGGCTCTTAAAAGTTCGGCTCTTAAAAGTTCGGCTCTTAAAAGTTCGGCTCTTAAAAGTTCGGCTCTTAAAAGTTCGGCTCTTAAAAGTTCGGCTCTTAAAAGTTCGGCTCTTAAAAGTTCGGCTCTTAAAAGTTCGGCTCTTAAAAGTTCGGCTCTTAAAAGTTCGGCTCTTAAAAGTTCGGCTCTTAAAAGTTCGGCTCTTAAAAGTTCGGCTCTTAAAAGTTCGGCTCTTAAAAGTTCGGCTCTTAAAAGTTCGGCTCTTAAAAGTTCGGCTCTTAAAAGTTCGGCTCTTAAAAGTTCGGCTCTTAAAAGTTCGGCTCTTAAAAGTTCGGCTCTTAAAAGTTCGGCTCTTAAAAGTTCGGCTCTTAAAAGTTCGGCTCTTAAAAGTTCAGCTCTTAAAAGTTCAGCTCTTAAAAGTTCAGCTCTTAGAGATTTTATTTATTTTGAATTTCTTAAAAAAAAAACAAAAAACATTTCAAGTCATTGAAACATTTATGTTTTGAACTGGTACCGCTTCCCATTTGATGTTTTTGGGCAATCTACTCTAAATTCGAAATTAAGGAATTGAAAAGGGCCTCAATCCTAATTTGACGCCTAAAACTCTGGTTAAGAAATACTAAGACAGATAAATAAATTCGTTAAGGGGGTGGGGTCTCATAGGGGCCAAATTTGAGACTCGAGCCTCACCTTCAAAAATTCTGAAAATTTCGAATTTTTGGCCCAACAGTCTATCTACTTCGTATTATAAATGGGATCAATGAGACTGCATTTTCCAAATAATAATTTTTCATAGATGTATTACTACGATGCCGTTGAGGATATAATATAACCAGGGTTTTAGGCTTCAAATTAGGATTGAGGCCCTTTTCTGTTTCTTCATTACGAATTTAGAGAAGATTGCCCCAGAAACATTAAATGGTAAGCGGTACCACTTCAAAAAAATGTTTGAATGACGTGAAAGTTTTTTTTTTTTTGTAACAAATTCAAAATAAATAAAATTCTACAATTTTGAAAAATATATATATATTTTTTTTTTGCACTTTAAAATTGTTTCTCATTGATTCCGTTGATAATTCAAAGTAGATAGCTTGTTGGGCCAAAAGTATTAAATTTTCAGAATTTTTGAAGGTGACGCTCGAGTCTCAAATTTGGCCCCCATGAGAACCCCAAAAATTGAAATTATCTCGTTCTGTAATTTTTTCCCAGTATTTTAGTCTTCAAATTCGTATTCAGCGCCTCTTTTTCGTCTGTTATACGATTTTTTATTCATTTAAGTCTATTAATTCTCAAGAAATTAGAGAAAACCCAATTTGAAAATTTAAAATCCGAATTTATGCAAAAAAATTATAACTTGAGAAATAATTTTTTCTGGTATCTGAAACTTTGTAAATACTAGTTTCTTCCGCTTCTAGATCCGTAGAAAAATAATGCTTGAAATTTAAAATTAAGCCCATTTTCCTCAAGTTCAATCTATGGGGAATGACGTCATATTGTCCATTTTATTTAGAAAAGGTCACGTGATGAGCTATGAATTTTTAAAAATATGTAAATTTTCCATTGAATCCCATGTTATAGATATTTATCGTATGCCTGCACATATATTTCAATTTCTCAGTTTTGGCTCATGGTAACTCTATGAAAATCTAACCAATCATGGTTCATTCTATGAGGAATGACGTCATATTGTCCATTTTATTTAGAAAAGGTCAGGTGATGAGCTATGAATTTTTAAAAATATGTAAATTTTCCATTGAAGCCCATGTTATAGATATTTATCGTATGCCTGCACATATTTCAATTTCTTGGTTTTGGCTTATCCTAATTCTTTGAGAATCTAACCAATCATGGTTCATTGTATGGGGAATGACGTCATATTGCCCGTTTTATTTAGAAAAGGTCACGTGATGAGTTATAAATTTTTAAAAATATGTAAATTTTCCATTGAATCCCATGTTATAGAGATTTATCGTATGCCTGCACATATATTTCAATTTCTTGGTTTTGGCTTATCCTAATTCTTTGAGAATCTAACCAATCATGGTTCATACTATGGTGAATGACATCATATTGCCCATTTTATTTAGAAAAGGTCACGTGATGAACTATTAATTTTTAAAAATATGTAAATTTTCCATTGAAGCCCATGTTATAGAGGTTTATCGTATGCCTGCACATATATTTCAATTTCTTGGTTTTGGCTTATCCTAATTCTTTGAGAATCTAACCAATCATGGTTCATACTATGGGGAATGACGTCATATTGCCCATTTTATTTAGAAAAGGTCACGTGATGAGTTATAAATTTTTAAAAATATGTAAATTTTCCATTAAAGTCCATGTTATAGACATTAATCAAATTTTTAACATTGGATATTTTTTAACATTGGATATTTAATTTTCTAATTTCAGAACGCTTGCTAGCGGCTCACAACCCTTTTGTCTCTCGCGGATCGTCCTCATCAACTGTCCACGGACGGAGGAATGCCACAGCCCCCTTCACCCATGAGACCGCCCATGTTCGGCCAAGGAGCGCCACCACCACCCACGCGTAAGTACCTTTTATTCCCTTTAATAACCACAGGCAAATATGTTGAACAGAACTTTTGAAAAATATATATATATATATTTTGCACTTTAAAATTGTTTCTCATTGATCCCGTTGATAATTCAAAGTAGATAGCTTGTTGGGCCAAAAATATAAAATTTTCAGAATTTTTGAAGGTGACGCTCGAGTCTCAAATTTGGCCCCCATGAGAACCCCAAAAATTGAAATTATCTCGTTCTGTAATTTTTTCCCAGTATTTTAGTCTTCAAATTCGTATTCAGCGCCTCTTTTTCGTCTGTTATACGATTTTTTATTCATTTAAGTCTATTAATTCTCAAGAAATTAGAGAAAACCCAATTTGAAAATTTAAAATCCAAATTTATGCAAAAAAATTATAACTTGAGAAATAATTTTTCCTGGAATCTGAAACTTTGTAAATACTAGTTTCTTCCGCTTCTAGATCCGTAGAAAAATAATGCTTGAAATTTAAAATTAAGCCCATTTTCCTCAAGTTGAATTCGTACGGATTGACCCTCTTTCTTAATTCGGGTATTTTTTGTCAATTTTGTATCAGTTTTGAATCGACTTAATTTCGATTCATTTTTATAATGATTAGGTTTAAATTGTAGTGTAAGATCTCGTCTGTATCGTCGTACGTTAACATTTCCCCTAATTTGACCCATTTTGGTCTATTTTCATTTTTGAACACGACTCCAAACTTATTAGACAGCGTGACTCAAGTAAATAACAAACCTTTTTCGAAAACTATAACTTCTAGTAGAAATATTAACCTAGTATCAACTCTGCTTAAAAATAAAAGTAGATGCTAAAGCTATTAAAATTTTCTCTATTTTGGACGTTATCGGTAAATTTGCGGAAGCGCGAGTGCTTTTTTAGGCTAGCCCACGTCCGTATATTAAGCCTTCGGATTAAATTGTAGTTTAAGTTCTCTGTCTCGTCGCTCGATTAGATTCCTCAAGAATTTGAGGCCATTTTTATTATTTAACTTTGTATATCCGGTACGTTCTAGTTCTTAATTCGGATCTTTTGGTCAATTTTAAATCAGTTTTAAATCGACTTAGATTTGTTTAGTTTTTATAATCATTAGGTTTAAATTGTAGTTTTGGATCTCGTCCGTTTCGTCGCGCGTTAATATTCCTCGTAATTTGAGAGATATTTTGGTCTATTTTAATTTTTAAAAGCGACTCTAAACCATTGGACAGTATGACGGAGAAATACAGGGTGGAACAGATAACAAAACTCAATAGCTTCTATGGGAAAAAATTTCAATGGGATTTTATCATTGAGCGCGTGCTATCAAAATTAATTTTTCACGTCTGGCGCGTGTTTATAGCACGCGCTCAATGTTAAAATCCCATTGAAATTTTTTCCCATAGAAGCTATTGAGTTTTGTTATCTGTTCCACCTGTATAAGTTTAGTCACTTTCAAAAATGAAAATAGACCAAAACAAGTCAAATTATGGGAAATGTTAACGCGCGACGAGATCTTAAACTACAATTTAAACCTAATCATTATAAAAAGTAATCAAAATTAAGTCAATTTCAAACTGATTTAAAATTTACCAAATATCTGAATTAAGAACCTACCATATGTCCTAAGTTAATCAAAATGGTCTAAATTTTAGACGAGTCTAATCAGAAAACGAGAGGAGATATTTAACTACAATTTAAACATAATCATCATTAAATTTAATCAAAACTAAACCCGTTTATATTTAATAAAAAAAAATGCTAAAATCTTCTCCGTCGTACTGACTAATATCATTTTTTCATTAACTATAAAAGCGTTTAAATTTGTTTAAATTTAATTATGATTAGGTTTAAATTGTAGTTTAATATCGCCTCCGCGTCGTCATACGCGCACATCCTCAAGAATTTAGACAATTCCTTATTTAAATCAGTTTATCCGGTACTTTCTTAATTCAGATATTTTTGTCAATTTTAAATCAGTTTTAAATCGATTTAATTTTGATTAATTTAATAATAATTAGGTTTAAATTGTAGTTTAAGATCTCGTCTGTCTCGTCGCGGGTTAACATTCCCCCTCATTTGACCTATTTTGGTCTATTTTAATCTTTCAACGAGATTCCAAACAATTGAAACTTATTAGACTGTATGATGGAGAATATATACTATTCAAGTTTAGATCTGTTCAAAAATTAGAATAGACCAAAATAGGTGATATTTATGGGGAATGTTAATGCACGGTGAGACGGACGAGATCTTACACTGCAATTTAAACCTAATCATAATTAAATTGAATCAAAATAAAGTCGATTTAAAACTGATTTAAAATTGACAAAAACATCTGAATTACGGAACGTACCGGGTAAAGAAGGTAAAATAAATCCAAACAAAATTACAATTTCTATGAAAATTTAACCAATCATGGTTCATTCTACGGGGAATGACGCCATATAGTCCATTTTATTTAGAAAAGGTCACGTGATGAGTTATAAATTTTTAAAAATATGTAAATTTTCCATTGAATCCCATGTTATATAGATTTATGGTATGTCTGCGCATATATTACAATTCCTCGGTTTTGGCTCATGGTAACTCTATGAAAATCTAACCAATCATGGTTCATTCTATGGGGAATGACGCCATATAGTCCATTTTATTTAGAAAAGGTCACGTGATGAGTTATAAATTTTTAAAAATATGTAAATTTTCCATTGAATCCCATGTTATATAGATTTATGGTATGTCTGCGCATATATTACAATTCCTCGGTTTTGGCTCATGGTAACTCTATGAAAATCTAACCAATCATGGTTCATTCTATGAGGAATGACGTCATATTGTCCATTTTATTTAGAAAAGGTCACGTGATGAGTTATAAATTTTTAAAAATATGTAAATTTTCCATTGAATCCCATGTTATAGAGATTTGTCGTGTGCCTGCACATATATTTCAATTTCTCGGTTTTGGCTCATGGTAACTCTATGAAAATCTAACCAATCTAGGTTCATTCTATGGGTAATGACGTCATATTGCCCATTTAATTTAGAAAAGGTCACGTGATGAGTTATAAATTTTTAAAAATATGTAAATTTTGCATTCAAGCCCATGTTATAGAGATTTATCGTATGCCTGCACATATATTTCAATTTCTTGGTTTTGGCTTATCCTAATTCTTTGAAAATCTAACCAATTATGGTTCATGCTATGGGGAATGACGTCATATTGCCCATTTTATTTAGAAAAGGTCACGTGATGAGTTATAAATTTTTAAAAATATGTAAATTTTCCATTGAATCCCATGTTATAGAGATTTATCGTATGCCTGCACATATATTTCAATTTCTTGGTTTTGGCTTATCCTAATTCTTTGAAAATCTAACCAATTATGGTTTATACTATGGGGAATGACGTCATATTGCCCATTTTATTTAGAAAAGGTCACGTGATGAGTTATAAATTTTTAAAAATATGTAAATTTTCCATTGAATCCCATGTTATAGAGATTTGTCGTGTGCCTGCACATATATTTCAATTTCTTGGTTTTGACTCATGGTAACTCTATGAAAATCTAACCAATCATGGTTCATTGTATGGGGAATGACGTCATATAGTCCATTTTATTTAGAAAAGGTCACGTGATGAGTTATAAATTTTTAAAAATATGTAAATTTTCCATTGAATCCCATGTTATATAGATTTATGGTATGTCTGCGCATATATTACAATTCCTCGGTTTTGGCTCATGGTAACTCTATGAAAATCTAACCAATCATGGTTCATTCTATGAGGAATGACGTCATATTGTCCATTTTATTTAGAAAAGGTCACGTGATGAGTTATGAATTTTTAAAAATATGTAAATTTCCCATTGAAGCCCATGTTATAGATATTTATCGTATGCCTGCACATATATTTCAATTTCTTGGTTTTGGCTCATGGTAACTCTATGAAAATCTAACCAATCATGGTTCATACTATGGGGAATGACGTCATATTGCCCATTTTATTTAGAAAAGGTCACGTGATGAGCTATTAATTTTTAAAAATATGTAAATTTTCCATTGAAGCCCATGTTATAGAGATTTATCGTATGCCTGCACATATATTTCAATTTCTTGGTTTTGGCTTATCCTAATTCTTTGAAAATCTAACCAATCATGGTTCATACTATGGGGAATGACGTCATATTGCCCATTTTATTTAGAAAAGGTCACGTGATGAGTTATAAATTTTTAAAAATATGTAAATTTTCCATTGAATCCCATGTTATAGAGATTTATCGTATGCCTGCACATATATTTCAATTTCTTGATTTTGGCTTATCCTAATTCTTTGAAAATCTAACCAATCATGGTTCATACTATGGGGAATGACGCCATA
This sequence comes from Odiellus spinosus, assembly GCA_963920705.1. Classification (NCBI taxonomy): domain Eukaryota; kingdom Metazoa; phylum Arthropoda; class Arachnida; order Opiliones; family Phalangiidae; genus Odiellus; species Odiellus spinosus. The sequence goes on from OY987226.1 coordinate 34,452,726, forward strand.
TAGTCCATTTTATTTAGAAAAGGTCACGTGATGAGTTATAAATTTTAAAAAATATGTAAATTTTCCATTGAATCCCATGTTATATAGATTTATGGTATGTCTGCGCATATATTACAATTCCTCGGTTTTGGCTCATGGTAACTCTATGAAAATCTAACCAATCATGGTTCATACTATGGGGAATGACGTCATATTGCCCATTTTATTTAGAAACAGTCACGTGATGAGCTATTAATTTTTAAAAATATGTAAATTTTCCATTGAAGCCCATGTTATAGAGATTTATCGTATGCCTGCACATATATTTCAATTTCTTGGTTTTGGCTTATCCTAATTCTTTGAAAATCTAACCAATCATGGTTCATACTATGGGGAATGACGTCATATTGCCCATTTTATTTAGAAAAGGTCACGTGATGAGTTATAAATTTTTAAAAATATGTAAATTTTCCATTGAATCCCATGTTATAGAGATTTGTCGTGTGCCTGCACATATATTTCAATTTCTTGGTTTTGGCTTATCCTAATTCTTTGAAAATCTAACCAATCATGTTTCATACTATGGGGAATGACGTCATATTGCCCATTTTATTTAGAAAAGGTCACGTGATGAGTTATAAATTTTTAAAAATATGTAAATTTTCCATTGAATCCCATGTTATATAGATTTATGGTATGTCTGCGCATATATTACAATTCCTCGGTTTTGGCTCATTGTAACTCTATGAAAATCTAACCAATCATGGTTCATACTATGGGGAATGACGTCATATTGCCCATTTTATTTAGAAACAGTCACGTGATGAGCTATTAATTTTTAAAAATATGTAAATTTTCCATTGAAGCCCATGTTATAGAGATTTATCGTATGCCTGCACATATATTTCAATTTCTTGGTTTTGGCTTATCCTAATTCTTTGAAAATCTAACCAATCATGGTTCATACTATGGGGAATGACGTCATATTGCCCATTTTATTTAGAAAAGGTCACGTGATGAGTTATAAATTTTTAAAAATATGTAAATTTTCCATTGAATCCCATGTTATAGAGATTTGTCGTGTGCCTGCACATATATTTCAATTTCTTGGTTTTGGCTCATGGTAACTCTATGAAAATCTAACCAATCATGGTTCATTCTATGGGGAATGACGTCATATTGCCCATTTAATTTAGAAAAGGTCACGTGATGAGTTATAAATTTTTAAAAATATGTCAATTTTGCATTCAAGCCCATGTTATAGAGATTTATGGTATGCCTTCTCATATATTATAACAACGACAGAGCTTGTAACGGGGTGCCACTTACCTATAGAAGGAAAGTCCCTGGGTTCTCTTTGATCTAGATTTCTTCATGGTTAAACTCTAAGTGAGCTCTACCCCTTCATCTTACTCTGGAGGAAGACTTGGGTTAGAGGGCGCTACAAGCAACGGCCTGGATCATGTGATAAGACGTTAATCAGGAAGGATATATAAAGAAGACCGCCAGGATTCTAGGGGGCTGGTCGGAGGCTACGAGCGAGGGATCTCCTGTTACTCATTTTTAATATTAAACTTATTTTCTTGTATATTTTTAAATCGGGAGTACTTAAATAAATCAGTGATGTTAAACAGGTTAAACGGCGCCACATTTATTTAGAGTTTTAGCTTATAGAGAACCGGCCAGCTACAATTGGAGGCTCCGCCGAGAACGCGTTTTTAATCGCGATTTTTTTACCCGAAATTTTTTTTTTTTTTTCTTCTCTCTCGTTTGCGTTTTTATTTCCGTTCCGGTTTCTTTTTATTTGGTGGGGGTGTGCGTTGCCCTTCTTCGATTTAAGACTTCGTTTTGTGTGAACTATTTGCTACGTGTTTAAGCTTCCAGTGTTCAAGTGTGTTCAGGACTCAGATTTGGATTTTCCAGACGATATTTGCCAGTGTATTCAGGTAGTCGGCTCACGCGTTTGTGAGGAATCTGGGGAGTCTTTGAGTGAGAAGAGCGGACCCCAAATCAACGATCGTGGAGGCCTTAATGCGCTCATTTCATTGATTTTCCTGGATTTCTTCACTAGAAAGGAGCTTGCTCCTTCTTAGGGCCGACATATTCCTGGACAATTTTCAAACTGTTCCAGTGAGGTGCAAGTTACTGATTGAAGAATACCAACCATCAATTCTCGGTACCAGTGACTGAACACGGAAAAATATCTTGAGTACCCTTTTCGATTTTTTTTTTATACACTTATAGTTGTCGATAGAGTACTGGTATTTCGATACTATACACGTGTTGAGTTGTTTGTCCTCTGGTAGAGAAGGTTTAGTCCTTGGATTAGTGGACCTCGGTGTTATTTAGGGTATTATTCTTTCTTTTTGGCTTGACATTTGGAGGTGAGGCGGCGACAATTTCGAAGAATAGATAAATTATAAGTTTTTTTATATAGTTAAAAATTTTGTCAAGAGATTTGGAGGTAATACACTTGATCCTTTGCCTTTTTAGAGTTTTTATTTATATTTAATTTAATCTTTTTCTAGTTTTTATTTTTATTTAAAGTACGGTAAAGTTTCGGGTGTTAAGCCTTTGTTTGATATTGACTATTACGAGTTGTCACATTTTGTCAGTCCTAGTTTAGGGTACAGTTTTCTGGTTAATATGCTGGGACTTTCGAGTTTAGATGCTGGTCTTTTGGTGGGAATTATTAGTTTTGTTTTAATTATTTATGGTTGTTTCTTTTCTGGTTTATACCACCATACAGACCCCATTAGACCTGTTGGTGTAATTCCCAATAGTTATCGAGTCCCAGAGTCATCTTCTCATACCCCTGTACCACCATCCCCTCGTCGGACTCCTTTGAGACCAAGATTTCGGAGTTTATCAGACCACACGGATAAGAATGAAGCCATGAGAGAACCTGGTATTAGTAGATTAGCCCAGGAAAAATTGATAGAATCTATTTCAAACAATGTTTGTAGTAGAATTAATAATCGATTAGAGAACACCGAACAAGAGATCAGGTTATTAACGGAGGCATCGAAAAATACACGTACATATAACCCTTTTTCTCATTATATAGCAACTAATACTAGTCTGAGGGATAATACTATAGAGTTAGAGTCTCAAACGCAGGCAGATTTAGCTCGAGAACGTACTAAAATTCTTCAGGATCAAGAGTTATTGGAACGACAAACTGCCCAATTACTTAGAGAGAAGGCTATTATTGATCAGGAACAATTAGAAGGTCAACAACAATTGATACAGGAACGACGTACACTTAATCAGGAGATTTTACAATTTGAAGAAAGAGTCCAGGATTATTTTAGGGATAGATATAGACAGTTGACATCAGTAGAGGTAAATCCTACTACACCAATTTTAATGGAAACTTCAAATAGGGTAGACCTTTCTAATGAACCTCCAAATGCTGAACCTGAACATGAACCTGAGGTTTTTCATCCGGTAACAAATATGAATGGTTTAGTACCTAGTACTATTCCTACGGCAGTCACGGTATCTCCGGTAGTATCTTCAGTAATTCCTCCGATAAGTCATTCTGCATCCCCTTTACCTGGAGTAATTTATGCGCAGGCTAATAGTTTACCAAAGACATCAGGAAATTTGGGGGTTGCTAGTGGCTTGGCACCAGTTATGTCATTAGGAACTTCTATGTTGGGAAGTTCAAATCCTCCCGTAAATATAACTGGGATTAACCCTTATTCCAGTCCTAATTTGGGTCCCCAGGTTATCTCTCCTAGTGTGCCATTAGTAATACCTAGTTCTTTACCATCACCACCTGTAGGGGCTTTGAATGCTGCTGGTGGTAATTATCAACCAAAGACAGGAGCTCATTATGTCTTGAGTAAACATTTTCAAATGCCTGTATTTTCTGGTGAACCTAATGATGACCCAAAGTTATTTATACAAAGGTTAGCGGAATATATACAATTTCATCAGTTGACCGAGGATACGTTACACTTATTTTTACCCTTGGTGTTTTTGAAAAGTGCCCAGATATGGATTATGGACCTAATGTATAGGCATAATCGTCGAATAACCTGGCAAATCTTTCAAACTGAATTTGTTACGCAGTTTTTATCAAGTGAGAGAGAGAGTACCCTGCAAATGGCTCTGTTTGGGGCTCAAGCCCAGGAGAATGATGATCTTTGGGAATTTCGTCATAAAATAGTTAAATTGAATTGGTCTCTTCTGGAACCATTGGACGAAACCAGATTGGTACGTCTATTGGTTTCAAAAATGCCATCATCTGTTAAAAAATTACTTCCTAGGAATACATGTCAGACCTTAGCACAGTTTGATGGGGAAATTATGAGAATACAAAACGCAAATGATAATCAATCACCCCCTATGGGAATGGTTAGTCAGGGAAGATATGTACCTAGCCAAAATATAGGAAGACCCGGAAATAATCCAAGTTCCCGGAGTAATTATATGAATCAGGGTAACACAGGGCGTCGAACTACCGGTTCTTCAAACTCTTTTAACCCAACATGTTATAGATGTCATATTGTGGGACATACTAGTCGAAATTGTCCAAACCCCCAAGCATCAAGTGCAAACCCCCAGGCTTCAGGTACAAATGTACAAAGTTTCCCTTCGGGAAACGAAGTACAAACTCCCTAAACGGACCGCAGAGAGTTTGGAATGAACAGGGTCCTACCATTAACTTGAATACGTATCAGTCTCGAAACACATCTTCATTATTTGGAATCAGGTTGTCTATATGTAATAAGAATTGTACTGCATTTCTTGATTCTGGCGCAGATCAATGTGCTATCTCAGAAACTTTTATGAATGAACTAGGGGTATCTAAATTAATGGAACCAAGGGTGGCCCCGATTCATTTGGCAACTACTGGACAAGATAAATCTACAATGGGCTTGATTAATCTTGAAATAGATTTAGGACAAGAAATGGGGATTGTTCACGTACAGTTTCATGTGGTCCCAGGTTTGAGACATTCCGTAATTCTTGGAAATGATTTAATCCGGGATATGAGAGTAATTATGGATTACGAAACCAAAACATTTTCCTATTGTGGTTTTAGTCTACCATTAGTTAGTTTGGAGTTACATTCCCCTGGGACTCAGGTTGGACCTACAGAATCTCAACGCATAGATAGGGATCAACTGACTATTGGAGATGTTTCGCAAACTGAAAAGGAGACTTTAATATCCCTATGTCAGGAATTTTATCCCTTATTTACAGGAAAACCAGGGAGAACTCACCTAATTAAACACCATATTAGGCTTAAACCAGACACTATTCCGGTTAGTAAACAGCCATATGCCCATAGTCCCTTTGTTAATGAAGAAATTGAGAAACAAATTCAGGACCTATTGCGTTCAGGAATGATACGTCCTTCTGAAAGTCCTTGGGCATCCCCTACCATTATGGTAGATAAAAAAGACGCTAAAAAAGGTGATGGACGAGATCGGCGTATGTGTATAGATCTTACCGCAGTAAATTCAGTGACCATTAATGACCCATTCCCTATTCCCAAGATTGACGAAATTATAGATTCTATGGGTAAACCAAATTATATCACGAAATTAGATTTGAAATCTGGATACTGGCAAATAGCCATGGCTCCCGGTGATATTGAGAAAACGGCTTTTGTTACTCGGGATGGCAAGTATGAATGGCTGGTAATGCCATTTGGTTTGAAAAATGCACCCTCAAGTTTTATGCGGTTAATGAATAAAGTCCTGCGATACGCTAGACGTTATGGGGTAGGAGTTTATTTGGACGATATTATTGTTGCTAGTCAAACCTGGGAAGATCATCAGGTAGCTACGATACGTGTTTTCTCAATTAAAACATGCAGGATTGACATTAAATCTTAGCAAATGTCATTTTGGGGTATCTCAGGTATCTGTTCTGGGATATGTTGTTAGCAAACAGGGGGTACAAATTGATCCGGATAAAGTTAAAGCCATTATAGAATTCCCTCGCCCACGCACTATTAAACAAGTATCCTCATTTCTGGGTATGTGTGGATACCACTCTCGATTTATTCCTCATCTGGCTAATTTGACAGCGCCATTGAATAAATTAAAACGAAAATATAATCGATGGCGTTGGGGAGAAGAGGAACATAATGCTTTCGAGGAAATAAAATATTTAATTGCTACAGCGGCTATGCTTCAGGTTCCTACTCCTGATGGGAAGTTTATCATCACCACGGATGCTAGTGGTAAAGGGATAGGTGGAATTCTAACTCAGATCCAAGGTGATGAGGAAGTTACTCTGGCCTATTTTAGCAAATTACTAACCCCTGCTCAATTGAAATATAGTACTCCGGAGCAAGAGGCACTAGCGGTTATTGAAACTGTCCGTAAATTCCGTCATTATATAGAGGGACGGGAGTTTGCTATACTTTCCGATCATCAGGCTTTATGTTGGTTACTCAAATTGAAAAATAAAAAGAGCAGGCTGATGAGGTGGGCCTTGGAACTACAGGAATATATGCCTTTTGACATTTTGCATAAATCGGGGAAAGAAAATATAGTAGCAGATGCATTATCTAGGTGCCCTGTGTCTGATCTTGGTACTGTAAGTCCTAAGGTAGTTGAGGGGGACCATTCTGGGGATGTGACACCAATTAATTTGAATGTAATAGAATGTAATCCAGGGTTTAATGCAGGCCAGTTGGATTTTGTAACACTTGCAGAAATAAGGGAGGCCCAAAAGTCTGATCCTAAATGGATTGATATTAGGTCTAAACTGAATAATAATGAAGCTTCAAGGGTGTATGAAGTGAGAGATGATTTGCTTTATCGCAAAGCAGAGGGTTTTCAGCCGGCAAAGGTTTTAATCCCGTCTGGTATACTTCCTCGATTACTTCAAACTTATCATGATCACCCCCTATCCGGACACCGTGGTAGGAGCGCTACTTATATAAAAATCAGGGCTAAATATTATCATCCCCAACTATATATTTTGGTTAAACAGTATGTACAGAATTGTGAGGTCTGCCAACGCTATAAGAGTCGGAATACGAAGAAACCTGGGTATATGATACCTTCGTACAAAATTCATCCCGGAGATTTAGTGGGCATAGATATAATGGGCCCACTACCCTGTACTAAACATCAGAATAGGTTTCTGGTAGTTATAGTAGACTATTTCACTAAGTATACAGAAATATTTCCGGTTCGCAATATTACGGCTATTACTTTATGTAAAATTCTGTTACAGTATATATCCCGGCATGGCACTATGACAGCAATATTATCTGATAATGGTCCTCAATTCATTTCCTCGTTATGGAAGCAATTATGTCATAAATTAAAAATTAAAGTTAAATTCACTTCGCCATATCATCCTCAGGCCAATCTTACTGAACGTATTAACCATATTTTAGGAGAAATTATTAGTATATACGTGGGGAATATTCATGGAAAATGGGATGACAATTTATCACTTATTCAATTAGCTATCAACAGCACAATTCATACCTCTACCGGGTTCTCTCCTTTTTATTTGAACCATGGATATGAACCAACTTTACCCTGGGATGAACGCGTGTTTGGGGGTATCCCGGATGATTTAGAGGAAGCTGTTAATGAGTATGAACAGGGACCACTGCATGAGTGGCAGTTATCTATAGATCTGGCTCATGATATAAATGATTTGGCGAGTGCTAAGCAGAAGTATTTTTATGATCATAATTATTCAGGAAGTGAACTGGACGTGGGTCAGTTGGTATGGAAACAGGGGCATAGACTGTCTAATGCGGCCGCTAAGTTCTCGGCTAAATTTGTGCCTAGGTGGGAAGGTCCTTTCCGGGTAGTAGAAAAACTCTCCCCGGTAAATTATGTAATTATGGATTTGAACACTGGATCATTAGCGGGCACATGGCATATTAATGATTTAAAATTCTATATCAACACAGCTACTCTGGACACTCAGGAAAGATTGATTCCTCAAGTAGATCCTACTATAGTTATTCCCCCGGTATTAGACGAGGTACCTGTAGCTGATCTAGATCAGACATTTGTCTTACCCGCAAGTCGTGTTGACCTCATTACTAAGGATATACCACAAGTAACCCCGGAACCTCAGTTAGTCCTTCCTGCAGAACAAAGTTTAGAAATAGCATTGGTTAATAGTGAGCCTCTTCCTTTACATGTCAAGGGTTCAGTTAGTATTATAATAGAAGAACCCTCAAGTGATAGTGAGGGTGAGGAGGTGCCCCGCTACCCATTACGTTCTAGGGTACGATTTACTAAACCTTTGGTAGTAGAGGAAATTCCCCCACCGGAAATAGTTGATACTAATGCCAGAATAACCCAGGAAGTAGACAAGGTGGAATCCACGGATCTGTTAATGCTACCATTCTCTTTTGGTTGGCATAGGGAAATAGTTTTCCGTCGTACTCAGACATCCCGGATTGGTGATGTCTACTATTATACCCCGGGCCCAGTGGTGGGGAAATTAAGATCTTATAAGGATATTGAATTCTATTTATCACAACATCCGCTTCAGGCTAAAAATTTGTCTCGAATTAATTTTTCTATGAATCCTTCGCCTATAGCTTACCCTCCTTTGGAAACAGTTCGACATAATTAGTTTAAGAGTGGATGTTACTACGGTTTTTTTTTTCTTTTGGTTTTTGTTTCTTATTAGATGCAACGTCTTCCAGGGGATAGAATGGTTAAGCGGATCCCTCGTATTCCGGTGAGTCAGAGGATTATTATGAACCATGAACGTATTGTTCCACTCCCTCCGGAACCTGTTTCGGCGGAAGCCGCATGCCAATGGTTAAAGCACCGCACAGCAGAGGATTACGCAGCGTATGTTAGTAGGCATGGGTGTCACCCACCTTTAGCATCGTATATGGAACCACCGGCAGTCTCGCCAGTTAAAAGCCGTTCTGATTCGGAGGCTGTTTCCGGACGGGACAAAATGGAATCGGACATGGCATCTAGCGTGGCCACGGTGGTGTCGGAGGTGGCTTCGGCTGGTAGTCTTAACGATTCGACTGTCACTGCTGCAAGTGTTATTATTGATCCCGAGGTTACGTTGGGACTTACCTCCTTCTTGGTAGAGGTTCAATCAGGTGGCGCTTTGGCAGTGCAAGACCAGGATAACCCGTTTATACCGTACGTGGATGTGTACTTTTCACTCCGGTCGTTTCTTTCCAAGCACCACGTGCATACAAGTTTTTATGAGTTCGTCGTGAACAATAGCGAGTTATTTCCGGGAAATTTTGAAGCAGGCATTACCCATCTTGGGGTGGTTCCGGAGGAACTCTCCAGGTTTTATTTATTAAAGCATGGAAAAATGGAAGGTATCTTCGTTATGGTCGGGATTCCCCCTATGTTTGCGCGTGCATTCGTCGAACGTCATCTGGAGGACCAGGTTCGCCAAGCTCTGGCTTATCGGAATGTTCGTGGGGTGGGAGCAATTGGACTTGACTATGTGAAGGCGTTGGTTTCATGTCCAAGAGACATACAGCTGCAGGCTTTTTGCGCGCAGGTTTGCCTTGCTCGGAGTTTTGGCCAGCCTATTTTTGTCAAATGCAGGGACGCATACTCCGATTGTATAGCGCTTTTACGCAGGGAACTCCCATCTGACTATCCGGTGATATTGTTGACTTATACGGGTAGTCTGGTATTTACGCGTGAATTTCTGGAACATTCTTCGAATGTATATTTTTCGTTTTCTTCCCTGGTGGGGGTTTTTAGTTTAACGGGTCCCCGGGATTCCTTGGTGGAGATTCCCCTTTCTAGAATTTTGGTTGAGTCAAATTCCCCTGTGTTAAAAGGTACTCGGGAAATAGCGACCTCGGGAATAATTTTTACAACCCTTGAAATAATGGCCAAGATTAGGGGTATGCCTTTTTCGGATTTTGCTCAAGTAGTTCGAGAGAATACCTACCGCATTCTGCGTATTTGAGGGATAAGTTAAGCGGCGTTAGAGGAGAGTAGCGGATTTTGGTTGCCGTGTTTGGTGTGGATTTATTTTTTTTTTTTTGTTTTTTTGTATTTTTTTTTTTTTTTTTTTCTTCAGGTTATAGTTTTCCTGACTGGGTCATTGCGCTTCGTTTTTTGGGGTTTTTTTTTGGACATACGGGTACAAAATCCACTTTATTTTTGTTGTTTACTTTTTGTTTTTTGTATTGCCCTCGTGTCGGGTTATATTTTTCTCTCTTTTGTTTAATTAAAGTGTTGTTCTTCCTGGTTTTTGTTTTTTTGCTTTTGTCTTCTCTTTTCCCTAGGGTCTTTCCTTTTTTACGGGGTGGGGTATTGTAACGGGGTGCCACTTACCTATAGAAGGAAAGTCCCTGGGTTCTCTTTGATCTAGATTTCTTCATGGTTAAACTCTAAGTGAGCTCTACCCCTTCATCTTACTCTGGAGGAAGACTTGGGTTAGAGGGCGCTACAAGCAACGGCCTGGATCATGTGATAAGACGTTAATCAGGAAGGATATATAAAGAAGACCGCCAGGATTCTAGGGGGCTGGTCGGAGGCTACGAGCGAGGGATCTCCTGTTACTCATTTTTAATATTAAACTTATTTTCTTGTATATTTTTAAATCGGGAGTACTTAAATAAATCAGTGATGTTAAACAGGTTAAACGGCGCCACATTTATTTAGAGTTTTAGCTTATAGAGAACCGGCCAGCTACAAGCTCAGGCAATCCAGTCACTACGCAGTGGACTAATGTACTCTTGTTTTATATTATAGCTTTGGACACTACTAGTGGAATTTCAACAACCTAGGAGCCAGTGGATGCTTTATGAAGACGCAAGAGAAAGCTTAATGTCAAAATATCTCAACTCGGCTTAAATCTAAGTGTTCAAAATCTCCAGCACAAACCTGAAAAACGTTTTTTCCACCTTATCGCCAACCACGGTCGACTCTTCAAGCGCTAAGAAACATCATTGGGAAGTGTTTTCTCTCTTATCGGACGTTACAAATTGGCATCAATACTGAGATTACAACATAACACAGTCAGAGGTCAGGCAATTCAGTCACTACGCAGTGGACTAATGTACTCTTGTACATAGGTTTAGTATGATAGGGTTTAATTTGTGCCTTAGTTAATTCTTTTAGGGACTTTTTATTCAATTTGGGATTGGAAAATGGTTCCTAAATCCTTAATCTTAACTTAGAATCATTCCTACTTGCACGTCAATCACCTTACAGACCTCTAATTAGTTTAATTTGTTGACTAGTTGCGAAAACAAATTTACTTCCAAAAGCTTCGCCATATTTCTATCAATATATGACCAATCATAGTTCATTATATGGGGAATGAGGCTTTATCCTTCATTCGATCTAAAAATGATCGTAGACTGAGTTATGAATTTTCACATAGGAAACCATGTTATTTAGATTTAGTGCTTGTCTTCACATTTTTCTTGATAACTATGTTACAGCTTGCTATATACCGATCAATATTTGACCAATCATAGTTCATTATGTGTGGAATGATTTTATATTCTTCATTTGATCTAGAAATGATCGTAGACTGAGTTATGAATTTTCAAAAATTAGGTTTATTCACATAGGAAACCATGCTATTTAGATTTGATATTTGTATTTGCATTTTGCTTGATAACTATGTTATGGGTTGCCATATTTCTATCAATATTTTACCAATCATAGTTCATTATGTGGGAAATGAGGTTATATCCTTCATTTGATCTAGAAATAATTGTACAATGAGTTATCAATTTTCAAAAATTAGGTTTATTCACATAGGAAACCATGTTTTATTAGATTTGGTACTTGTCTTCGCATTTTTCTTGATAACTATGTTACAGCTCGCCTTATTTCTATTAATATTTGACCAATCATAGATTTATTGTATGCCTGCACATATATTTAAATTTCTTGGTTTTGGCTTATCCTAATTCTTTGAAAATCTAACCAATCATGGTTCATTCTATGGGGAATGACGTGATATTGCCCATTTTATTTGGAAAAGGTCACGTGATGAGTTATAAATTTTCCATTGAAGCCCATGTTATAGAGATTTATCGTATGCCTGCACATATATTTCAATTTCTTGGTTTTGGCTTATCCTAATTCTTTGAAAATCTAACCAATCATGGTTCATACTATGGGGAATGACGTCATATTGTCCATTTTATTAAGAAAAGGTCACGTGATGAGCTATGAATTTTTAAAAATATGTAAATTTTCCATTGAAGCCCATGTTATAGAGGTTTATCGTATGCCTGCACATATATTTCAATTTCTTGGTTTTGGCTTATCCTAATTCTTTGAGAATCTAACCAATCATGGTTCATACTATGGGGAATGACGTCATATTGCCCATTTTATTTAGAAAAGGTCACGTGATGAGTTATAAATTTTTAAAAATATGTAAATTTTCCATTAAAGTCCATGTTATAGACATTAATCAAATTTTTAACATTGGATGTTTAATTTTCTAATTTCAGAACGCTTGCTAGCGGCTCACAACCCTTTTGTCTCTCGCGGATCGTCCTCATCAACTGTCCACGGAAGGAGGAATGCCACAGCCCCCTTCACCCATGAGACCGCCCATGTTCGGCCAAGGAGCGCCACCACCACCCACGCGTAAGTACCTTTTATTCCCTTTAATAACCACAGGCAAATATGTTGAACAGAAATTTTGAAAAATATATATACATTTTTTGCACTTTAAAATTGTTTCTCATTGATCCCGTTGATAATTCAAAGTAGATAGCTTGTTGGGCCAAAAATATTAAATTTTCAGAATTTTTGAAGGTGACGCTCGTCTCAAATTTGGCCCCCATGAGAACCCCAAAAATTGAAATTATCTCGTTCTGTAATTTTTTCCTGAGTAAGATGCGGAACTAGACGAGGGACGCCCTTTTTCCCCTTTAACGCTCGAGTCTCTCGATCCTTCGGCTTATCGTCCGGGTTCATTTCCCAGTTTTTTATACAATCTCTTTCCTTTAATCAAAAAACGAGATAGGTTTTGTTAAAACGACGAAATAAAGACTCTTTCAACTTCTAAAGCGAGCGAATTAAACGGAGTTTAAGAGCGATAAAAATTACCTCGAGCGAGTTTTGATTTCAACTTCCTTACGAAGAAATATTTAAAGAACTGGCTCTTTTCAGTCCGCTTCGAACTTTAAAATCTCGCCAAGTTCGTGTCCGCTGTGTCAAATATGGGGAAACTTTCTTTCCTTCGTCAGCGACGCTCGATTTTATCTCCATGGCATTGGAGGAGATTTCCGATAACGGCAATCGGCAGAAAAATCGCCGCTACGTGGTTCTTGAAAAGTCTAAATAGGGTCGAGAAAAAAACATTACGTTTTGCCTCGACAATTTTTAAAATTGCCGCCCACCTAAAACATTTTTTGTATAAAGAAAATGGGGGGCCAAGGCTTACCGTATTAAAAGTTTCAACTTCCATCGATTCTTATTTTTCGGGATTTTTTACCCGATGGCGCATTTTTTCGAACGTTTTACGTTTAGTTTTATCTTTCGGAATCATAATTCAACTTAATTAAACTTAATTAACGCTAGTTACGTAAAAAAAAACTGGATAACGAAGCGAACGCGACTTCACCGACGGCAGTTGCTAAAAGAACCGCGAATAACCAGTCACTGAATCAGCTAGCCGCGACCAGAATTTTGCCGGGCAACCCTGAGTAAGCGTCCAATAAGAACGCGGATGCAACTTGGAAAACCTAAGACACTTTTTAATTTCGAATAATTTGGGTATAAATTAAATTTTAAAATTAAATACCGGATACGAAACGATTAAATAATCACGATTACGTTTAATATTTGATAATTTTTACAAAAATCATCGCGAATTTAATTAAGTTTCAATAGAAACTAGCGGTAACCATTCCCAAGCCAAGGAAATTTCCCGCCATATTTTGAAACATATAGGACACTATTTATTTTGATTTGAAGTTTAATCGCTTTTGAAAACTAAACTAAACTAGGCAAGATAATACAATTTATTCGCATTAAAGACGTTTCAAATCATCAATTTTGTAGACGTATTACGTTTATTTTACTAAATATCCAGAAAAACGCTACTGCGCTTACGAATCTAGTTTGGAAATATATTTATTACTTTAGAACGGAACTCTAGAAAAATTTAATTTTGTTACCGTTGTAATTAAGTTTAAAACCCATTTGATTCTTAATTACGATTAATTTCATTGATTTACGTTAATTTCATTATTAATTTATTTAATTTCTATAACGTTAAATAGTATGGAATTTTACAGACTATTTTAACTGGAAAATGTGCAGTTAAGCTAAAATAATCTTATCCAGCCACAGCTGACAGTATGATTTATAACTTTACCCTTTATACATCGATGTAATTATCCGCAAATTGAATTAGTAATTAGTTTTTAAATACGTGTTCAACTTTGACAGCGGCTAAGCCTAAATGTTTATAAATTGTAATCCTTTTCCGGTTTGTCACGCTTATTGTCTCATCCTATGATTGGCTCTCCACCGCTTGAAATTCTCTCTTTTTCCTAACGCTTTAGCCAATAGCGTGCTCTAAAACTATAAACATTGTCTGCTCAATCAATAAAAATGTCGGCCATTGCAAAAAAGGCGGGGCTTAAAACCAATTTATGAAATTATAAGTCTAGATTCACTATGATATTTCAAGTTTGGAATGACATTGAGCGGACGTCGGACGATTGGGATCTTTTAACAGTGAAGTAGTGACCATTGAGTTGGGAATATATATGTCTTCTAGAGTTCTTGTTCCAATTTGCGCATCGCGGGGCCACTTTTTTCAATTACAATAGTTTATCATTAGGCGGTGGCGCCATCTACCTCTAGCAACATGAACTAGATAGTTCCCGCCGCTAGAGTTAGATGGCGCTAGCCATAATTTTTGGGTGGAATTAAGGCGGGAAATTTGATTGATTCTCAAACTAATATGTGAAACCTGGTGAAACACGTTTAGAATTGGCAGGTTTTTTGAAGTAAGGTCGTGTGTAAACTGAAAATAAAGTAACACTACGAGAAAAATTGTTTTTTTACGCGAATCGAAAATGAACATAATTAGCTATTTATATTTATTCGACTTAAAAATAGAAAGCACAATGGGAAATTGCATAAATTCGTGTAGAAACGAAAACGCCTGGTGCCATAAGTACGGCCACAATACCAATTGTGAAGCATAATTAAGGTATTTCTAAACAAATGTTAATCAAGATTCCCATTTTAAAATTTTACGTTATTTGCGGGGAATCATTTTAATCACTCGGACAATATTTGCAATGGGGAAATGCGATTTCTACTTTGCTTTTATCACAAACCTTAAACCTTAAAGTATATATTTCCATCGGTAAATTTTAAATTTAATTATTTACAGAAAACGTTCAATCGAGTTAACTTTGATCACAATAAGATTTAATTGCTGGGGAAGAACAAAATGTAAATGATTAGAATCTAATAGCGAAATAATTGAGAGACAAGTAGGGCTAATTTATCGATCAAATAATAATAATAAAAGGCTTTATTGGAGAAGGAAACTTACCCAATTGATTCTGTTCAAATGTTAAAATGTTACGAAATTTTCCTTTTTGGATTGTTTTAAAATAAAATTTTATGTGTAAGGGAAAATTCAGAATATTTAAAACATTAGAACTAATCTTAAAACTTATTCCGTGTGAGAGACTCATTTGTGCACGTAAGCTTTGAATGCAAAGATTATATTGTTTAAGAATCAATCAAATTTCCCGCCAAAAATGACTCTAAAGCTGCTGAAAGCGCCATCTGACTCTAGCGATGGAAACTATAAAGTTCCCGCGGCTAGATGTAGATGGCGCCACCGACTGATGATAAAGATGTCCGTCCGTATTATGTTTTCAAAGCAGGCCCCGCAAAACCTCCCTTGCCGAACGGCAAATGATAACTCTAGAAGACATATATATT
This sequence comes from Odiellus spinosus, assembly GCA_963920705.1. Lineage (NCBI taxonomy): Eukaryota > Metazoa > Arthropoda > Arachnida > Opiliones > Phalangiidae > Odiellus > Odiellus spinosus. The sequence continues at coordinate 34,468,604 of OY987226.1, forward strand.
CCCAACTCAATGATTTCTCCATCCAATTACGCGGCCATCTTGTTAGGCTTATTTGATTAAGCAGACAATGTTTACAATTATAGAGCTTCACTATCAGGGACGGAAATAAGCACAAGTCACTGGTCATTTGTCCGATAAATTTTCCAAATGTCCGATAACTTTTTATTTTTAAGAGGGGGTCACTGGACAAATGTCCGATAGAAAAAAAAGTACTTTTTAATACAGGAAATGTAGCATTGTCCGGTAATTGTGTTAAATGTCCGATAACTTTTGAATTTTTAAGGGGGGTTACTGGACATTTGTCCAATAAGAAAAATTTCTTATTTCCGTCCCTGTTCACTATTGGCTAGAAAAGATACTCCAAATTGAGTATGGAGTATAAACACGAGTAATTGGACTGACAACATGATAAGGAGAGTTGGATATTTGAAACGTTTACTTAATTTATTAACACGGTGTATTATAAACATGGAAAATGGGAGCAGATTCCCTCTTATATTATAGCTACGTTACACCAAGGAGGATCAGAGAAGGAGAGGAAATGTGGGGACGGCGCGGTTCCTACTGCGTCGGCCTAAACTCCCACTCTGGGAGAACGGGGGTAGAGACGTTTCGTGGTAAAATGTTGTCGCGTGGGTAAAACGAATCCTTTATGAGACGCGCTAGCTAGCGACCACGTGACAACAGTTTACCTCGAGAATTTCCTATCCCCCTTTCCACCCGAGTGGGAGGTTGGCTCTTCTCTCTCTAACTCAACGCAGCCCCACATTTCCTCTCCTTCTCTGATCCTCCTTGGTTACACACTATGGCGAATGATCAGTTTTCGATCGGCAACTGGATTTCTAACATGGGAAAGGTTCGTAGCTTCTAATATTTTTAAAGAAATAATTAATTAATCAGTATTTTTTATCTGTACTGTTGAAATCCTCTAGAATGGAAAGTTTCGGGACATTTAGGAATTTTATCGGACTATGACCAGTGTGAAACGCTTATTTCCATCCTCGACTCCTCGGAGAGCAGACGTGCTTATGACGTAATGTCCGAAGAAATATGTTTATCTAGACAGGTGTTTTTTAAATTGACCTATTTTTGGCCTAAAGTCCTTCTTTGAAGCGAGCTTTATTGTTTTTTATCAATGGATATAAAATAATATCATATCAGATGCTTCATTATTTTCAAATCAGCCGTCGTCACGTACAGCCGGTGTTTCTCAGAGGACAATGGAAGAATGGACCGAAGGAATTATTAGGATGGAAGGAGTACCTTGGATTTTTAGGGAAAGGTTTAATGTAATATTTGAACAGTCAAATTAAAGACTGTGTTTAATTCCGCGTTGCCCTTATGTGGTCAATTAGTATCCACTCGATACCTTGTTCTTTTCACGTTTAATCAAAACAAAGGCCTAGTTTTGATTAAACGAAAGACAAGTGCATTTTTAAACTAAATATCTATGTGCAGCGGATATTTCGTTTTCACCCTTTGACCCATAGCTAGTTTCAAATATATACGGAATTTATAAGTGTTTGTGGTATAAATTTTTATTCATTATTTTGTGCGAATGGTTTAGAGTTTGCGCAAACTCACTTATAGTGTATTATACTAGTTCCTTATAGAATAATTACTAATTGACTTTGGTAGTTGGGTTTTTATTTTTCCAGTTCCTGTCAGCGGTCCCTCGCAGTTTGCCGATGCCATCAGCTCTCCTCTGTGCCATCGCATTCAGTCCAGAGATGTTCGTTGTTCGACCGAATCGTCTAGATGTCATCGAGTTGAATGAAGCTTCCGTATCTTCAGCGAGGGACTGATAACAGGCAATAATCGTATCAAATGCCATTTCAAATCTACCAGATAGTAATTTGTGCTTTTTTTTTTCAATTTGCAGGAGGCCATCAGCGAGTCACGCCTGTCCATTCAGTCCGAGCGCCTTCCAACTCGAGAGAGACGTTCAGTGCCTGACAATTCATCTCGACCGTTTGCCGAAGGGCATCAGCCGTAAGTCCGGAGGTGTTCGGTGTCCGAAGTCAGCGTCCCTTTGGCGCCGGTGTGCCAAAAGACGAACAAGGACTTCGTGCGAGGGAAGTGGTGTTTTTTATGGTTTGATATGAGGGTTTTTAATTTTAAAAATTTCGCGAAAAAGAGCTCTTTTTTTTTTTTTTTTTTTTTTTTTTTTTGTGGCACCGCAAGAAATACAAGGTTAAGTCCCATAATTTTGTATTTCTGGTGCCACCCCCTTATTGGCCCCGCGTAAGAATGTGTTGAAATTGTAATATAAATATGTATTAACGTTATTTTTGATCTGATTGAGGAAAGAAGATGGCGCCACGAGTGGAGAAGCCACGTACGGTGACCAAATCCAGCACCAGATGGCGCCGCGAGACAAGCGAGCCTCCTTGACTTCAACGAGACCCAGTGGGATTGCAGACCGAACTGAACCGATCTCTTTGACCCGGCGCCATTTTAGAGTAGAAATATTTCCATTGTATTTATCTATTGTATAAGGCAAATAGTGCGCTAAATAGTCTTTGTATAATCTAATTTTTAATCCGTTAAACTTGCGCTAGTTGAAGGGTAAACGAATCCTTACATAATTTTTAATTACTTGTTAAACTTGAAAGTACAATAAATGTTTAGAACTGAAAAATAAATGAATTTATTCCAATTGAACAATAACGAATCCTTACATAATTTTTAATCACTTGTTAAACTTCAAAGTAGAATGTTTATAACTGAGAAATAAATGAACTTATTCCAATTGAACAATAGGCCTATTTATTCCCCAATGATGATTAACTGAGGGACTTGGTCACGAGATTATACCAGTTTAATTCTTCGCTAAACAACTGTCACGAGCGTATTTCATGGACTGGAAGGTTCTTGTTCGAAATATGCCATTGACTCCTAATGTGACAAGTGGAATTGCACTGATACTACGAGCAATCGTTCATCAGTCTAAGGTGTGTACAACAATCATTTTGACAATTGCTAATTAAGAATTGTTTAACTACAGCTTTTTGTTCATTGCAGATGTTTAAATCTACAAAAAGCTAGGAAATTTCAAAGAAGGGCAAACCTAAGCAGAGTCGGATGAATCGAAATTGATAATTGATCATCGATGCAACCCAAGCTATGTTCGCGTTCTCTCAGTGTTTATCCCATTAAGATAAAGAAATTGATAACGGTGGAAATGAACGGTTTCCCTCAAAGTATCGCGGAACGGGTTATAGTTTAATCAAAGATGAAGTTCAGTAGTTTTCATCGGCTCGTGACAAAGTTCAAGAAGTGCCGCGCGTTTTGTAACAAAGTTCTCGCGGAATGACTCTCTCGTAAAAAGTGACAATTGATCTAAAATTTCACGACTGACGTGATGAATCGGATGAACCCCAAAAAGGGCGCAAAAGTGAGTGAATAAACTTGGAACTGTTTAAGAAGCATTGATGAGGAAAGAACTGGAGAATTTTCAAGCCACGAAATGTGACGGAAAGTTTAAAAAAGGTAGGTAAATTTAGTTTGGTTTTTTTAATGACAAATTAATTTAGTAGTGGCATTTACCACCCTATTTTTAGGCCCACTATAAGGCTCTATGGTTTCCCTTTAAATAATTTTTTCGCTCTTTTTGATGGGGCTAGAATTTGCACAACTTTGATTTTGTAGCTTAGACGGTTCTCTTTAAGAATTTAGCGACGATTCGTCCTGACCTTTAACGATAAGTCGCCAGCTCAGTTTTAGTTCCAAATGAAGAAATTAGTTTTTTTGGCAAGGCCCACTATTAGACTCTATGGTTTCCCTTTAAATATTTTTTTTTCTCTTTTTGATTGGGCTTAGAATTTGCAACACTTTTATTTTGTAGCTTAGACGGTTCTCTTTAAGAATTTAGCCACGATTCAATCCAAGCCTTTAATTTAATTTGACCCTTAGTTAAATCTTTAGGGACTTTTTTCAATTTGTGATTGGAAAATGGTTCCTAAATCCTTAATCTTAACTTCGAATCATTCCTACTCTCACGTTAATCACCTTACAGACCTCTAATTAGTTTAATTTTATACGCTATTTCAAAAACAACATTTATCTTTAAAAATATTTTACTAAAATCTAATCGGCTTTTTCACTACGCCTTTAAATTGTGATATTTCGCTAACTGTTTAGTTTCTAGACGATATTCAACTCAGTCTTTAACTATCGTTGGCTTTACTAAAACAAGTAAATATCCGAATCAGTTGCAGAAAGTTAAAATTGACCCAAAAGGTCAGGGGAAGTATACTGCAATTTATTAACAAGTTCCAATTTATTAAATATCAGTTGTGGAGGTAAAAATAAATAATCGAGGATCAAATTTCCCGCGTTTTCTCGCGTTAATCACCTTACAGACCTTGACACTCACTTTTGATTTTGCAGGAGGAGTCTGAACAGCCGTAATCATTGTTGATGTCGTCCGAGGAGTTTGTCCCGGGTAAATTGATATTCTAGCTTGGTTTAAAACCAATCGCCGCGTTTAATTACTCTTGATTTTAATTCTAAGACATTCGTCGATCTTCGTCAAACGTGGAACCAAAACATCAAACCCGTTCCCGTTTTGATTCAAATTGATCGACGCGTTCCACGAACTAACTTCTCGCGACGCGTACATTCGGATTCAACAAGTTCTTGAACTGGTGAGCGTCGTTTGATTTTAAAATTTTAAACAACTTGGATTGTTACGGGTATTTCTAAAAAAGTCTCCTGACAATTAACTGAAAAGATTAAAAGCAACCAATTTGGATCCTAGCTAAGCCTAGTTTATAAACTAGAAACAATGAAGACCAGCAAACTCAATTTAGATCCTAGTTTAGTTAAGACCAATTTCAAAACAATTATACACTATTTCAAAATCAACTTTTATATTTAAGTTTTACAAAATTTAGTTTTGATCTAGGTATTTGTTTAGGACGTAAGGATTTATCTTGTTTTCAAGTTGGAAAACTTGTCCCTTGCCCTTTAACTTGTTTTAAAATAAGGCCTCAGGATTTATCTTGTTTTGAAGTTGGAAAACTTGTCCCTTGCCCTTTAACTTGTTTTAAAATAAAGGCCCTGGGATTTATCTTGTTTTCAAGTTGGAAAACTTGTCCCTTGCCCTTTAACTTGTTTTAAAATAAGGCCTCAGGATTTATCTTGTTTTGAAGTTGAAAAACTTGTCCCTTGCCCTTTAACTTGTTTTAAAATAAGGTCTCAGGATTTATCTTGTTTTGAAGTTGAAAAACTTGTCCCTTGCCCTTTAACTTGTTTTAAAATAAAGGCCCTGGGATTTATCTTGTTTTCAAGTTGGAAAACTTGTCCCTTGCCCTTTAACTTGTTTTAAAATAAGGTCTCAGGATTTATCTTGTTTTGAAGTTGAAAAACTTGTCCCTTGCCCTTTAACTTGTTTTAAAATAAAGGACCGAGGAAACTTTAGCCGTGTCTTAATTAAATGTGAATTTTTGAACGCAACTCCAAACCACTAGACAGTATGACGGAGATATAGAAACTTAGTCACGTTTCAAAATTCAAATAGACCAAAATAGGTCAAATTAGGGCGAATGTTAAACTTGATCATTATAAAATTAAACAAATTTAAGTTGATTTAAAAGTAATTTAAAATTGACCAAAATGTCTGAAAAACTAAGTTAAATAATCAAAAAGTACGAAATTCTTTAGGAATCTAATCACGCGATGAGACAGGGGAGAGCTTAAACTAATTTACAATTAAAATTATAGTTAAAAAAAAACGTCATATTGTCCATTTTATTTAGAAAAGATCACGTGATGAGTTACAAATTTTTAAAAATATATAAATTTTGCATTGAATCCCATGTTATAGAGATTTATGGTATGTCTGCGTTCTTGTCTGCGCATATATTATAACACTGGCAATCCAGTCACTACGTAGTGGACTAATGTACTCTTGTTTTACATCGTAGCTTTGGATACTACTAGTAGAATTTCAACAACCAGCGAATGCGGTATGAAGACGCAAGAGGAAGCTTAATCTTTTAATTCGATATCCTTGAAAATGGAGCTAATCTTCTAATTAAAATTATTTGAAACAAATATTAGGCTTGAACCAAAAGATACGTTCTGAGTAACAAGTTTACCAAGTTGAAATGTTTGGTATATCGTAAATACGGGCATCCTAAAAGATGGGGGAAATTTCAAAGGTGAAAAATTGTGGCAATAATCAAAGTAGAAGGTTCGGTATTAAGCTAGAATTCAATATTTCACTCGCAAAGTAGTTCTATAAATTATCCATGGAGTTTGATAAGTGGTTACTAAGGTACCTCTGGGTAACGAGCGAGATTGGCCGGAAACTCGTTAACAACGAGATATCAAACTCCTCGATGCTTGGTAAACGTAGTCTACTCTGCGAGCAAAAATTAAAGATTTGTAGCCTAATCAAGAACAAAGGGTTATGGATTTAAATAATTTAGTGGAGCTTGGTAAATAAAAGTAACTTGACAAGAGATTGCTTATAGCGTTAGTTCTACACTCACCTTAGGATTAAATAAGGATCTAAGTCATTGATAACTTTAATTTTTTTGCTATAACGTTTTTCTGGACCTTTATTTGACTTAGACAACTCTCTGGAAATATTTTAGCTACCTAAATAATAAATACAAATTAATGCGAGTATAAGGATAACCACTAACCTATTAAAATGCTATTTTGTCGTCTGCTAAAAACTGTTGGTCCTCCACCTTTTCAAACCGAGAGAAAGCGTCTCTGTTACTATGGCGACGGGGGCGGAGCTTAGGGGAATTGTCAATGCTCTATTTCTCCATCCAATTACGCGGCCATCTTGTTAGGCTTATTTGATTAAGCAGACAATGTTTACATTTATAGAGCTTCACTAATTCAGGGACGGAAATAAGCACAAGTCACTGGTCATTGTCCGATAAATTTTCCAAATGTCCGATAACTTTTTATTTTTAAGAGGGGGTCACTGGACAAATGTCCGATAAAAAAAGTACATTTCAATACAAGAAATGTAGCATTGTCCGGTAATTTTGTTAAATGTCCGATAACTTTTGAATTTTTAAGGGGGGTTACTGGACATTTGTCCAATAAGAAAAATTCCTTATTTCCGTCCCTGTTCACTATTGGCTAGAAAAGAAAAAAGATACTCCAAATTGGGTATGGAGTATAAACACGAGTAATTGGACTGACAACATGATAAGGCGAGTAGGATATTTGAAACGTTTACTTAATTTATTAACACGGTGTATTATAAACATGGAAAATGTGAGCAGATTCCCTCTTATATTACAGCTACGTTACACACTAAGGCGAATGATCAGTTTTCGATCGACAACAGGATTTCTAACATGGGAAAAGTTCGTAGCTTCTAATCTTTTTAAAGAAATAATTAATTAATCAGTATTTTTTATCTGTACTGTTGAAATCCTCTAGAATGGAAAGTTTCGGGACATTTAGGAATTTTTATCGGACTATGACCAGAGGTATATAATAACCCCCTTCGGGGGGAAGTATGAAAGCCTATGGCTAAAAATCACGAACAACAAGAGCCCGCTGCTGCCTATCTAGGCCACTAGCTCGCGCTGGACTTGTCAATGTCGCTACTCTAGTAAATGGTCTTTGTATAAACAAGACGGCTCGACTTGTGTTTAGAACTTCCTGTCTCAGGAGTCAGGCTGTCTGTTAAAATGGAGTCGAAGGTTGACTTCAGCTCGCAAGTTTCGGAAGTGTGCGTAGGGAAAATTTAGTGAGGTTCAAAATGGTGTAACTATTTTTTGGGAGTAAAGCGGTGTGTCGATCCGCCGCGATTTACGCCCGGCACTCGTTGTTCGTCGATTTTGCCTACCTTTCATACTTCCCCCCGAAGGGGGTTTTATATACCTCTGCTATGACCAGTGTGAAACGCTTATTTCCATCCTCGACTCCTCGGAGAGCAGACGTGCTTATGACGTAATGTCCGAAGAAGTATGTTTATCTAGACAGGTGTTTTTTAAATTGACCTATTTTTGGCCTAAAGTCCTTCTTAGAAGCGAGCATTATTGTTTTTTATCAATGGGTATAAAGTAATATCATATCAGATACTTAGTAATTTTCAGATCATCCGTCGTCACGTCCAGCCGGTGTTTCTCAGAGGACAATGGAACGATGGAAAGGAGGAATTATTATGATGGAAGGAGTACCTTGGATTTTTAGGGAAAGGTTTAATGTAATATTTGAGCAGTCAAATTAAAGACTGTGTTTAATTACGCGTTGCCCTTATGTGGTCAATTAGTATCCACTCGATACCTTGTTCTTTTCACGTTTAATCAAAACAAAGGCCTAGTTTTGACTAAACGAAAGACAAGTGCATTTTTAAACTAAATATCTATCTGCAGCGGATATTTCGTTTTCACCCTTTGACCCATAGCTAGTTTCAAATATATACGGAGTTTATAACTGTTAGTGGTATAAGAAATTTTTATTCATTATTTTGTGTGAATGGTCTAGAGTTTGCGCAAACTCACTTATAGTGTATTATACTAGCTTCTTATAGAATAATTACTAATTGACTTTGGTAGTTTGGTTTTTATTTTCCCAGGAGTGGTTTGCCTATGCCATCAGGTCTCCTCTGTGCCGTCGCATTCAGTCCAGAGATGTTCGTTGTTCGACTGAATTGTCTAGATGTCATCGAGTTGAGTGGAGCTTCCGTATCTTCAGTGAGGGACTGATAACAGGCAATAATCGTTTCAAATGCCATTTCAAACCTACCAGATAGTAATTTTTTTTTTTTTTTTTTTTTTCAATTTGCAGGAAGCCATCAGCGAGTCACGCCTGTCCATTCAGTCCGAGCGCCTTCCAACTCGAGAGAGACATTCAGTGCCTGACGTTCATTCACGCCTGTCCATTCAAACCGAGCGGAAATATTCAATGCCTGACAATTCATCTCGGCTGTTGAGTGGAGCTTCCGTACCTTCAGCGAGGGACTGATAACAGGCAATAATCGTTCCAAATGTCATTTCAAATCTACCAGATTATAATTTGTGGCTTTTTTTAAATTTGCAGGAGGCCATCAGCGAGTCACGCCTGTCCATTCAGTCCGAGCGCCTTCCAAGTTGAGAGACATTCAGTGCGTGACGTTCGTTCACGCCTGTCCATTCAATCCGAGTGCCTTCCAACTCTGAGACATTCAGTGCCTGACAATTCATCTCGGCCGTTGAGTGGAGCTTCCGTATCTTCAGCGAGGGACCGATAATAGGCAATAATCGTTTCAAATGTCATTTCGAATCTACCAGATTGTAATTTGTGCTTTTTTCTTCAATTTGCAGGAAGCCATCAGCGAGTCACTCCTGTCCATTCTGTCCGAGCGCCTTCCAACTCGAGAGAGATATTCAGTGCCTGACGTTCATTCACGCCTGTCCATTCAATCCGAGCGCCTTCCAACTCGGAGACATTCAGTGCCTGACAATTTATCTCGGCGGTTGAGTGGAGCTTCCGTATCTTCAGCGAGTGACCGATAATAGGCAATAATCGTTTCAAATGTCATTTCAAATCTACCAGATTGTAATTTGTGCTTTTTTTTTCTTCAATTTGCAGGAGGCCATCAGCGAGTCACGCCTGTCCATTCAGTCCGAGCGCCTTCCAACTCGAGAGAGATGTTCAATGCCTGACAATTCATCTCGACCGTTTGCCGAAGGTCATCAGCCGTAAGTCCGGAGATGTTGGGTGTCCGAAGTCAGCGTCCCTTTGGCGCCGGTGTGCGCAGCTTTGAGACGAATAAGGACTTTGTGCGAGGGAAGTGGTGTTTTTTATTGTTTGATATGAGGGTTTTTAATTTTAAAAATTTCGCGAAAAAGAGCTCTTTTTTTTGTGGCACCGCTAGAAATACAAGGTTAAGTCCCATAATTTTGTATTTCTGGTGCCACCCCCTTATTGCCCCCGCGTAAGAATGTGTTGAAATTGTAATATAAAAATATGTATTAATGTTACTTTTGATCTGAACAAGGTAAGAAGATGGCGCCACGAGACGAGTAGCCACGTACGGTGACCAGATCCGACACGAGATGGCGCCACAAACCAGTGAGCCTCCTTGACATCAACGAGACCCTGTGGGATTGCAGACCGAACTGAACCGATCTCTTTGACCCGGCGCCATTTAGAGTAGAAATATTTCCATTGTATTTATCTATTGTATAAGGAAAATAGTGCGCTAAATAGTCTTTGTATAATTTAATTTTTAATCTGTTAAACTTGCGCTACTTGAAGGGTAAACGAATCCTTACATAATTTTTAATCACTTGTTAAACTTGAAAGTACAATAAATGTTTAGAACTGAAAAATAAATGAATTTATTCCAATTGAACAATAACGAATCCTTACATAATTTTTAATCCCTTGTTAAACTTCAAAGTAGAATAAATGTTTATAACTGAGAAATAAATAAACTTATTCCAATTGAACAATAAGCCTATTTATTCCCCAATGATGATTAACTGAGGGGAAAAAATGTAGCGATTCGTCGCTGACACTTTTGCAAACTGCCAGATGTTGAAGCAATTCATTCTAAGAAGTAATTATCAGAGCTCGTAGGTTTTTAATTTTACATTATTTACATCGTTTTTTCTTCGTTCCAGTTTTCTCCCGAGAGATCTGGTCGCGAGATTACACCAGTTTGATTTTTCGCTAAACAACTGTCACGAGTGTATTTCATGGACTGGAAGATTCCTGTTCGAAATATGCCCGTGACTCCTAATGTGACAAGTGGAATTGCACCGACAGTACTGGCAATATTTCATCAGTCTAAGGTACGTACAACAATCATTTTGACAATTGCTAATTAAGAATTGTTTAATTAACTAGAGGTTTTTCTTTATTGCGGATGTTTTACTCTAGAAAAAGCTTGGAAATTTCAAAGAAGGGCAAATCTAAGTAGATGCCAATGAGTCTGATCAATCCAAATTGATAATCGATCATTGATGCAACCTAAGCTCCGTTCGCGTTCTCTCCCTGTTTATCCCATTAAGATAAAGAAATCGATAACGCCGGAAAGGAACGGTTTCATTCAAAGTATCGCGGAACGGGTTATAGTTTAATCAAAGCTCAAGTTCAGTAGTTTTCATCCGCTCGTGACAAAGTTCAAGAAGTGCCGCATTTTGTAACAAAGTAATCGCGGAATGACTCTCGTAAAAAGTGACAATTGATCTAAAATTTCACGAATACTGACGTGATGAATCGGATGTGAACCCGAAAAAGGACGCGAAAGTTAGTGAATAAACTTGGAACTGTTTAAGAAGCATTGATGAGGAAAGAACTGGAGAATTTTCAAGCCACGAAATCCGACGAAAAGTTTAAAAAAGGTAGGCGAATTTAGTTTGCCCCTGCAAATTTTTGCACGTTAATCACCTTACAGACCTCTAATTAGTTTAATTAGTGCCTTAGTTAATTCTTTCAGGGATTTTTTTGCAATTTGGGTGTGGAAGATGGTTCTTAAATCCTTAATCTTAACTTAGAATCGTTCCTACTCTCACGTTAATCACCTTACAGACCTCTAATTAGTTTAATTTGTGCCTTAGTTAATTCCTTAGGGACTTTTTTCAATTTGGGAGTGGAAAATGGTTCCTAAATCCTTAATCTTAGAATCATTCCTACTTGGCACTTGCGCGTGAATCACCTTACAGACCTCTAATTAGTTTAATTTGCGCCTTAGTTAATTCTTTTAGGGACTTGTTTCAATTTGGGAGTGGAAGATGGTTCCTAAATCCTTAATCTCAGAATCATTCCTACTTGCGCGTTAATCACCTTACAGGCCTCTAATTAGTTTAATTTGTACCGTGGCTAATTTTATTTCTTAATTGGAGTAGGGACTGTTTTTATGAATATTTTAGGGTCAGTCACCCTGTTATCAGACAGTTTTTGTTAATTTTTATTTTTTTACTCAAAGTAAAATGGCAAAAGTTAGTTTTTTGGAAAGACTAAAACCCCAATTACGTGTTAGGTTAGTTTTAAGAGGCTCGACGCGATTTAGATTTAGTGCTTGTCTTCACATTTTTCTTGATAACTATGTTACAGCTTGCTATATACCTATCAATATTTGACCAATCATAATTCATTATGTGGGGAATGAGGTTATATCCTTCATTTGATCTAGAAATGATCGTACACTGAGTTATGAATTTTCAAAAATTATGTTTATTCACATAGGAAACCTAGTTATTTAGATTTGATATTTGTATTTGCATTTTGCTTGATAACTATGTTATGGCTTGCCATATTTCTATCAATATTTTACCAATCATAGTTCATTATGTGGGGAATGACGTCATATCCTTCATTTGATCTAGAAATAATCTTACACCGAGTTATGAATTTTCAAAAATTAGGTTTATTCACTTAGGAAACCATGTTTTATTAGATTTGGTATTTGTCTTTGCATTTTTACAATGGGTACCCCTTGTAAAAAAAAGAATTATTATTTTTTTACAGGGGGTGTATTTTTACAGGGGGTGTATTTCATGAGCGTATTTCGTGGACTGGAAGGTTCCTGTTCGAAATATGCCATTGACTCCTAATGTGACAAGTGGAATTGCACCGACAGTACGGGCAATCTTTCATTAGTCTAAGGTGTGTACAACAATAATTTTGACAATTGCTAATTAAGAATTGTTTAACTACAGCTTTTTGTTCATTGCAGATGTTTTAATCTACGAAAAGCTTGGAAATTTCAAAGAAGGGCAAACCTAAGCAGAGTCGGATCAATCCAAATTGATAATTGATCATCGATGTGACCCAAGCTACGTTCGCGTTCTCTCAGTGTTTATCCCATTAAGATGAAGAAATCGATAAGTGTGGAAATGAACTGTTTCCCTCAAAGTATCGCGGAACGGGTTTTAGTTTAATCAAAGATAAAGTTCAGTAGTTTTCATCGGCTCGTTACAAAGTTCAAGAAGTGCCGCGTTTTGTAACAAAGTTCTCGCGGAATGACTCTCTCGTAAAAAGTGACAATTGATCTAAAATTTCACGACTACCGACGTGATGAATCGGATGAACCCCGAAAAAGGACGCAAAAGTGAGTGAATAAACTTGGAACTGTTTAAGAAGCATTGATGAGGAAAGAACTGGAGAATTTTCAAGCCACGAAATCCGACGAAAAGTTTAAAAAAGGTAGGCAAATTTAGTTTTTTTTTAATGACAAATTAAATTTGTTGTGGCATTTACTACCCGATTAGACATTGTATTTTCTCGAAAAGTCTAAGCGGACTGTTGGATAGTTTTCATTTCTAGGTTCATTTTGAAATATCGTATAAACATTATAGTTAATTATTTTCGCTACAGCTTTTAACTTTTACGCAAATTTTAACTATCTTTTCAGGGTTATACGCTATTTCAAAAACAACTTTTATTTTACAAAATTTGAGTCGGTGTTCACTACAGCTTTTAAATGAAAGTGATATTTCGCTACTTCTTTAGTCTCTATATGATATTTTGAAATCTGTCTTTAGTAGAACCTTCAGTGTTTTCTAAATTTAAAAGATTATATGAATCAGTTGTAAAATGTTTGCAAATTTTTCTCGCCCCTGGAAATTTTTCTTGGCCCCTGGAAACTTTTCTTGCCCCTGGAAACTTTTGTTGCGCCTGGAAATTTTTCTTGCCCCTGCAAACTTTTGCGGGTCAGGTTAGGTTAGGTCAGGTCAGGTCAGGTCAGGTCAGGTCAGGTTAGGTTAGGTCAGGTTAGGTCAGGTTAGGTTAGGTTAGGTTAGGTCAGGTCAGGTTAGGTCAGGTCAGGTTAGGTCAGGTCAGGTTAGGTTAGGTCAGATCTAACCTAACCTGACCTGACCTGACCTAACCTAACCTGACCTGACCTAACCTAACCTGACCTGACCTGACCTAAAAATTAGAAAAAAAAAACACAAAATAATGTTTTGTTTCCGGAAGTTGGCATAGATAGGCGGTGAATTGCGCTTCTTTTGGCTAATCCCACTCAAACTATAATCTTAGCATATTTCCGTTTTTATTTCCGTTTTTATTTCCATTTATAAAAATTTAATTTCAATTCAGATATCCATTTTAATGTAGATGTCCGTTTTAATTTAGATGTTCATTTTAAGATGTTCCTTTTAATTTAGATGTTCATTTTAATTTAGATGTCCATTTTAATTTAGAAGTTCATTTTAATTTAGAAGTTCATTTTAATTTAGAAGTTCATTTTAATTTAGAAGTTCATTTTAATTTAGAAGTTCATTTTAATTTAGAAGTTCATTTTAATTTAGAAGTTCCTTTTAATTTAGAAGTTCCTTTTAATTTAGAAGTTCCTTTTAATTTAGAAGTTCCTTTTAATTTAGAAGTTCCTTTTAATTTAGAAGTTCCTTTTAATTTAGAAGTTCCTTTTAATTTAGAAGTTCCTTTTAATTTAGAAGTTCCTTTTAATTTAGAAGTTCCTTTTAATTTAGAAGTTCCTTTTAATTTAGAAGTTCCTTTTAATTTAGAAGTTCCTTTTAATTTAGAAGTTCCTTTTAATTTAGAAGTTCCTTTTAATTTAGAAGTTCCTTTTAATTTAGAAGTTCCTTTTAATTTAGAAGTTCCTTTTAATTTAGAAGTTCCTTTTAATTTAGAAGTTCATTTTAATTTAGAAGTTCATTTTAATTTAGAAGTTCATTTTAATTTAGAAGTTCATTTTAATTTAGAAGTTCATTTTAATTTAGAAGTTCATTTTAATTTAGAAGTTCATTTTAATTTAGAAGTTCATTTTAATTTAGAAGTTCATTTTAATTTAGAAGTTCATTTTAATTTAGAAGTTCATTTTAATTTAGAAGTTCATTTTAATTTAGAAGTTCATTTTAATTTAGAAGTTCATTTTAATTTAGAAGTTCATTTTAATTTAGATCTCAATTTTCCAAATCTCAAAAATCTCACTTTTCCAAATCTCAATTTTTCCCAATCTCAATTTAATTTAGAAATGCAGTTTAATTTAGAAGTCCATTTTAATTTAGAAGTCCATTTTAATTTAGAAGTCCATTTTAATTTAGAAGTCCATTTTAATTTAGAAGTCCATTTTAATTTAGAAGTCCATTTTAATTTAGAAGTCCATTTTAATTTAGAAGTCCATTTTAATTTAGAAGTCCATTTTAATTTAGAAGTCCATTTTAATTTAGAAGTCCATTTTAATTTAGAAGTCCATTTTAATTTAGAAGTCCATTTTAATTTAGAAGTCCATTTTAATTTAGAAGTCCATTTTAATTTAGAAGTCCATTTTAATTTAGAAGTCCATTTTAATTTAGAAGTCCATTTTAATTTAGAAGTCCATTTTAATTTAGAAGTCCATTTTAATTTAGAAGTCCATTTTAATTTAGAAGTCCATTTTAATTTAGAAGTCCATTTTAATTTAGAAGTCCATTTTAATTTAGAAGTCCATTTTAATTTAGAAGTCCATTTTAATTTAGAAGTCCATTTTAATTTAGAAGTCCATTTTAATTTAGAAGTCCATTTTAATTTAGAAGTCCATTTTAATTTAGAAGTCCATTTTAATTTAGAAGTCCATTTTAATTTAGAAGTCCATTTTAATTTAGAAGTCCATTTTAATTTAGAAGTCCATTTTAATTTAGAAGTCCATTTTAATTTAGAAGTCCATTTTAATTTAGAAGTCCATTTTAATTTAGAAGTCCATTTTAATTTAGAAGACCAATTTATTTTAGATTTTAATTTTAATTTAGAAGTCCATTTTAATTTAGAAGTCCATTTTAATTTAGAAGTCCATTTTAATTTAGAAGTCCATTTTAATTTAGAAGTCCATTTTAATTTAGACGTCCATTTTAATTTAGATGACCAATTTATTTTAGATTTTAATTTTAATTCAGATGTCCATTTTAATTTAGATGGTCATTTTATTTAGATGTCCATTCTAATTTAGATGTCCATTTTATTTTAGATGTTCATTTTAATTTTAGAAGTCCATTTTAATAGTTTTAGTTAATTGTGTTTCAGCGCATTCGTAGTCCAGTGATTAGGGCGTCGGGTTACGGAACAAATGGTCTGGAGTTCGAAACCCGGCTTTTAATATTATAATATATCCGGAAATTTAAATTGAAGTATAGTTTTAGTTAGTTGTGTTTCAGCGCCTTCGTAGCCCAGTGATTAGGGCGTCGGGTTACGGAACAAATGGTCTGGAGTTCGAAACCCGGCTTTTTAATGTTATAATATATCCCGAAATTTAAATTCAAGTATAGTTTTAGTTAATTGTATTTCAGCGCATTCGTAGCCCAGTGGTTAGGGCGTCGGGTTACGGAACAAATGGTCTCGAGTTCGAACCCCGGCTTTTAATATTATAATATTGCCCGAAATTTAAATTTAAGTATAGTTTTAGTTAATTATGTTTCAGCGTATTCGTAGCTCAGTGATTAGGACGTCAGGTTACGGAACAAATGGTCTCGAGTTCGAACCCCGGCTTTTAATCTTATAATATTGCCGAAATTTAAATTTAAGTATAGTTTTAATTAATTGTAACCCAACGCATTCGTAGCCCAGTGGTTAGGGTGTCGGGTTATCAAACAAATGGACTTGAGTTCGAATCCCGCACCGGAGAGAATGCTTCGAAGTTGTGGAAAGACTATGGCGGCAAGTAACAAGCTCGGCCATTGAAATTCGAGGGCGTGTGGCTCTGTGGTTTGAAGATTGTAATTCAGCGCATTCCTGGCCCAGCGGTTAGGGTGTGGGGTTGTAGAACAAATTGTCTCGAGTTCGAATCCCGCACCGGAGAGAATGGTTGGAAGTTGATGAAATTCGTGACGATGTGGTTGGTAAAATGAAGGGCGTTTTGAAGCTCTTGCAAGTGACAAGTTCTGGCATATATCCGCAGAGCGTAGAGCGTAGAGCGTAGAGCGTAGAGCGTAGAGCGTAGAGCGTAGAGCGTAGAGCGTAGAGCGTAGAGCGTAGAGGCGTACGCGTGCGATCCATGCGTATCCAAAGTCCGAAAGTCCGAAAGTCCGAAAGTCCGAAAGTCCGAAAGTCCGAAAGTCCGAAAGTCCGAAAGTCCGAAAGTCCGAAAGTCCGAAAGTCCGAAAGTCCGAAAGTCCGAAAGTCCGAAAGTCCGAAAGTCCGAAAGTCCGAAAGTCCGAAAGTCCGAAAGTCCGAAAGTCCGAAAGTCCGAAAGTCCGAAAGTCCGAAAGTCCGAAAGTCCGAAAGTCCGAAAGTCCGAAAGTCCGAAAGTCCGAAAGTCCGAAAGTCCGAAAGTCCGAAAGTCCGAAAGTCCGAAAGTCCGAAAGTCCGAAAGTCCGAAAGTCCGAAAGTCCGAAAGTATCGAAAAAGTGCAGAAAATTTTGTCAGAAAAGGCAGAAAGAAAGAAAGTCAGAAAGAACAGAAAATTTTGTCAGAAAAAAGTGCGAAAAGTAAGTTAAGTCAGAAAGTAAGAAAGTAAGAAAAAAGTAAGAAAAGTAAGAAAAGTCAGATAGTTAGAATACGTTAGGATAGGTTAGCTTAGGTTAGCTTAGGTTAGCATAGGTTAGCTTAGGTTAGCTTAGGTTAGCATAGGTTAGCTTAGGTTAGCATAGGTTAGCTTAGGTTAGCTAAGAATAGGTAAGAATAGCTAAGGAATTAGGTTGTGTTAGGTTAGGTTAGGTTAGGTTAGGTTAGGTTAGGTTAGGTTAGGTTAGGTTAGGTTAGGTTAGGTTAGGTTAGGTTAGGTTAGGTTAGGTTAGGTTAGGTTAGGTTAGGTTAGGTTAGGTTAGGTTAGGTTAGGTTAGGTTAGGTTAGGTTAGGTTAGGTTAGGTTAGGTTAGGTTAGGTTAGGTTAGGTTAGGTTAGGTTAGGTTAGGTTAGGTTAGGTTAGGTTAGGTTAGGTTAGGTTAGGTTAGGTTAGGTTAGGTTAGGTTAGGTTAGGTTAGGTTAGGTTAGGTTAGGTTAGGTTAGGTTAGGTTAGGTTAGGTTAGGTTAGGTTAGGTTAGGTTAGGTTAGGTTAGGTTAGGTTAGGTTAGGTTAGGTTAGGTTAGGTTAGGTTAGGTTAGGTTAGGTTAGGTTAGGTTAGGTTAGGTTAGGTTAGGTTAGGTTAGGTTAGGTTAGGTTAGGTTAGGTTAGGTTAGGTTAGGTTAGGTTAGGTTAGGTTAGGTTAGGTTAGGTTAGGTTAGGTTAGGTTAGGTTAGGTTAGGTTAGGTTAGGTTAGGTTAGGTTAGGTTAGGTTAGGTTAGGTTAGGTTAGGTTAGGTTAGGTTAGGTTAGGTTAGGTTAGGTTAGGTTAGGTTAGGTTAGGTTAGGTTAGGTTAGGTTAGGTTAGGTTAGGTTAGGTTAGGTTAGGTTAGGTTAGGTTAGGTTAGGTTAGGTTAGGTTAGGTTAGGTTAGGTTAGGTTAGGTTAGGTTAGGTTAGGTTAGGTTAGGTTAGGTTAGGTTAGGTTAGGTTAGGTTAGGTTAGGTTAGGTTAGGTTAGGTTAGGTTAGGTTAGGTTAGGTTAGGTTAGGTTAGGTTAGGTTAGGTTAGGTTAGGTTAGGTTAGGTTAGGTTAGGTTAGGTTAGGTTAGGTTAGGTTAGGTTAGGTTAGGTTAGGTTAGGTTAGGTTAGGTTAGGTTAGGTTAGGTTAGGTTAGGTTAGGTTAGGTTAGGTTAGGTTAGGTTAGGTTAGGTTAGGTTAGGTTAGGTTAGGTTAGGTTAGGTTAGGTTAGGTTAGGTTAGGTTAGGTTAGGTTAGGTTAGGTTAGGTTAGGTTAGGTTAGGTTAGGTTAGGTTAGGTTAGGTTAGGTTAGGTTAGGTTAGGTTAGGTTAGGTTAGGTTAGGTTAGGTTAGGTTAGGTTAGGTTAGGTTAGGTTAGGTTAGGTTAGGTTAGGTTAGGTTAGGTTAGGTTAGGTTAGGTTAGGTTAGGTTAGGTTAGGTTAGGTTAGGTTAGGTTAGGTTAGGTTAGGTTAGGTTAGGTTAGGTTAGGTTAGGTTAGGTTAGGTTAGGTTAGGTTAGGTTAGGTTAGGTTAGGTTAGGTTAGGTTAGGTTAGGTTAGGTTAGGTTAGGTTAGGTTAGGTTAGGTTAGGTTAGGTTAGGTTAGGTTAGGTTAGGTTAGGTTAGGTTAGGTTAGGTTAGGTTAGGTTAGGTTAGGTTAGGTTAGGTTAGGTTAGGTTAGGTTAGGTTAGGTTAGGTTAGGTTAGGTTAGGTTAGGTTAGGTTAGGTTAGGTTAGGTTAGGTTAGGTTAGGTTAGGTTAGGTTAGGTTAGGTTAGGTTAGGTTAGGTTAGGTTAGGTTAGGTTAGGTTAGGTTAGGTTAGGTTAGGTTAGGTTAGGTTAGGTTAGGTTAGGTTAGGTTAGGTTAGGTTAGGTTAGGTTAGGTTAGGTTAGGTTAGGTTAGGTTAGGTTAGGTTAGGTTAGGTTAGGTTAGGTTAGGTTAGGTTAGGTTAGGTTAGGTTAGGTTAGGTTAGGTTAGGTTAGGTTAGGTTAGGTTAGGTTAGGTTAGGTTAGGTTAGGTTAGGTTAGGTTAGGTTAGGTTAGGTTAGGTTAGGTTAGGTTAGGTTAGGTTAGGTTAGGTTAGGTTAGGTTAGGTTAGGTTAGGTTAGGTTAGGTTAGGTTAGGTTAGGTTAGGTTAGGTTAGGTTAGGTTAGGTTAGGTTAGGTTAGGTTAGGTTAGGTTAGGTTAGGTTAGGTTAGGTTAGGTTAGGTTAGGTTAGGTTAGGTTAGGTTAGGTTAGGTTAGGTTAGGTTAGGTTAGGTTAGGTTAGGTTAGGTTAGGTTAGGTTAGGTTAGGTTAGGTTAGGTTAGGTTAGGTTAGGTTAGGTTAGGTTAGGTTAGGTTAGGTTAGGTTAGGTTAGGTTAGGTTAGGTTAGGTTAGGTTAGGTTAGGTTAGGTTAGGTTAGGTTAGGTTAGGTTAGGTTAGGTTAGGTTAGGTTAGGTTAGGTTAGGTTAGGTTAGGTTAGGTTAGGTTAGGTTAGGTTAGGTTAGGTTAGGTTAGGTTAGGTTAGGTTAGGTTAGGTTAGGTTAGGTTAGGTTAGGTTAGGTTAGGTTAGGTTAGGTTAGGTTAGGTTAGGTTAGGTTAGGTTAGGTTAGGTTAGGTTAGGTTAGGTTAGGTTAGGTTAGGTTAGGTTAGGTTAGGTTAGGTTAGGTTAGGTTAGGTTAGGTTAGGTTAGGTTAGGTTAGGTTAGGTTAGGTTAGGTTAGGTTAGGTTAGGTTAGGTTAGGTTAGGTTAGGTTAGGTTAGGTTAGGTTAGGTTAGGTTAGGTTAGGTTAGGTTAGGTTAGGTTAGGTTAGGTTAGGTTAGGTTAGGTTAGGTTAGGTTAGGTTAGGTTAGGTTAGGTTAGGTTAGGTTAGGTTAGGTTAGGTTAGGTTAGGTTAGGTTAGGTTAGGTTAGGTTAGGTTAGGTTAGGTTAGGTTAGGTTAGGTTAGGTTAGGTTAGGTTAGGTTAGGTTAGGTTAGGTTAGGTTAGGTTAGGTTAGGTTAGGTTAGGTTAGGTTAGGTTAGGTTAGGTTAGGTTAGGTTAGGTTAGGTTAGGTTAGGTTAGGTTAGGTTAGGTTAGGTTAGGTTAGGTTAGGTTAGGTTAGGTTAGGTTAGGTTAGGTTAGGTTAGGTTAGGTTAGGTTAGGTTAGGTTAGGTTAGGTTAGGTTAGGTTAGGTTAGGTTAGGTTAGGTTAGGTTAGGTTAGGTTAGGTTAGGTTAGGTTAGGTTAGGTTAGGTTAGGTTAGGTTAGGTTAGGTTAG